>JAFEMH010002813.1:0-310483 GCA_022495995.1 Adenophora triphylla var. japonica | reverse complement strand
GCCCCTATTGGTAAAAACCCATAACCCCTTGGGGTTATCCTGCACTTGGAAGAAGAACTAGAAAAAGAAAAAAATATAGTGAAAATTTGATTCTTCGTCGACGTAGTAAATAGGAGAGAAAATAGAATTTCTTTCTTCGTCTTTGTCTTTGCAAAAAAATAGGAGCAAGCTGTGACACTCGCACAAAAGAAAAAAAAAAGAGTTTTGTAGCAAATCATTTATTAAAAAAAATTACTAAGATTAACACAAAAACAGAAAAAGAAACAATCAAAACCTGGTCCTGGGCATCTACCATCATCCCAATAATGATCGGACATACTATTTCTTATCCATATACGGAAAGGAACACTTACCTATTTATATCAAAAATGAGATGATAGGCCACAAATCTGGGAGTAATGTAACCTACTTTCCATCTTCGAGAACGTTCGAAAAATGATACTAAATCTCGTCTGTAAGAAGAGTTAATAATATTATAGGTACTTAGAATTGATTAGTAAGAGGAGACCTTTATGTTCCAGAAGAAAAAACAGAAGTATACGCTTTAGGTCAAAATATATCTATGTCTGCTCACAAAGCGAGAAGAGTCATTGACCAAATTCGGGGCCGCTCTTATTCGACGACACTTTTTTATTATTAAAATTCAGCGCCCTATGGAGCATGTTCGCGTATTTTCAAATTGGTTTGGTCTGCAGCAGCAAATGCTCGTCACCTTCTCGGTTCTAAGAACGAAAATTTATTCATTAGTCAAGCTGAAGTCAACGAGGGTACTAGCCTGAAGAGATTCCAACTTCGAGCTCGAGGATGTAGTTATCCGATAAAAAGACCGACTTGCCATATAACTATTGTAATGAAAGATAGATCTTTAAATAACTCTGAAAAGAAAGTCAAAGTCTTTTTAGATGCCGATAACTTTTTAGTCGATACCGATGACTTTGTACAAAAAGACTTTATGAACTGGTTAAAAAATCTATCACTAAACCAAAAAATAAGTATCTAACTATGGGAATATGATGATATGTATAGTAATGGGGGAGCATGGGACAAAAAATAAATCCACTTGGTTTCAGACTTGGCACAACCAAAAGTTCTCATTCACTTTGGTTTGGCAGAAACGAAAAAATTATTTTTTCTAAAGAGCTACAAGAAGATGAAAAATACGATATTATATCAAGAATTATGTAGAAAAAATCTGACATCCAGCGTCAGGGCACTTATACGTATTGAGATTGAAAAATACGTTGATGTAACTGCCATGAAAATCTATATAGTACCCGCACCTTGCAGACGTATTCAACAAACATTACCGGCGAGAAAGCGCAAAAAACTTACAACCAAATCTACAAAAAAAAATTTGCTTCTGTGAACAAAAAAATTTGACTTGAAAACCCGTAAAGATATTTATGTGACCTCAAAATTGAACTTTACTCTCATAAAAATTCTTGAACCTTATAGACATGCTAATATTCTTGCAAAATTTATATCCGGCCAATTACTGCAGAGAATTCCATTTCGAAAAGCAATGAAAAGGCGATTGAATTAGCTAAAGAAGCAAATACAAAAGGAATTCGAGTCCAAATTTCAGGACGGCTTGGAGGAATTGAAATCGCGCGGGTTGAATGGATTCGAGACGGTAGGGTTCCCCTACAAACCATTCAAGCTAAAATTGATTATTGTTCCTATCCAGTTCAAACGATCTTTTGGGTATTAGGCATCAAAATTTGGATATTTATAGACGGAGAATAAGAAACCCTTCCCTTTCCCTTTCTATTCGTTGAGAAAAAGAAAACGAGAAACCTATTTCTTCTTTTTCTAGTGAATCAAAAAATGAATGTAAAAAATCCGAATTTTCACTTCTCTAAGGCTGCCTAAAAATTCAATTGAATCTTTCATAAAATGAAAAGAGAAAGCTTTGAGGAAAAAGACTCGTCGGTTTCAGGCTTCGTATAAAAAAAGCCCCAAAGTAGAAACTAATAATTCTAGAAAAATAACCAACTCATTACTTCACATTATCTGGATCCAAACAATCAGTCAAGATATGACCGATGAATCATATGCTTGTAGCAACTGAAATCTTTTTGCATAAAAATATGATTCCAAATTGTGAATAGAAATAGAGAAAAAATAAAAGGAAGGGTGTGGATAAAATGGAAGGGTGAGAGAAAGAAAGAAAAAGACTATTGTTGATATCTAATTCCACATCGAATATGTAAGGTCTATGAATCATCTCATAAAAAAGTGCAATGTAATAAAGCATCAATCCGGATTCATCCATAAGAAAATGAATTTGTGCCTAGAACAAAACAAAAATTCAGAGCGTGTAGCCAATAAAGACTGAGAAGATTGACTCAAGAAAATGGCATTCCTGCAGCTCCATTGCAGAATTAAGGCCTAACCATTAAGTAAGAAGAGATGGGAACGAGGGAACCTCAGGATCGAAAAATTCTATTGAAAACGAATTCTACGGATTCATTGATCTCGATGGCGGAACGGACCAGAGCCCAATTCATATAGCTCCAGAAAGTTCTGACAAATTGCTAGACCCGAATAAAAAGTGAATTGAAAGAGTCAATATTCGCCCGCGAAAAAAATTTGATTTTCTTGGATTGCTAAATTTGAGTGAATTAAATAGGATAATACGGTGAAATTAAAGGCTAAAAAACAAAAGAAAGATTCATTTTAACATGTGGGGTTTTGATCGGCCCTTCGATGGCAGAAGCAAGTAGGAGGGTGTGGGGCGACTTAGGTTGATTGCCGCTAGGGTTTCGCAGAGAAGTTCTTCTATGGATCTTAATGCTCTGATACCATATTTGAATAATGAGGGTTAGATGAAGTCAATCAAAATAGGGAAGAGAGGAATTGAATTGAATGACTCAATTGATTATGATGTTAGAGATACATATTTATAGGATTACAATGAGGAGGTAATCTCCTAGAAGGAGAAGGTTTCTAATCTAATACAAAGATTGTGTTTCCTAATCTAATACAAGGATTGTGTTTCCTAATCTAATACATATAATAATATATACTTTGAATATAATATAATGATATTATATTGCTAATATGCCCCCGCATGATGGAAGGTCTTTGGATAAGTCCAATCTTGAAAAGTGATGAATTGAACCGGGTTTGATGACACGGTTGAAGATGGATGTGTTCCTGGACATGTACGTCATTTCTGATGTGATGTGGTTCCTCGCATCCGAGGTGGTGATAGATTGGTGCATGACTATGTTGGAGACGGTGGGGTTTTGGAGAGGGGTTTCGGTTTGCCGAGGGTGTTTGAAGTAGGGGGAGTTGGTTTCGGCTAGTGGGGTTTGCCGAGGGGTTTGAAGTAGGGGGAGTTGGGTTGGAGAAGAAAAATAAAGAAAGGAAATTAGGGTTTCGGCCTAAGGGGGGTTTGAGCCAAGGGGTTTGAAAAAAAAAAATTAGGGTTTCGGTCAAAAGGGGTTTTGAGCCGAGGGGGTTGAATTTTAAAAAAAAAAGTTTAGGATTTCGGTCAAAAGGGTTTTTGAGCCGAGGGATTTGAATTACAAAAAGTTTAGGGTTTCGATCAAAAGGATTTTTGAACCGAGGGGGTTGAATTTAAAAAAATTAGGGTTTCGGTCAATAGGGTTTTTGAGCCGAGGGGGTTGAATTAAAAAAATTAGGATTTCGGTCAAAAGGGTTTTTGAGCCGAGGGGGTTGGAAAAAAGTTTTGGGTTTCAGTCAAAAGGGTTTTTGAGTCGAGGGGATTGAATTAAAAAAATTTAGAGTTTCGATCAAAAGGGTTTTTGAGCCGAGGGTGGTGGTGGGAGGAGGTGGTATTTTGTGGTTGGTGGCGGAGGACATGGGTGTTTTGGTTGAGGTTTTGATGGTTTTGGTGGTGGATTTGCGGAAGTAATGGTGGTTATGGCAGTAGGTTTTTGTTGATTGCTGGCAGATTAAGCGAAGTTAGTGAAGGAGGGTTTTGTTGCGCCTACACTGTTGGTGTAATGCCCTAGGCTTTAGTTAAGTTTAACTGAAAACCGTTATGTATCATCTTTATCGTTTATGTTTATTATTTGATTATTATATAGTTTGCATATTTATTGTAATAATCTCCGTCCCTAATTATTAAGAGAATAATTAGTATAATTGTCAATGGATAATCATATGATGATTATATGCATAGAGATGCACATTGAAATTATGTGTACTTGTTAGAGAACAAGTGACTGGACTTGACCCGTATGAGATTTATGTCATGGTCAAATGTCATAATTAAATCTCATATGGTCACTTCATTTAGTCCCTAGACCTGAGATTATCATGATCTTACATATGATGAAAGTTATGTTTGATTTTAGTCAAACGGTATCTTAACACGATATCTTTAAAGGCTATCTTTGGCATGATCGGATTCATGATGGGAAGGATGATAAGTCAAGATGGAATTTGTCCCTCGGAAGAGAGATGTTTTGCTTGGGCCCCTCGATGAGTGATAATGATGAAAGCGTGTGGCCACACCCCAATATGATTGGATTATCATTATACTCAAGATCGAGAAAGCATTGAACAAATACAAGTTGACGTGGACCATGACTTGTGTTCAATATAACATCGTGAGACAAAGGGAGAAATGGAAGTGTACCATTGGAAACGTGAACTCTTACGTTGTGTTATTTGGGTAGACATAATGGCTTGCTAGAGTCCGATTATGTCTTATGAGGGTCGATATGATCGGACTCATTGCCAACATAATACAATCCTATTGGGTCACACACAAATAGAATGAATTGGTTGAACAAAAGGAAGAATGATTAAAAGTTCTGTAAACTGGCTAATTATGTCACGCGACATAACTAGCCACTGGCTAGTTATGTCACGCGACATAACTAGCCACCAGACGCGTTTTGACAGCCTGGTCTCCTAATTCGATTAGGAAACATATTCATACTAAAGTAGTATAAATATGAGAGGTCTGTTAACCCTAATGGTCTGGCCGAAATTTTCAAGGGAAAATCATAACAAAATACTCTCAATATTCTTTCATAAGTTTTAGGAATCTAGCAATTCCCAACCCGAGAATTGTTCTCGACATTCATATTTGTGTGGATTATCAAAAGAGGGTCTTAATTTTGTTCAAACAAATCAAAGACCTAGAGTTCAAATCTGAAGATCCAAAGGAGTTGAAGATTCGAAGATTTGAAGATCAAAAGTTTGTGATTACGAATCACATAATTATCTGTTCGATAGCTCAAGACCGGAAAGCAATTTAGGTTGGTAAATTCTATCTCATAGCAATTCAATTTAATTGTATAGAACGGATCTTAGGGCTTGGGTTTTGTGTTAATTTTATGCTTAATTCCGCTGCGCATGGATCCATAAAACCCAACAGTGGTATCAGAGCCCCGTTCGTATGATTAAGTTTGAATTAACATGCTAGAATTAAGATATAAATTGTTTATATGCTTATTGCATGTTTTTGTATGCGGTAGAATTTTGATTGTTTATGTGAAACAATGTGAAAAACGTTTTCGAATTATGATGAATTAAATCTGTAAAAGGGTTGTTTTATATGATTTAATTGCATGTAATCTGAATTGATTGAAATCTGGAAATCCTGCGAACTGGCTAGTTATGTCACGCGACATAACTAGCCACATGTGGAAATCTGGTTATCTGGCTAGTTATGTCGCGTGACATAACTAGACTGGCTAGTTATGTCATGCGACATAATAAGCCGGATCTGGGCAGAATCAGTTTGTTTAATTTTTCTGCTATTCTGTGATTGTGTTTATAATCTGAGATGTTTTATGTCTTAATCTGGATGCTATAAATTTCTGAAAATAAAATTTATAGGACCATGCTAGATTAATTCATTGTTTATGATGCATGCTTAATTAATTCAAATATGTTTTTATTAATTGTTGCGATGCATGAATTAATTGTTCTTAAGTGTTAAGAATTTTATTAGATGTTTAGTTGAAACATTGATTCATAGTTTCCTAATATGTTTAGATTTAGACATTGTAAATTTTGGATTTTATGATTGTTTATGGAAACAAGTCATAATTACGTGAAATTTAAAAGGAAACTGATTGTTTATAAAAGGTAATGATTATGTTGACAAATCAGAGCTGATTTCTAATTGTGCATGACTAGGAGAGTTCTGTCTAAGGAAGAGTTGGTACTTAAGTAGTCCTTGTGGCTCACCTATCTTCCTGGGAACTTACCTGGTGCATGATTGTGACTATCTTTGTTGATATGCTTATAATCTACCTTAAAGAACCTTCAATTAACTTTTAAGTTCTTTATGCCAATCCATGATTAAAACACTTGAGACCACTCGGATAGTTTTGGGTGGGCTTTCCATAGCAAGGTGCTTTGATTCTATTCCGTTTGCGAGCAAGATGAGGAAATGGTGGTTCCTATACGTTTAAAGTGGATGAACTTAATTGGGTTATCAAAATGGTTTTGGACCCAAGGCATAAGATGAGATTAAAATATGCTTAGACATATGATGTCTTAAATAAATCTCATAAAAGATCCTAAGAGTCATATACGATATGATTGATGTTTTCTACCTAATTAGTTTAATCTTGAGCGGTGCGCCATAGCGTACTTGAGATTAAATTAAAGTTGGATCTTAGCCCTAAGTGTCATATACGATATGATTGATGTTTTCTACCTAATTAGTTTAATCTTGAGCGGTGCGCCATAGCGTACTTGAGATTAAATTAAAGTTGGATCTTAGCCCATTAAATGCATATTATGCTTATTTGCATTGGAAGGTGTATGATTTAGTGGGAGTATTTGTAAAATACATTATTTGCTCTTAAATGATAAATGTGTTGATATTGATATGTGTTCATATAATTTGTATATTTTGTTGTAGAAATAGCATTACATAATGATAATTGCGATTCGTCCTTATGAAGGACAAAATTCGAAAAGAACGGTACAAGTTATTCTGATTTGATCAGACGCTCAAGAATTGTTCTTAGGCAAATGTGTACGTTCTTGACGAATCCGTTCCTACTGAACCCATTGCAAATGTTGCAAAGGGCAAATAAGGAAGCAACATTAGAAACATATTGATGATTCTGACAATATTGCTTGCCTTGTATTTGCCTCCATGTTTAAAGGCTCTTATGAAGAACCTTGAGCACATGATAACTATTCTTTTGTTCTAGCATAACGCAAAAAGGGAAATGTTCCATGTGCAAGCTAGGCAAAAGATATATGTTGTGGTGAAGGCTCTTAATTCATGAGATGAAAGAAGGAGCAATCCGCAAATTGTGTTAATGGTTGACACAAGAAAAAGGGTTCATAAAGGAAAGAAAAGAAGGTAAAGCAAAGGTTGCTAAACCTAAGGAAAAAGTTGCAAAGCCAAAGAGGCTAAACCCAAAGTGTCTCAAAAGGATGCAGTTTGCTACCAATGCAATAAGATTGGTCATTGGAAGCAAAGTTGCAAGGCTAATTAGGAAGGCCTAAAAGGTGAAGAAAGGCAATATGATTGCTACTACTTCAAGTATCTATATGATAGACATTTTCCTTTCGACTTCTTATTCTTGGATATATGATACAGGATTGGATCCCACATTTGTTTAAATGTGCAAGGAACAAAGAATAGAAAGCTACTCAAATAAGGTAAATTAAACCTAAGCATGGGAATGGAGCAAGAGTTGCTACATTAGCCATAGGGACTTATGAAGTCACCTTACCTTGTGAAGTAGTACTTGTTTTGAATAAGTATAACTACGTTCCGAATTTAAGTAGGAATGTTATTTTCGTTTCTTAAATGGATGATGAAGGATATAATTTTCTTATTATAAATAAGAAGTTTTATATTTATTTAATGATATGCCTTATTGTATTGCATATGTCATTGAATGATCTTCATATCCTTGATGTTAAGAAACAAAATAATATTGAAGATATCTAAAATATAAATGGGAATTCTGAACCAAACAATATGAACAACGCGTTCATATGGCATTGCCGGCTTGGTCAAATAAATAAGAAACATATATCTAAACTCCATTAACATGGACTTTTAGACTCATATGACCATAAATCATTTGAGGAATGTGGATCTTATTTATTGGGATTATCGACCAGACCACCCTACACTAAGAGTAGTGGGAGGGCTAGTGACTTATTGGTCATTATACATGAGATGTATGTGGACTATTAAGCAGCATTGCTAGGGGAAGACTTCGGTATTTCATCACATTTCACTAAAGACTTATCTAGATATGACTATGTCTATCTGATGAAGTCCAAAGGTGAATCGTTTGAGATGTTTCGAACATTTCAAGATGAAGTGCAAAATAAACTTGGCAAAACTATTAAGTACTTCGATTAGATCGAGGTGGTGAATATTTGAGCCAAGAGTTTGACAATCATCTCAAAACTATGAAATCGTTTCAAAGTTGACTCCACCCGGAACATCACATTGTATGGTGTGTCTATAGGAGGAAGTGAACCTTGTAGGACATGGTTCATTCGATGATGTGTCAAGTTGACTTTCCTAATTCCTTTTGAGGATATGCATTAGAAATAATGTGGTTACACTGAATTGAGTCCTTACTAAATCGGTTCCTAAGGCCCCACATGAGATGTGGCATGGAAGAAAACTTAGTTTGTCTTTCATGAAGATTTGGGGTTGCGTATCTTATGTAAAGAGACTTGTCTCTTATAAGTTAGCACCAAATTTGACAAAGGTTATTTTCGGAAATTAATCTTACAAACGCAAAGAGAACAAAATGTTTGTTGCTCTACACGATTTGTTTCTTGAGAAATAGTTTCTCAATAAAGAATCTAGTGGGAGTAAAATTAATCTTGAAGAGAGCTCAAGAACCTGAAAATGATATGGATCCAAGAGTAGAGACGGAACCAAGTTCACAAAGGAGTTGTGGAACCGGTTCAAGATGCACAAGTCCATCGTAGATCGGATAGGTTACGATCCAAACTCAAGAAATAATGATTTCTCGTTTCGGAAAGTAATAAAGTGGAAGTCATTGAGAATGACAATCCTACTTTCTATCTTGAGGCGATGTCCACTCCTAATTTGGATAAATGGTTAGGAACCATGGAATCCGAATTACAATCCATGTTTGACAATCAAGTTTGAAACTTGATTGGGCTACCTGAAGGTGTAAAAACTAATGGGATGCAAGAAGGTCTTAAAGACTGACATGGATGGGAAGGTGTGTACTTTCATGACTAAGGATTGTAACAAAGGGATTTAGGCAAATTCATAGCATTGACTATGTTGAAACCTTTTTCGCCAGTTACAATGTCGAAGTATGTTAGATTTTCAATTGCCATTATCACATATTGTGACTATGTGATATGACAAATGGATGTCAAACGACTTTCTTTAAATGGAAATTTTATTAAGGATGTGTATAGTACACAACCCGAATAGTTTGACGATCCAAGAAACTCTAATAGAGTATGCATGTTGCAAAGATCCATGAGATGGGTTGAAGCAAGCTTAAAGGAATTGGAATCTTCGTTTTGATGAATTGGTCAAAGAGTTTGACTTTATCAAGTACGAAGATGAACCTTGTGTATGCATGAAATTCAGTGGGAGCATGGTATTATTTCTATTGTTTATTACAATGATATCTTACTCATTGGAAAAACAAGTTCCGACACTTAAGACTGTTAAGTCTTGGTCAAGGAAAGGTTTCTCAAAGAAAGATATGGGTGAAGCCGCTTACATCCTTGGCATCAAGATCTATAGAGATGGATCTAGAAGGATAAATTGGTTTGAGTCAAAGTGTTCACATTGACAAGATTCTTAGAAGAGTCTAAGAAGAGTAGCTTGTCAATGGGTCATGGTATTTCTCTTAGCAATATTCATTGTCTTATGACAACTGATGAGCAAAAGGGAATGAATGAAGTTCCATATCTTTGCGGCACTTGGATCTGTCATGTATGCCATGATTTGTACTAGACTCGACGTCTCGTATGCTATAAGCATGATGAGTCGATACCAATCTGATCCTGTTGAGAACCAATGGATGGCAGTCAAGATGTTCCTAAGTACTTAAGAAGAACTAAGGATACGTTCTTGGGATTTGAAAGATTGGAAGTTAATCTTGTTGTAAGGGTTACAAAGATGCTAGCTTCCAAACTGACAAAGTTATTTTAAAATCGCAATTAGGATTTGTGTTTGTGCTTATTAGAGGTGCAATTTTGATTGGAAGAGTTCCAAGCGTAAATTGTAGCCGATTCTACTACTAAGGCCATATTTTAGCAACATATGATGTAGCCGAAAGAGGCGAAGCTTTGGATCAAAAGTTCATTTAGTGTTTTGGAAACACTTTAAGTGTTTTTCCAAGTATCACTAATCCGTGGAACTTTGTTGTGATAATTATGGTGTCATTTGTGCAAACAATGGAACCAAAATCACAACGGTGATCCAAACACTCACTTAGACGTTCTTCGAGGAATTCATAAAGAATGAGAAGACGTTAAGATATACAAAATATCAACCGATGATGACATAAGGGATTCACTTACAAAGACCCTCGCACAGGCAGAAGCATGGTGGGCATGTTAGATTCATGAGTATTCGATACATAAATGGAGCCTAGTGCAAGTGGGAGACTGTTGGTGTAATGCCCTAGGCTTTAGTTATGTTTAACTGAAAACCGTTATGTATCATCTTTATCGTTTATGTTTATTATTTGATTATTATATAGTTTGCATATTTATTGTAATAATCTCCGTCCCTAATTATTAAGAGAATAATTAGTATAATTGTCAATGGATAATCATATGATGATTATATGCATAGAGATGCACATTGAAATTATGGGTACTTGTTAGAGAACAAGTGACTGGACTTGACCCGTATGAGATTTATGTCATGGTCAAATGTCATAATTAAATCTCATATGGTCACTTCATTTAGTCCCTAGACACGAGATTATCATGACCTTACATATCATGAAAGTTATGTTTGATTTTAGTCAAACGGTATCTTAACACGATATCTATAAAGGCTATCTTTGGCATGATCGGATTCATGATGGGAAGGATGATAAGTCAAGATGGAATTTGTCCTTTGGAAGAGAGATGTTTTGCTTGGGCCCCTCGATGAGTGATAATGATGAAAGCGTGTGGCCACACCCCAATATGATTGGACTATCATTATACTCAAGATCGAGAAAGCATTGAACAAATACAAGTTGACGTGGACCATGACTTGTGTTCAATATAACATCGTGAGACAAAGGGAGAAATGGAAGTGTACCATTGGAAACGTGAACTCTTACGTTGTGTTATTTGGGTAGACATAATGGCTTGCTAGAGTCCGCTTATGTCTTATGAGGGTCGATATGATCGGACTCATTGCCAACATAATACAATCCTATTGGGTCACACACAAATAGAATGAATTGGTTGAACAAAAGGAAGAATGATTGAAAGTTTCAGAACCGGCTAATTATGTCACGCGACATAACTAGCCACCGGCTAGTTATGTCACGCGACATAACTAGCCACCGCACGCGTTTTGACAGCCTGGTCTCCTAATTCGATTAGGAAACATATTCATACTAAAGTAGTATAAATATGAGAGGTCTGTTAACCCTAATGGTCTGGCCGAAATTTTCAAGGGAAAATCATAACAAAATACTCTCAATATTCTTTCATAAGTTTTAGAAATCTAGCAATTCCCAACCCGAGAATTGTTCTCGACATTCATATTTGTGTGGATTACCAAAAGAGGGTCTTAATTTTGTTCAAACAAATCAAAGACCTAGAGTTCAAATCTGAAGATCCAAAGGAGTTGAAGATTCGAAGATTTGAAGATCAAAAGTTTGTGATTACGAATCACATAATTATCCGTTCGATAGCTCAAGACCGGAAAGCAATTTAGGTTGGTAAATTCTATCTCATAGCAATTCAATTTAATTGTATAGAACGGATCTTAGGGCTTGGGTTTTGTGTTAATTTTATGCTTAATTCCGCTGCGCATGGATCCATAAAACCCAACATACACTTGTGAGGGTTACTGCTGAAGGTGGTTTGGGTGAGTTTTGGCTTCAAGGTTGGAGCAGATGGTGGTTGGGAGGTGGAGATTTCAATGGTGGGTTTGGCAGTAGGGTGTTTTTGTCGTGGGTTGTTTGAAGGAGGGTGTTGTTGTGGGTTGCTGCCGTGGTTGTTGTTGTTGCTGATTTGCTGAACTGTTTTTTTTTTTTTTTTGCTGTTGCTAAGGATTTTGAAGGTGGTGGTGGGAAGGGGTACGGCTTGGTGGGGTTTGCCGATGTTGTTTGTATTTGAGGGTGGTGTGGGGTGGTGGTGTATAAGGTAGAGAGGGTTGCCGAGGGTGATATTTGGGGATAAGGAGGGTGGGGTTTTGATGGTTGATGGCGGAAGCTAAGGTGGTGAGGGTGTGGGGCGGCTTAGGGTTTTGCCGCTAGGGTTTCGCGGAGAAGTTCTTCTATGGATCTTAATGCTCTGATACCATATTTGAATAATGAGGGTTAGAAGAAGTCAATCAAACAGGGAATAGAGGAATTGAATTGAATGACTCAATTGATTATGATGCTAGAGATACATATTTATAGGATTACAATGAGGAGGTAATCTCCTATAAGGAGAAGGTTTCTAATCTAATATAAATATTGTGTTTCCTAATCTAATACAAGGATTGTGTTTCCTAATCTAATACATATAACAATATATACTTTGTATATAATATAATGATATTATATTCCTAATAATTAAAACCCTTCCTTCCTGAGTTTTACAAAGCTTCACACAATCACTCGATTCTAGTTATTTTACTCTCCAAGTCATACTCCCTCGATCCCGAAATAATGTCGCACTTTTCATTTTGTTTTGTCCCAAAATAAATGTCGCATTTCTACACAAGGAATTGTAGCTAGGATTGTAACTAATAGTGCACAGACTTGTGTATACAGTTGTGCACACAAGTGTCAGCACAACAGAATTGACAACTTTTTCCACAAAACAACTTAATAAACAAAAATTAAATGTAGCAGAATATTAAATACTTCAGCAAGAACTTCTTGCTGGAAACCTTTTTATAAAACTGCAACCTTGTTTAGAGAACAAGTTGCTCAGTAAACAAATAAAATTAACAGAAAAACAATCTACGAAAGATCAAAACCAAGTTCTAATCTAAGAAGTATCAAAACACCAAATCAATCTCGAAGTATCAATCTATGATCTTCAAGACACAATAAAAGAATAGTCAAGGAATTCTCTCTCAATTGCTCCGTATTGATCTCGTGAAATCCGTACCTCCAAATGGAGGCGGACGTCTTCTATTTATAAAGGACCAAGTAATCCTTCTTCAACAAGGGTCCGATCTTTCAATCTCTTCCTGTAAATAATTCGGATTCTTTCCTTATCACCAAGAGTCCTTCCTTCCTTGAGTTTCCTACCTAAAATACATAAAAACATATCTAAAAAAAAGTCAAATGTTAGTCAACACCTAACTCTATATTTACAATTATTTTCCTAATCTATTTATGTAATATATATATATATATATATATATATATATATATACACTAATTTAATTTATTCAGAATCAAAAAGATTAAATAAAAGATCTAAGAGTATTTTCATAATCTTTAAATCTCCCCCTCTCTTTGTGGTTCTGAATAAAAAAAACTGCAAAACCATTTGTTAAATCCAAAATACACACTTACTAAATATTTAACTACTGAGTATTTGAAAGAAGGTTATTACAAACCAAATATTTTCAAAGATCACGGTAAATATCTTATCCCAGAAATTCTTTCTCCATTTCCATAGCAGTAGCATCAACATCACGTTCGATATCAAACTCCAGATCTTCAGCATCATCTCTTGTAGCTTTAGCTCCCCCTACCTTTGACATTTCTCCCCCTTTTTGAGAGGAACCAGAAAGCACTTTTTCCAACTCAGCAATGATTTTCTCCAACCCGGCTATCAAATTTTGCTTACCTTCAATCTCAGCCTTGTGAGAGGTGATATGAGCTCGAAACACAGTAATCTAGGCCTGAATGGCATTTTTGTCTAGTGCAGCTGCTGTGTGCAAGGTTGTGTGCACAGTTGTGGGCACAACTGAGGGTGCAGGTTGTTGCACAGAAGGTTTCCCCAGGGATGCCCTCAACCCCTTGGTCTTTCAGAATATCATAGATCAGGCTCAGGTGAAGGAGGGCATAGTTTGTATTGACATTTTCCGCAAAGCTCAAAATAGTATCAAAAATTGTTTTCCCCAAATTGAACTTATTCTCACCAATCCTAAGCACGATTAAACTCTGGTCTTTTGTGACAGAGTAGGAATTTGAAGTAGGGAGTCAGTTGGATCGCAAAATATGGTCCAAAAACACAAACAATTTTGTCAATTGGTTTGTCCTACCCAAATACCCATTTGGACATTCTCCCCCAGTGACTGTCTTTACGGCCTCATCATAGTCAGTTGGTAGAGAATCAAGGGGAGAATCAGGGGATCCAAGAAAAACATTAATCCTAGAGGGACTAAAGTCTACCACCTGTTCTCGCAAAAACACTTTCCTAAAATTGGGTGATCTATCAACTCCTACATCCCGACTCAGATTTGCAAAATATTCAAGCACAAGGGATCTGGAATAGGGAATGGGGAAATATAACGAAAAATCCAGACCCCTTTCTGAGAAAAACACAACCACCCAGTTTTTCAAAAATGGCAAGATTCCTCTTCTTTTCAACCACAAAAGCTCGATGAAAATTGGTTGAGAAACGGATTTCAGCCTCAAGGAAATAAAAGAGAGAGTTGTGTTTATGATTCAGGTTGTAGGGGGAAGAGGGAATACAAACAGCAGACTTACGTGTTCGAGTGGAGGATTTTGAACCTGAATTGCCACTTGCTTGGGCAGTTGTGAGAGGAGTTGTGCGCACAACTGCCAATGCAGTTAGTTGCACAGGAGAAGCTTTTCTGGGCTTCTTCCAGTTGTGAACTTCAGTGTTACTCAATGTATCTTCAGTGCCTAGGGAGGCAGTAGCATCACTTGAGTCATCGAATTGAGATGACGAACCTTCTTCTGTCAACAGCGGAGCAGCCTCGTTCCTTGTCGAGATCCTTGTTTGTCTTCTAAGACTGTTCTCCCCCTGAACTGTCACCTGAACCCTAGCCGGAGTTTCTGCCTGTACCCTAGCAGGAGTTGCACTCTTTTTCACTAGCAATTTTGCCTTGAACAGAGTCACGATCGGCTGGTCTTCCTCGTTAAAACCTTCAGAGGGAGACGACGTTTGAACTGGAGAAATTTCTTCATCCGATGAATCATGTAAGACTAATTTTCTTCTTGAACCGGTAGGTTTTGCCTTGGGAGTGGAAACCCTAGAACTCTTTTTCAGTCCGGCAGCAGCTTTAGCCCTTTGGAAAATAACTGACTTTCCTGAGTCGAATAAACGATGAGATCACCGAGTCTCCGATAATGGAGGAAGACGGGCGGCATGCACGGCCGATAGGACAGCTTGATCCTCCACATTTATGGTCGTTTGTTGTTGGCCGAGGGAGCTTATGTCCATTGGGCGGTCAGATTGTGGGTCATTGATTAAATCAGCTACTATGGCATTATATCTGGTGGTTGTCGGAGGAGAGGATGAAGATGACATAGGTAATTTTCTGCATTTTTGTTAGATGAGAGAGAAAATAGTTGAAGAGAGAGAGAGAGAGAGAGAGAGAGAGAGAGTTGTGAGGGGAGTTGTGATTTGACTTGTTTGTACAATTTGTACCACAATATTGATGAGGGGTAATGATCACATACCTTGGAACTTGGAATAATAAATGGAGAAGGAACCGTGTGATGGTTAGTGTTTTACCCCTTTGAAATTCCATCATCATAATGTATTAGGAATTGAAAATTTGAAAAACTTACCATATTTTGTGACAAGATTTACTTTCCTTAATCCGAAAAAGAAAATTATCCTTGATTGATCAACATCCCATATAGTCTCCTTTGACTGCTAGAGCTCTCAAACACCTCATCACAAGCTTATCATTGAACACATTAGAAGTATTAGGTCAAGAAACATTAGCAACAACAAAAATTTGATCATATTTTTACCAAAAATTTTGAATGACCTAATTTTTACAATATGCCTATTATGAGAATCAATGCACACACAGTGAAGATTTTAATCTCAATAAAGTGTAACATGGTATGTTTAGATCACATATCGACAAAATTTGACAACAGGAAGTCAATGAGATAACCCTCAATCATGTATCCTCTTAGAATGTCTCCATATTAGGCATTGAATCGGTTACTTAGAAGGAGCTTTACACTCTCACACCATAGTGATTTCCCAAATTTTTACCCCAAGTGATGCAACAATAAGTCATTGGCATTGATCACATGAGTGGAAGCTTCAAAACAAATGGAGGCGGCTTGTTTTTCTCAGTAACCTTAGATTAGACACCCACTCCATGATAGCGTCACAAGGAGGTTTTAACAAGGGATTTTTATCACCAAGTTAGGAAGGATCTCACATTCATGAGTAAAAAAAAATTGTCAATGATGAAAAATAGACAAGTGGTCACAAGAGATAATCGTTCAATGCATGGATGACGGATTTTTTTTTAATTTTTTTAATTATTTTTTTGTGTGTTTTTTGTAATATACACTTATACAGAGATGCAGACAGTTGTCTGTATAGTTGTGCAGTCATCTGTGTTCACACAATCCGAGAGACTTCTTAAGGGAAGAAAATTTCTCATAATCCAAAGCCTTGGTAAATATATCAGCAAGTTGATCTGTTGTTCCAATATGTTCAAGAGTAATAATTATTTTTTCAACAAAATCTCTTATAAAGTGGTGCCTAATATCTATGTGCTTTGTACGGGAGTGTTACACAGGATTTTTAGAAATATCTTTGGCACTCATGTTATCACAAAATACAGTTAGGGTTTCACTTTCCAATCCATAATCATTTATCATTTGGTTCATCCACAAAAGTTGGGTACAACAACTACCTACTGCCACATATTCAGATTCAGCAGTAGATAAAGAAACACAGTTTTGTTTCTTGCTAAATCAAGACACGAGATTATTCCCTAAATAGAAACACCCACTAGTGGTGCTCTTTCTATCATCTGTATTTCCAGCCCAGTCTGAATCACTAAATCCCACCAAGTTTGTCTTGGTATCTCTAGTATAGCTTAACCCCAAGTGAGAGGTATCCCCAACATATCTTATAATACGTTTCACAGCTTTTAAGTTGGATACTTTGGGGTCATCTTGATACCTAGCACAAAGGCACACACTGAACATTATATCAGGTCTGCTAGCTGTAAGATACAGCAAGCTCCCTATCATACTCCTATAAGGGTGTGATCAATACTTTCACCCTTCTCATCTTTACAAATCTTTTAGGATGATCCCATATGAGTTTTCAGGTGTGAGGCATTATCAAGCCCAAATTTCTTTACCAAATTTTTAGCATACTTGGATTGTAAAACTAACATTCCTTCCTTAGATTGGACAATTTGAAGACCAAGAATGAATTTCAGTTCCCCAACCATACTCATTTCGAATGTGGATGTCATACATTCAACAAACATTTCAAGTAATTTATTTGAAGTGGAACCAAAAACTATGTCATCCACATAGATTTGAGCAACAAGCATGCCATTTTTATTTTTCAAAAACAAACAAAGTCTTATTAACCTCTCCTCTTTTAAAACCAAGTTGAATTAGGTGTTCAGTCAGTCTACCATACCAAGCACGTGGGGCTTGTTTAAGACCATAGAGTACCTTTTTTAACTTATAAACATGATTTGGTTTAGAGGACTCCTCTAACCCTTTAGGTTGCTCAACAAAATCTTCCTCATTCAAAACATCATTTAGGAATGCACTCTTGACATCCATCTGATGTAGAGTGATTTTCAAGTAGCATGCAATAGCTAGCAACAATCTGATAGACTTAATGCGGGCTACGGGAGCAAAGGTTTCATCAAAATCCACCCCTTCCATTTGAGTGTAGCCCTGAGCCACCAACCGTGCTTTGTTCCTTGTTATATTGCCTTGTTCATCAGATTTATTCTTAAAGATCCATTTGGTTCCAATCACATTGACGTGAGAAGGCCTAGGAACTAAGAACCAAATGTCATTTTTCTGTAACTGGTTTAATTCCTCTTGCATGGCATTAATCCAATTCTCATCTTTTAAGGCTTTCATGATATTTTTTGGCTCATAATTAGCAACAAAACAACACAAGCTTACCTAATGGTACACAGATTGTACACATAACAAACATGCTAGGTCGCGGTAGTTGACCTTTTTTCCTCTTTTTTTCATGCCTTCATCCACTTCCCCTATGACCTGAGAAGTGGGATGGTTCCCTTGTATTCTGGAGGGAATGTCCCTTTCTCTGCTTACATCTTCTTTATCAGTTTCAGAATCTGAACCTTGGTCATCACTTATTTGTCCACTTGTGTTGTCGGTTGTTTGAATAACTGGTTGAACAACTATCTGCACATCTGACTGTTTTGCAGTTTCATTCACCTTTTCTGGTTCAGATTCATCTTTGACTGGTTCTGGTTCCCAAGTGTACCCTTTAACATCATCCTCAACCGTTTTGACATTAAGTTCAGTAGCATCATCAAAAACAACATTTATGGACTCCATGATAGTTTTTGTTTTGAGATTATAGACTCTATAAGCCTTACTGTTAGTTGAGTAACCAATGAAGATGGCTTTTTCACTTTTGAAATCAAATTTAGAGAGTTACTCACGGTCATTCAAGATGTAGCAAATACACCCAAAAACATGAAAGTATTTGAGCGTGGGTTTCTTTTCAAGTAAGATCTCATAGGGAGTCATGGTACTTCCAATCCTTAGAAAGACACGATTTCCCACATGACATGCTGTGTTCCCAGCTTCTGCCCAAAATTTCTTGGATAGATTTTTAGAGCTTAACATTACTCTAGCCATTTCTTGTAATGTGCAATTTTTTCTTTTCGCTACCCCATTTTGTTGAGGGGTTTTGGGGGTTGAGAACTCGTGAGTAATCCCCTTTGAATCGCAAAATGATAAAAAAAGTGGCATTTTCAAACTCAGTACTATGGTCAGATCTTACTCTAATGGCTTTTAAAACATATAAGTTTTTGACCCTTTTGTACCATATTTTGAATTCATCAATGGTGTTGGACCTTTTTTCTTAAAAAATCACCCATATATATCTAGAAAAATCGTCCACACACATAAAACAGTATTTTTTTGAGACATACTTTCCACTTCAATTGGACCCATTAGGTCAGTGTGGATCAGTTCAAGTTCAAGGCACCTTGAGGTTCCACAATTTTGAACCTTCTTATGATTTGATTTTGTTTGTTTCCCTTTCTGACACGACCCATACACACTTAATTTCTTCAAGTCCAATTATGGCAAATCCTTTGCTGCCCCAAAGTTAATTAAGTCTCTGATTTTTCTTTCACTAGAATGACCAAGCTTTTGGTGCCAGATTGTAGTCTCATCCATTCTAGTGGAGAAACATGACACAATGCTACCAACTTTGTAGCAGTTATCAGAGGATCAAACACTAGTTAAAATACACTCATTTTTGTTATCAAAAACTTCACATCTGGACTTGTCGAATTTAACAAATAAGTCATCATCACACAGTTGACTTTTGCTTATCAGATTGAGTCCTTCAACATGTAGGACATTGTGTAACTTAGGCAAACCTGATACATTCAACGTACCTTTGCCAATAACTTTACCTTGAGCTCCTTCACCGAAATTGACTTTCCCACCTTTGAATGGTGCGTAGTCGTTGAAATTTTCACGTGCTCCAGTCATGTGGCGAGAACAACCACTGTCAAAATACCAGGACCCTTCCATACTGCTCTTAAGAGAGGTGAAGGCTACCTGACAGTTCATGGTTTCCTTTGTTACCCAGGTAGTTTTCCTTCCATCTTTGGGTTGTGTGTACTGTTGTGTGTTTGGTTGTGCACACAACTGTCCGCCTAAGTGTCCACACACATTTCCGAAACCCAGTTCCTGCTTTAGCTTGTAACAGTATGGTCGAATATGACCAGGAGCAAAGCAATGATGGCAAACATACCTCCTCTTCCTATTTTGTCTGCTTTCAGCAGTATATGCAGGCTTGGTAGAGGAGACAATTTTAGACTTTTGAACTTTCAAAGTACTTGCTCCTTCTTTAACAAAAACAGAATCTCGATAGCCAATTCCTAATTTTACTTGGTTTCCCATTTTCAAACTTCTTCTAACTTAGCTTTACCAGTGTTCAGACTTGTTAGAGTTTCTGTTTCTTTATCAAGATTTGTTTTATAATTTCACACTCCATATCTTTCTTTGTGAGTAAAACTTATAACTTGGCTATGGAGTCCTTTTGAGAATCACTTTCTTTTGACAGACTCTCAACCTTGAATTTTAGTTTGAGATTTTCTGCAGTTAGTTTCTCATTTACCTGTTTAAATACCTTGAGTTGCTCCATGCGCTTGGTCCAATCAGAGTGGAGTTCAACGTAGGTATTGTGCAAGTCCTCATAGGTAGCACACTCTTCTTCTACTGGATCATTGTTAGTTTCACCAGCACTTGAAGAATTCAAGCAGGTATACACACTGTTATCAGTTGTGTAGTCAGTTGTGTGATAAGTTGTGCGATTAGAGTATTGCACATCTTCCATATCTGAATCACTATCTGACAATGTGATCTGAGATGGATGCCATATAGACATATTTGCAGTCTGTTCATCATCATCATAATCACTCAAAGTCACTGAAAATCTCATTCCATGCTTTTTAAGAGTGTTCGCACACTCATTTGCGTAATGACCAAACCCTTTGTAGGCCCTGCGTTGAATTGAATCAATAGACATTTTTCCTTCATAATTAGGCTTCTTTGTAACAATTTCCTTCTTTGATGATTTAATCGTGGAAGGAGTAGAGTGTGCTGAATTTGGAAACTTAGTAAAACGTTTCTTTTTCAACATGCTATTAAATTTTTGAGTAATCAAAGCATACTCATCATCTCCCATGTTTGACTCATCAATATCTTTGGATAGTTGAACAAAATCCTGGGATACTTTGAGAGCACTTGCAAGAGCAATTAAATTTGCTTTGCTTGCTTCTTGTACCCCAAGATTTAACTCAAAATTAGTCAGAATACTCAAGATAGTATCAAGTCCAACAGTTTGGACATCCTGACTTTCCTCAATAACAGAGATTTTAATATTAAACTTTTCTGGGAGAGTTCTTAGTACTTTACTTACGAGTCTTGCATTGGATATAGATTCACCCAAGGAAAAAGACTCGTTTGAGATGTCCAAAATTTTGGCTGAGTATTTTTTTATGATTTCATTCTCTCCCATCCTTAAAATTTCAAACTTGGTCATTAAAATTCTTAGCTTGGTTTTTCTAACACTAGTTGGTCCTTCACAGTGAAGTTGGAGAATGTCCCTAGCAGTTTTGGTAACAGTTTGAGTAGAGAATAAACTATACATATGAGGATCCACATGGTCAGAGATTGCTTCCATCGCCTTGCATTATAGTTTGCAAGAGCAATTTCCTCAAGTGTCCACATTTCTATGGGCTTAGGTCCATAATTTCTCTCATCTTTGATATCATGTGTAGCTGGGGTAATTTCAATCATGGGAGGAGTGTAGCCATTAACAAGACTAACCCAAGCACGATGATCAATATATTTAATGTGTATAATCATTTTGGCCTTCCAAATGATATAGTTTGAACCATTTAGGATAGGCGGTTTGTTGTGGCTATGGTAACAATCCATTGTGGCTACTTTCAAGGATCGATCTCAGTTGAGTCGAGGGAAGACTCTGATACCAATTGAAAGAATTGTAGCTAGGACTTTAACCAATAGTGCACATATGTACAGTTGTGCACATAAGTGTCAGCACAACAGAATAGACAACTTTTTCCAGAAAACAACTTAATAAACATAATTTAAATGCAGCGGAATATTAAATACTTCAGCAAGAACTTCTTACTGAAAACCTTTTCATAAAACTGCAACCTTGTTTAGAGAACAAGTTGCTCAGTAAACAAATAAAATGAACAGAAAAACAATTTACGAAAGATCAAAATCGAGTTCTAATTTAAGAACTATCAAAACCCCAAATCAATATATCTCGAAGTATCAATCTATGATCTTCAAGACACAAGAAAAGAACAATCAAGGAATTCTCTCTCAATTGCTCCGTATTGATCTCGTGAAATCCGTACCTCCAAATGGAGGCGGACGTCTTCTATTTATAAAGGACCAAGTAATCCTTCTTCAACAAGGATTCGATTTTCCAATCTCTTCCTGTAAATCCGGATTTTTTACTTATCACCAAGAGTCCTTCCTTCCTTGAGTTTCCTACCTAAAATACATAAAAACATATCTAAATAAAAAGTCAAATGTTAGTCGACACCTAACTCTATATTTACAATTATTTTTCTAATTTATTTATGTAATATATATATACATATACATATATATATATATATATATATATATATATATATATATATATATATATACACATACACTAATTTAATTTATTCAAAATCACAAAAATTAAATTAAATAAAAGATATAAGAATATTTTCATACTCTTTCAAAACTATCAAAACTAGTAAACACCATCTTAAAAAAAAAAAGTTAATAAGTCAACTGCTTACTTACGGAGTACTCCCTCCGTCTCACCTTATTACAAACCATTTTTCTGGGCACAATAATTAAGAAATATTATTAAGATAATGAAAATGTGTGGTAGGAAATGAAGAGAGAGAATGAGTGGAGTTGGTTGAATAAATTGTGTGGTAGGAAATGAAGAGATAGAATGAGTGTGTGGAGTAGGGTGAATATAAAATAATAAATTTATTTCCATTTTGGGCAGTTTGTATTCACGTGGGGCGGACCAAAAAGGAAATAAGTTTGTATTCACGGGGGGGAACGGATGGAGTATTTACGATTGAAGTCAACCCTGTGATGTAGTTGGCTTTCCAAGTTCCATAATAATTTTATTCATCTAATTTAAAAACATTTTTTTATCTAGTTTAAAAACAAAAAACAGTTTTTTTTTTCTAACATCAGAAAAAATACGGATTTTAAGGACTTTATAAATTATAACCATTCATATATCTTCTGCTTTTCCATTTAATTCACAAATAAAGTATATCAGCAAAACAATACTAAGACTACCCACAATGGGTAGATGAAATGGGAGATGAAATCCCATTTCATCTACCCATTTCCTTGCAATGGAGGTCGACTGCTTGGTTGAATGGATTAACGGGATGAAAACTTTCATCCCGTATGAAACCTTTTTTTTTTTTTTTTTTTTTTTAAAAAAATGGACACGTGTCGGCTTGGCATTGGAGGTGTATTAGGCGCTGTGTGACTCACGCTCCCATTTGGCGCGTGACGCACAGCCTTTTTTTTTTTTTTTTTTTTTTTTTTTTTCTGAATTTGCCACGTGTTGGCTTGGTATTGGTCCGTCCT
Source organism: Adenophora triphylla var. japonica (assembly GCA_022495995.1). Classification (NCBI taxonomy): domain Eukaryota; kingdom Viridiplantae; phylum Streptophyta; class Magnoliopsida; order Asterales; family Campanulaceae; genus Adenophora; species Adenophora triphylla. The sequence continues at coordinate 287,027 of JAFEMH010002813.1, read as the reverse complement.
TTTTTATTTTTTCACCCAATTATTTAAACTCAATTATCTCATAATAAATGATTTAAAAATAAAAAAAAAAATTCACCAAGATTCATCATTTTTTTTTCCCTACAAATTGATATAAGTTTCATTTGATTTGGATACAAAAAAAAAAACACTTAGTTTTCAATTTGGGCTGAATTATTACCTAGTAAATTGATTTTTTTTTTAATTTTTTTTCACCAAAATTCATCATTTTTTTTTCCCTACAAATCGATATAAGTTTCATTTGATTGGACACAAAAAAAACACTTAGCTTTCAATTTGGGCTGAATTATTACCTAGTAAATTATTATTTTTTTTAATTTTTTTTTCACCAAAATTCATCATTTTTTTCCCTACAAATCGATATAAGTTTCATTTGATTTGGACACAAAAAAAAACACTTAGCTTTCAATTTGGGCCGAATTATTACCTAGTAAATTAATGTTTTTTTAATTTTTTTTTCACCAAAATTCATCATTTTTTTTCCCTACAAATCGATATAAGTTTCATTTGATTTGGACACAAAAAAAAACACTTAGTTTTCAATTTGGGCTGAATTATTACCTAGTAAATTAATGTTTTTTTAATTTTTTTTTTCACCAAAATTCATCATTTTTATTCCCTACAAATCGATATAAGTTTCATTTGATTTGGACGTAAAAAAAAAAACACTTAGCTTTCAATTTGGGCTGAATTATTACCTAGTAAATTGATTTTTTTAATTTTTTTTTCACCAAAATTCATCATTTTTTTTCCCTACAAATCGATATAAGTTTCATTTGATTTGGACACAAAAAAAACACTTAGTTTTCAATTTGGGCTGAATTATTACCTAGTAAATTATTATTTTTTAATTTTTTTTCACCAAAATTCATCATTTTTTTTCCCTACAAATCGATATAAGTTTCATTTGATTTCCGACATAAAAAAAAAACACTCATTTCTCAATTATCCTTCTTCATTTTAGCATTTATTTTAAAAAAATCATTATATTTTTTTACCTATAAATTGATGCAATATTTTTTTAATTAAGTGTGAAATATTTTTTTAATTATAAATAATAATAATTATTATTTTACTAATCATAAAAATAAAGAATATAAATGAAATAAAATAAAAGTAGTGGGGTATAGAATGATGAGTTGGAGGGAGTTGAAATTTAGTTTAAGTTAGCCATTGGAGTGGGGGTAAATGAAATGGGTAGATGAAATATTAGGTGGATGAGAAAAAGTGTAAAAAGTGTTAGATGAAATAGGGGAGTGGGATGAAACCACTGTGGGTAGTCTAATGATAATAATCCAAAATTAAAAATAGAAGAACAAAAATCAAGAAAGAAGACATACAACAATCCCAAGCTGCTAGCACGAATAGTAAGATTCCCGCCACTAAAAATCAAGGAAGACTCAAAGGTGGGGTCGCCGGCGTCGGCCAACCGTCGACCATGAACAAGCTTGTCACGGTAAGCCATAGCAGAGTAATAGTCAAAACTACCCTTCTCAGGCAAGGTCCAAAATACCCTTAACAGGATCAGAATATCTGTGGTGCACATCAAATCCATACGTCCCAAACGCATCACTATTCTGTAACAAGAATCCCCACCAACAACAACAAATAAAACCCAATAATATGATCAAATTCGAATTGAAATTCATCAATTTCAGTCAAAAATTCAAACAAATTGAAAAACCCACTTTAAATAACCCAAAATATTTCGAAATCAACGAATCGAAAATGTAAGTTTTCTCTTTCTCTCTCTAAAGTACATAAATAGAGAGAGAGAGAGAGAGAGAGAGAGAGAGAGAGAGAGAGAGAGAGGCGGGATTTGGGATTACTTGACGGGTAGAGTTTACTTGGAGTTGTTCAAGGGATAGTGATTGAATTGAATTAACCTTTGAATTTTAACGCTTAAAAGTCGACTTTGGCCAAGACGAAAGAACTTGTGTTTTTTTGTTCGTTGAGAAATTGAGGAATTTGCGTACAATTTCAGGTTGCAGGTTTTTTTGGAACCCACCACTTACCAAATAATTTAAGAACATTTGCTTTAATTGTTTTTTAATCATAGCATAAGTCGTGAGAACTATTAGACGAGATATTCTCTCCGGAATACACGGGATATGATTGTTGTATATTAGGATATATATTATGACAAGTTTAGTATAATCTTGTATATAGGAAAGTTTATTCTCCTACCATGTTTAGGCAGGTGGAGGCTGGCCGAGGGCAAGATACACGCGGGGTTCGGCGCCTAAAAAAAATTTCTAATGACAAGTAAAAACTGCCTGATCCATTAAATACAATGTATTTTAGCTTAACAAAAATGATAAAAGTAAATAATTCAAAGAACGATTGAAATAATGTTGAAATATTTAACGCAAACAATTTATTAAAATATATTACTCGTACAAAAAAGAAATTCAAATTTGCTAATTAAACTTGGGATAATAGGAAGAAAGACCAAAAACAAAAAAAATGGGAAAAGCCTAACGAATTAATTAAGAATGAAAAAATGTGAGAAAATTAGGAGAAAGAAAAACAAAACTCATAAGAGAAAAGAATTAAAGAAAGATGGAAGACAAAATTAATTGAAAATGTAGGTAGCAGGGTTCGAACATGAATTTGAAAGAAAACACCAAAGGCTTTAACTTCACCCCTTCTACCGCTGAACCACACCACTCGCTGGTGTTAATCTTGAAGTTAATTATATATATACATATATAAAAAAAATATGGTGGGGAAAAAAAAAAATTTCCACTGCATTTCCGCCGTTGGGGGGGGGGGCGAGTGCCCCCACCTGCCCCCCCCTGGATCCGCCCCTGTGTTTAGGAGTCTCTTAGATTTGTATATATGTACTAGTTATCACAATGAATAATGCATGGCAGAAAATTATCCTATTCTCTCTTCCTTCCGCTACACACTCTAACATGATATCAGTCTAAATCCGATCTAGGATTAGATATACTTTTCTCTTATACCCTCTGTTCTTCCTCCGCTGTCCTTACCGTAGAAATTCACACAACAATGGACATAGAAAAGAGAGAGAGAGGCGTGAGATATATTCTGCGTTCTATATTCATCAGCCGTGCTTTTCTTATATACAACCCTAGCTATAGAAGACTAGCTAACTATGGACCCTTAACAATAGCCTAAGATTGGGGAATTAATTCTAATCAAATATGTACCTCCTAATATAAACAAATATACAGCCATATATACACACATACATATCAGTATAATTACTATCAAAGATCTCTTCTAATACCCCCCCCCCCCTCAAGCTAGACGACCACAAGGTAGACGCAGCTTGACAGAAAGAGCCTGGAACCTGGGCTTGGAGAGACCCTTAGTGAACATATCAGCAAGTTGGTCATCCGTGGAAACATAGTGTAGACGAAGAAAACCACGTGTTACCAACTCTCGAATAAAATGGTAGTCAATTTCAATGTGCCGAGTGCGAGCATGGAATATTGGATTGCGAGCCATGTGAAGCGCGGAGAGATTATCACAGAACAATGATGGAGGTGTAAATGGGAGCAGAAGCTCACGGAAGAGATAAGAAAACCACCGAAGTTCAGCAGTAGTGGTAGCAAGTGCACGGTACTCAGCTTCACTACTAGAGCGGGAAACAGTGGTTTGTTTCTTGGCCGTCCAAGAAACAAGGTTAGGACCAATAAAGATGCATGCACCTGTAGTAGAGCGACGATCATCAGGATCACCTGCCCAATCGGCATCAGAGTAGGCACTGATGGAGATATTAGGAGAACGTTGAAAGGCAAGACCAAGATGAACCGTTCCTTTGAAAAACCGTAAGATACGCTTAGCAGCCACCAAATGTGTAGTCCGAGGTTGGTGCATGAATTGACACACTTGATTAACTGCGAAGGAGATATCAGGGCGTGTTAAGGTAAGATACTGGAGTCCACCAACTAGACTCCTATATGTAGTGGCATCGGAAAGAGGATCCCCATCCTGACCCGAAAGCCGAGTATGAGGAACAGTAGGTGTAGACGAAGGCTTGCAATCTGTCATGTTGAACCGTGCAAGGAGATCAAGGGCATAACGAGATTGCCAAGTTGAAGAGTATCACCAGAACGAGTAGCTTCAAGGCCCAAGAAGAAACTTAAGTCACCCAAACGACGATTGTCGAATGTATCACAAATGGTATCAATGACTGCTGAGACAATCGTGGGAGAAGATCCGGTGATAATAATGTCATCCACATATACCAGAATAACAGTAGTTCCCTCCGGAGTGTGCCGAATAAATAGGGAAGAATCAGACCGGTTGTTGAAGAAGCCATGACGAATAAGAAATTCATGTAGACGATGAAACCAGGCACGAGGTGATTGCTTTAAACCATACAATGCCTTGTGTAGCTTGCATACATGATCAGGAGTGGCAGAGTTGATGAAACCGGGGGTTGTTTCATGTACACTTCTTCATGAAGAATACCATTAAGAAACGCGTTGCGAACATCAAGTTGCTTAATGTCCCAACGCCTAGAATGAGCTACAGAAAGGACCGTGCGGATAGTGGAAGGTTTCACAACGGGACTGAATGTCTCATCATAGTCGAGACCGGCTTGTTGGGTGAAGCCTTGAGCTACCAAACGAGCCTTATGTTGGTCAATGGTACCATCTGCTTTCCGTTTAACCTTAAATATCCATCGACAACCAACAACATTCATTTGAGGATGGCAAGGGACTAAAGACCACGTGTTATTTTTATTAAGGGCTGAAATTTCTTCAAACATTGCCACTTGCCAATGATCAAATTTTGAAGCCTGTTTAAAGGTTCGTGGTTCATAGAGGGGATCATCCTGTGATGCAATAAGACTGTATTGAATAGAACATGGAGAGGTTGCATCTAGCAAATCAGTTATACCTCTATAACGAAGAGGCGGAGTAGAAGAAGTGTCAGCTGATTCAGCAGGGACTGATCCGTAAGAAGTAGGAGTCGCTGGGTTATGAGGATCTGAATGAGAAAGATCAGGGAGCTCAGCTGCATAGCGAGAACCAGAAGGACTGATGTTGGCTGCTGAAGGAGAGATAGGGCCTGGTGTCACGGCTGGTAAATTCAAGGGTACTGGACTGTTGCTGAATGTTGGTCTGGGCTGTGCACGAGGCCGAACTTGGTGACTTGGCAGAGTACGAGCAGGCCCAAAAGGTGTGGGCTGGTCCGATGATGAAGTAGCAGCGGAATGAATGTCGGGAGATGTATCGAAAATGGTTGTTGGCCCAACATGATGATTTGTGTCCATATCAGAAGGTGTAGGCAGCCATGTAGTACCTGAGAGCAATTTATTTGTGTTCGAATCTAACCAAGGATAATGAGACTCGTCAAAAAGCACATGTCTTGATATATAAACTTTTCGGTTAGCCAAATCCATGCAACGATATCCTTTACGAATATCATCATATCCAAGAAAAATACAGTGAGTTGATTTTGGCATTAACTTATGTGCATTGAGAGGGACAATATATGGGAAACAAGAGCAACCGAACACTTTAAGAAAACGATAATCTGGTTTCCTTTTCCACAATTTTTCAAAAGGTGACACAAACCTATGTTGACGCATAGGAAGCCGATTGATAAGGTACACGGCAGTATTAAAAGCTTCTAACCAAAAGTTATAGGGAACTTTGGCTTTAGATAAGAGACACAAACACATCTCAACAATATGACGATGTTTACGCTCAACTACACCATTTTTTTGCGGTGTATAGGGACAGGTCATTTGGTGTTTAATACCCACTTGTTTGAGAAAAGAAGTAAAAACTCTACTAGTAAATTCACCTCCCCCATCAGTCTGAACAGTCTTAATAGTATGTATGGCAGAAATCTTACGAGATAATTGATTTTCAATTTGCATTTTAAAGGTAGTGAATATATGAGTGACATCAGATTTGTGGGTCATAGAAAAGAGCCACATGAAACGCGAAAAATCATCAACTATGGAAAGATAATACTGAAAGCCATTCAAAGATTTTACGGGGGCAGGACCCCAAACATCCAAATGTAGCATATCAAGAGGATTCAATGCATTAAATATTCGAGTAGAAAAGGATAATTTACTAGACTTCCCAAGTGGGCACCAATGACAACAATGTTTATCATTAATTTGAATACTTAAAGGCAATTTAAACTGCCGACACAAAACTTTGAAAACAGAAATAGACGGATGACCCAAGCGAGCATGCCATGTGTCTTGACTCGAGCGTTCACACAGGAGGGCGACGTGATTATTAGGAGACTTGGAATTGAAAGAAATCTTGTAGAGACCACCAGAGTTACTGCCAGAAATGAGAACCGCCTTCGTACGATTATCCTTTACACGGAAACCACAAGAGTCAAGTTCAAAAAAGCAGTTGTTATCTTTTGAAAATTGACGAATAGAAAGTAGTGGTTTATGAATATTAGGAACATAAAGCATGTTTCGAAGAGAAAAAAAGCGATTATTTATATGAAAGGACAAAAAACCAATGCGAGAAATGCGTAAGCTAGAGCCATTACCAACTGTAACTGTATCATTACCTGAATATGGATAAGATCCGGAGAAGGAAGACGGGTTCGAGGTCATGTGATTTGTGGCGTCGGAATCAAGAATGTATGGGTCCTGGTCCGTATATGCCATAAACGCCCCATTGTTCTGACATTGAAGTGCACTGTGACCATGACGAAAGCAAAGTTGGCAGGTAACATCAGGATGTGGAAGAATTCCACGGCCAACAGGTCCAGTAACATTCCCACGAGATTGTGCACCACCATTATTATGACCACCGCTGTTCCTGTTACCATGGCCATAACCATTATTGTTGTTGTTGTTCCATTGCCCATTCCATTGCCCACGACTGCCATTGTTCCGATTTCCATTGTTACCATTACCATTCTGCCTTCTTCTGTTGAGACCACCACCGTTATTCTGTCTACCACTATTATTCAGTCAGCTTCCACCACGGTGTCCTGCAAAGTATGCCTCTGGCTGAGTTGGTGGAGCCGGTGCAGCTGCTAATAGGGTTGTGGTCTAGACAGGAGGAGTAGCAAATTTCTGCAGTAGCATTTCTTCTTTGAGGAGCAGATCAGTTAGGACATCCATGGTCAGTGGATTACGGGCATTAATGGCAGCAATAGAGGTCAAGAACTCCTTGAACTCTTGGCCTAAACCACCACAAATGCGCTGAATAAGGACTGTGTCATCCACAGGATCGCCGGCTGCAGTAAGGGCATCAAAAATTTGTGAGGCACGAAGAAGATAGTCTGCAATCGAGGTTTCTGGAGCCTTTTTGAGATCGTGAAGCTTCTCCTTAAGGGTCTCAATCTGGAGAGCCGAAGTAGCTCCAAATCGCTTGGCAAGGACTGCCCAAGCGGTTGGTGTCGTGTCACAAGAGTTCAAATAAGGCTGGACGGCGGGTGTAACAGTACCCTTAATCCATCCACAGACTAGATCGGTACCAGATTTCCACAGGGCGTGTTTGGGGTTTGTAGAACCGTCGGAGAGAGTAGCCAGTGGATGTTCTGGTTCAATGACAAACAGGAGATTATGGGTGCAGAGTAGTGTCTTAAACAAAGTACTCCAATTCACATAATTTTCCTTGGCCAGAAAAGTTTGACCCATGATAGTGTTTGGATTGTAGAAGATGGGCAGGGGATTAGCGGAAGAAGTATGGTGGTTGACAACAGAAACATCGGTGCCTGGAATAGTTGTCATTGCAATTAGAGAGGAGAAGAGATGAAAATTCTAAACACTGGATCAATTAGGCTGATACCATGTAGAAATTCACACAACAATGGACATAGAAAAGAGAGAGAGAGAGGCGTGAGATATATTCTGCGTGCTATATTCATCAGCCGTGCTTTTCTTATATACAACCCTAGCTATAGAAGACTAGCTAACTATGGACCCTTAACAATAGCCTAAGATTGGGGAATTAATTCTAATCAAATATGTACCTCCTAATATAAACAAATATACAGCCATATATACACACATACATATCAGTATAATTACTGTCAAAGATCTCTTCTAATACTTACCATGATCGGTGACACCCCTCGGACACCAGAATATGATGCTTCTTCTTCTTCAAGTCACCACAATCCATCTTCAAATGGCCTCCCTATCTTCTATAACCTAAACGCAATTATGGGTCAATCCTTCTTGACAAAGGACAACTATGTCAACTGGAGCACTCTCTTCAAAACCATGCTTCGTACCCACAAACTTTTATTTGTCATTGACCCTACTCCGCCTCCAGCCAAGCTTTACGATTGGTCTAATAACCCTCAACATGAGACGTGGTCTGCCGCCACTGATCTCATATGTGGATGGATCAAAGGCACGGTGACTCCGGCCATTCAACTGTATCTGAACTCTAGCGACACCGCACCAAAGGCATGGGCAGTTTTAGCAAAAAGGTTCGGTGCCACTTCTACACTTCAGATCGAGAACCTCAAGGAGAAACTTCACGATTTGAAAAAAACACTCGAGACCTCTATTTCTGATTATCTCCTGTGTGCTTCTTCTATTGCCGATTCTCTTGCCGCGGCTGGTGCCCCCGTTGACAACAAAGACCTAATTCAGCGAGTTCTTGATGGTCTTGGCCATGAATTCAAAGAATTTCTCACATCTACTACTTCCTCTCATGTCCGCCAAGCCCTAACCCTTGATGATCTCACAGAAATACTACTCAAAGAGGAAATGCTCCAACAGAAATTCGCTGCCCCCACTCTGTTGGGTTTTGGGGTTACAAACGCAGCGGAAGATTTACAAATAACATCAAAACCTTAGCCCTATGATCTGTCTAGCATGAAGAGATTAGAAATTTATATGAGATAGAATTTACATACCTTGAATGCGATGAAGTTTAACAAAGTAGATCACAAAATTCAAGCCTTGAAATTTTGATGTCGAAACGGATCTTCTTCTACCTTGTTCAAAATCTTGTGATGAATCAACGAACGATGGCTTTAAGCTCTTTGTGATTAACTTATCACCCTCTATCGGTAATCCACACGTGAACGAATCCAAGAACACCTTCTTGTTGGATTGCTAGATGATCCTCTTGATTATTGAATCAATATTCAATAATCAAAGCCAAAAACTATGGAACAATTTGGGACTTTTGATTCAAAATCAAAATCAAAATCTAGAGATTCATAAACCTTGGATTATGATGTGTTAGAGAGAGAATTATGGCTGCAAAGGACTTATATTTATATCATACATAAACCCTAGTCATAATAGGTTAGAAGTCATTAGGAAGCCTAATCCAATCCGTCCAAGGAAATCGCGTTCTGACCAAAAACCGCCAAGGGCACGACTCGTGCTCCTGGGCACGAGTCGTGCCACGAGTCGTGCTAGGCTATACGATTGATTCCAAGCCCATTTTCAGTCGTGTCACGCTTCGTGAAGTAAGTTGCACTCGTGCTGAATTTTGTCACGAGTCATGACAATAGTCACGAGTCGTGCTTCACCCCTAAAGTCAACTGGTCAACAAATTTCCTTGAAACGCCAAAACGCAGTCGTTTATTGCTCCTGGCACGAGTCGTGCCCATGGGCATGAGTCATGCCCTTCCCCAAAATTTCCAATTTTAGCTCGAATCAAATTCGTTCTTCTGTGTGTGACCCTTTATGAATTATATTTTATGTTGGTAGTGAGTTGAAACATCAACCTCTTAAGACATAAGTGACTTCTAGCAAATCATTATGTCCACCCAATTAACTATAACATCAAAGATTGATTCCTTGATAGATACAATGTCACAATCCCTTTGTCCACGATGTCCAATTGAACATGAGTCATGGTCTAGGTCAACTCATCTTGTTCAATGCTTTCTCGATTCCGAATATGTTGATAATGCAAATGCATTTGATCTCTATCAAATCACTTGAGTGTGGCTACACATTTCTTCAACATCGTTCATCGAGGGGCCCAAGCAAACATCTCCCTTCATAAGAAGGACAATTCCCATCTTGACTTATCATTCTTCCCTACATGAATCCAATCGTGCTAACATAGCCCTTATTGCTATCCGATTAAAGATAGTGTTAGACTATATCAAACACGATCTTCCTCATGTGGAAGACGATGATAATCTCAGGTATAAAGGATTCAATAACACGACTATCATGAGATTTAATTATGACAACAGACCATGTCATAAATCTCATAAGTAGGTCATGTCCAATACTTGTTCTCTAGCAAGTATCCATAAGTATAATATGCATCTCCATGCATATAATCATCTCTATGATTATCCATTACCAACTTATACTAGTTGTTCACAACAACTAGGGACGCAGTTCAATATAATAAACATGCAAAACATATAATGAACAGAATAAACACGCTCTATAATAAATGATAAAGATGATACATAATGGTTCAAGTCAAATATAACAATAGCCTAGGGCATTACATCAACAATCTCCCACTTGCACTAGGCTCCATCTATGTATCTAATACCCATGGATCTCACATGACCATCATTCTTAGCTTGTGCAAGGGGCTTTGTAAGCGGATCCCTAATGTTGTCATCGGTTGATACTTTGCATATCTTAACGTCTCCTCGATCAATGAACTCTCGAATGAGATGGAAACGTCTAAGTATATGTTTGGATCTCTGGTGTGACCTTGGTTTCTTTGCTTGCGCAATGGCACCATTGTTGTCACAATAAAGTTCCACCGGATTAGTGATACTTGGAACAACTTCCAAGTCACTAATGAACTTCTTGATCCAAATCGCCTCCTTAGCTGCATCGGATGCCGCTATATATTTGGCCTCAGTGGTAGAATCGGCAATAGTGCTCTGCTTGGAACTCTTCTAACATATCGCACCTCCGTTAAGCATAAACACAAATCCCGACTGCGATCGGAAATCATCCTTGTCGGTTTGGAAGCTAGCATTTGTGTAACCTCTTACAACAAGATCTTCTTCCATCCCTCCAAATACCAAGAATGCATCCTTGGTCCTTCTTAAGTACTTTAGGATCATTTTGACTGCCATTCAATGGTTCTCACCCGGATCAGATTGGTAACGACTTGTCATGCTCAAAGCATACGAGACGTCGGGTCTAGTACAAATCATAGCGAACATGATAGATCCAATCGCCGAAGCGTATGGAACTTCATTCATCCTATTTTGCTCATCAGTTGTCTTAGAACACTGCGTCTTGCTAAGAGTAACACCATGACCCATTGGCAAATTTCCTCTCTTAGAATTTTCCATCTTGAATCTTCTAAGAACCTTGTCAATGTAGGTACTTTGACTCAAACCAATTATCCTCTTAGATCTATCTCTATAGATCTTGATACCAAGGATGTAAGCGGCTTCACCCATATCTTTCATTGAGAAACACTTCCCTAACCAAGACTTGACAGTCTCAAGCGCAGGAATGTCATTTCCAATGAGTAAGATATTATCGACATATAACAAGAGAAATAGCACAACGCTCCCACTGAATTTCATGTATACACAAGGTTCATCTTCGTTCTTGATAAAACCAAACTCTTTGATTTTCTCATCGAACCGAAGATTCCAACTCCTAGAAGCTTGCTTTAATCCATAAATGGATCTTTGCAACTTGCACACCTTACTAGAATTTCGTGGATCTACAAAACCTTCGGGTTGTGTCATATACACATCCTCAAGCAGTTTTTCGTTAAGGAAAGCAGTTTTGACATCCATTTGCCATATTTCATTGTCATAATATGCAGCTATGGCAATCAAAATTCTAACAGACTTAAGCATGACAACAGGCGGCCTATATCCCTTTGCTACAAGCCTAGCCTTATAAGTATGCACCTTCCCATCCATGTCAGTCTTCTTCTTAAAGACCCACTTGCACCCTATGGTTTTTACACCTTCGGGTGGCTCAATCAAGTTCCAAACTTGATTATCCGACTTGGATTGTAATTCGGACTTCATGGCTTCTAACCATTTATCCGAATCGGGATCGGACATCGCCTCTTGATAGGAAGTAGGTTCGTCATTCTCAATGACTCCCACTTCATTACTTTCCGACATGAGAAATTCATATATCTCGGGTGCGGATCATAACCTATCCGATCTACGATGGACTTGTGGATCTTGAACCGGTTCCACCACTTCTTGTGGAGTTAGTTCAGTCTCTACTATCGGTTCCATGTTATTTTCGGGTTCTTGAACTTCTTCAAGATCAATTTTACTCCCACTAGATGCTTTATTGAGAAACTGTTTCTCAAGAAAAGTATCATATTGAGCAACAAACACTTTGTTCTCAACGCGGTTGTAAAAGTAATACCCTTTGGTTTCCTTAGGGTAACCAAAGAAAATAACCTTGTCAGATTTAGGTGCTAACTTATCAGAGACAAGTCTCTTCACATAAGCTTCGCAACCCCAAATCTTCATGAAAGACAAATTAGGTTTCCTTCCATGCCACATCTCATGTGGGGTCTTATGAGCCGATTTAGTAGGGACTCTGTTCAATGTGAATGCAACAGTCTCTAATGCATGTCCCCAAAAGGATATAGGAAGGTCTACTTGACTCATCATCGAACGAACCATATCTAATAGGGTTCTATTCCTCCTCTCGGAAACACCATTCCATTGTGGCGTTCCGGGTGGAGTCAACTCTGAAACAATTCCACAGTTTTTGAGATGATTGTCAAACTCTTGGCTCAAATACTCACCACCACGATCGGATCAAAGTTCTTTAATTGTTTTGCCAAGTTGATTTTGTACTTCATTTTGAAATGTTTTAAACATCTCAAACGATTCACTCTTTGACTTCATTAGATAGACATAGCCATATCTAGATAAGTCATCGGTGAATGTAATGAAATACTGAAATCCTCCCCTAGCAATGCTGCTCATTGGTCTGCATACATCAGTATGTATTAAGCCCAATAAGTCACTAGCCCTTTCACTACTCTTAATGTAGGGTGGTTTTGTCATTTTACCCAATAAACAAGATTCGCATATCTCATATGATTCATAATCATGTGAGTCTAACATTCCATCTTTGTGGAGTTTAGAAATGCGTTTCTCGTTTATATGACCAAGCTGGCAATGCCACATGAATGAGTTGCTCACGTCATTCGGTTTAGACTTCTTGTCCACATGATAAACATTTTCAACACTCTTTTGTTTCTCATCAACATCAAGAACATAAAGGCCATTAAATGAATTTGCAATACCATAAAGCATATCATTTAAATAAATATAAAACTTATTATTCGCAATAAGAAAATTATTCCCCTCATTATCCAAACAAGAAACAGAAATAATATTTCTACTCAAATTCGGAACATAGTAACAATTGTTCAAAACAAGTACTAAGCCACTAGGTAAAGTTACATTGTATGTCCCTACGACTAATGCAGCAACTCTTGCTCCATTCCCAAGACGCAGGTGAAATTACCCGGATCCGAGAGGCAGCGCGTTCGCGCCCCGGCATCTGGCATTTCCCCCGCTTTGCAGCGGGTTTTTCGTTGTTGGAGGTGTCTCGCCGTTTGTTTTCGCATTTGTAGAGTCGCCACGCCGTTTTTATTAAGCCCAAAACATTGAAAAAGGGCATCAGTTTAAAGATAATTTTAAACTATTTTTGTGTGATGAGATTTTGAGTTCGGAGGTCAGATGACTCCTCGGGAAGAGAATATTAGAATATTAGAGCTCACCCGAGTCGCCTCGTAAAACGAGTCTTTCGGATACCCCTAATATCCTTTAAATGTTGTGTGTGTGTGTGTGTGCTTTTAAAAATGCATGCTGTATCGGATGTCTACATTGTATACTATGTATTGAAATGTATTGAAATAGTAATGGAAGGAAGCCTTACCAATGTTGGTTCGTGTCTGTCTTCCGCTGAGGAATAGTGTTTGAGGTCGGAGTAGCGTTCCGGTATGAATCTGGATGGCTTCGGGAGGTGCCGGTTGTCTGCGGACAGAGTTTCGGCGTGAGTTGATGTTGCAGGCTGCGTTCGGGCAGAGGTTCGGCGTGCGTGGGGATCGCAGGGATCACTCGGGCAGAGGTTCGGCGTGCGTTGTGGTGGCAGGAGTCACTCGGGCAGAGTTTCGGCGTGGTTTGGGCTCGCCGGTTTGACTCGGAAAGAGCCGGGACACCGTGGAAAGACCAGGCAAGGCCTCAGAGTACCACGAGGGGCCTCAGAGTACCTCGAGAGTGCCTCGGGGCAGCGCGGGAGCGTCACGGGAGCGCTCGGGGAGGCTTCGGAGCACCACAAGGGGGCTCGGAAGGCCTCGGAAGGATCCGAAAGGGGCCGGGAATGCCTCGGAAGGACTTAGAGGGGAAGCCAGAAGGCCTAGGGAGGAAGAGAGAAGTGGGAGGTGTGTGAAAATGAGGAGGGGGAGCCCTCTATTTATAGTGCCAGATTTGGTGCAAAGAGGTCCGTACGGACCTCCCTGGTAATCCAGACTTTTGGTTTTCCTCGATTTGAGGGAATCTGTGATGATGGGGAATATTTTGCAATTATGATGTTCCCTGTGCAATAAGGTCCGTACGGACCAAGTTGACATGCAAAGAGGTCCGTACGGACCAACTCTGCAGGAGGGTAATCATTTTCCCCGAGATTTAAGGGAATATTGTGGACTTTAAGAGGATTCAGTAATTATTAGAGCAAAGAGGTCCGTACGGACCATTATTGCTTTTCCAATTTCCTGAAAATTCCCAAAAGGTCCTTTTGTCCCTTTTTATCCTGCAAAGGCTCCTCCCTTGGTTTGGCCGGGGGTTTTGAGTGCGGAGGTCTTCGAGACTGCGTTGATGAGTCTCGCGGTGTTTCTCCCGTGTTTGAAAGGGGGTGATCCAGACGGGGTACTTACGTAAGCCCCTCGACGACGTCACTTATGAAAGAAGTGGGGTCGCCGATAAGATAAGGGTCCTAATCTGGATCGCATGCTGGGAGATAAAGTGACCGGGGAGGTCAGTGTGAGGACGTGGTGGTGTCCTATTGTGTGACCGCATAGGTCAGTAGGCTGGACCCTGTGATAGGATTCCTACGTATCCCTGGCGGGAATCAAGCCTGGTCATAGTTCGGGGGTCGTGAATCTGTGAGTGCGGGCGTGGTGGTGCCCTGGGTGACCGCATGGGTCGATGGCTGGACCCTGTGATAGGATTCCTACGTATCTCTGGCGGGAATCAAGCCTGGTCGTAGTTCAGAGGTCGTGAAATTGTGAGTGCGGGCGTGGTGGTGCCCTGAAGTGTCGTGTGACCGCCGAGGTCAGTGGTAAGAACGTGGTGGTGTCCTGGGATGTGGTGACCGCCGAGGTCAATTGTGAGGACGTGGTGGTGTCCTGGGATGGAAATTTTACGATCTTCCTAATCGGGTTGTTTAAGGCCTTCCGGGCCGGAGATAGTGATTTGGGAGGTTTATACGGTCTTCCGGACCGAGTGGTTTAAAGCCTTCCGGGCTGGGGATAGCGTGAGGACTTGAATCGTCTTCTGAATGTGGTTGGTGCCACGCGGGAGGACTTTGAATCGTCTTCTGGCGGCGGTTGGTGCCACGCGGGAGGACTTTGAATCGTCTTCTGGCGGCGGTTGGTGCCACGCGGGAGGACTTTGAATCGTCTTCTCGGCGGCCAGGAGGCATGGCCGCCTTGAGCTTCGAGAGGTTTAGATGTCTCGTGCTTTGTCTCTGCTGGGGAGAAGGTTGGACTTACGATGGCTGCCGGTGTTCATCCGTTGGGAATTTATTGTGGCCTTGTAGGGGCTTGCAAGGATTCCCTTTTTGACTTGCTGGGGAAGGAGCTCGGGCTTACTTTGATGGCCGGTGCTTGTGTTGCCGTTGAGCATTTTGGAGGCGTCTCGTGCCTTGGGATTTGTATTCAGAGGCGTTGGCTCCTTCTTGCATTGCCGTTGAGGCCGGGCGAGACCGGTCTTACATCGACGGCCGTGCGGTTGAATTGCCGTTGCCGGGCGAAGCTCGGTCTTACACTGACTGCCGGTGGTTGAACTGCCATTGAAGTGGGCGAAGACCGGTCTTAAATTGACGACCGGTGGTTGAATTGCCGTTGAAGTGGGCGAGGACCGGTCTTACATTGACGGCCGGTGGTTGAATTGCCGTTGAAGTGGGCGAAGCTCGGCTTACACCGACCGCCGGCCAGGTTTGCGTTGCCGCTGGAGCGGGCGAGGACCGGTCTTACATTGACGGCCGGTGGTTGAATTGCCGTTGAAGCCAGTGGCGAAGACCGGTCTTACATTGACGGCCGGTGGTTGAATTGCCGCTGAAGCCGGGCGGCTCGGGCTTACCGACCGTCGGTGGTTGAATTGTCGCTGAAGTGGCGAGGACCGGTCTTACATTGACGGCCGGTGCGCTGCCGTTGAAGTGGGCGAGGACCGGTCTTACATTGACGGCCGATGGTTGAATTTCCGTTGAAGTGGGCGAGGACCGGTCTTACATTGACGGCCGGTGGTTGCGTTGCCGTTGGAGTGGGCGAGGTTCGGGCTTACACTGACTGCCGGTGGTTGAATTGCCGTTGACGTGGGCGAGGACCGGTCTTACATTGACGGCCGGTGGTTGAATTGCCGTTGAAGTGGGCGAGGACCGGTCTTACATTGACGGCCGGGGATTTAATTGAAGGGTTAGGGACCATTCTGCACTTGGATTTGCTGAAAAAGTCTTTAGGATGGCCGGGGGCAAAGATTATAAGGGCAGTGAAAGTAATTTGGCCCTCCCTTGCAAGAAGGTCCGTACGGACCAACCGGATGCAAAGAGGTCCGTACGGACCACTTTGATTTTTACAGCCCTGTGTTTTGACCGGGTTAAATGCTGGAGCCTTTCCCCATTTCTTCTTCTTCCGTGCGTGAACCAGAGAGAGAGAAGGAGAGCAAAAAAACCTCCATTGTTAACCAAAATCCTCCATTTTTGCTTTGAATTGCTTGCAATGGCGGAAGGATCTCGAAGGAATCGTCGTCAACGCAGTCAAGAAGTGGTCGAGCAACGGATGGAGCTCCAAAGAAATTGGATTTCGTTTGTTCCATCTTCAAAGAATCTGGATGTCTTGTATCCAAATCCGGAGGTGCACAATCGTCGTTCTAGGAACGTCGGGGAGGTAAGAAATCCGTTCCGTTTTGATTCCCTTCTCGAATTTTTTGAATGGTAGAACTAGGTTTTAGTTTTTCGCATTTTTGAATTTTTGTTATTTTTTTTTATGCCTTTTGTGAAATTCTTGATGAATTGTTGAAAATGGACATGTAAAAATTGTGGGTATGTGTATTTTGTGCAGAAATGTGTAGATTAGCTTTTATTTGTGAAAATAAAGTGCCTCTCTAATGAAATGCATGCTTTGGTGTTTTGTACCGTATGCTATTTATGTATGTACATTATGAGAAAAGTTTGTCGTGTAGTGACAAATTTTGTGAAAAAATGTGACATGTGCCGTGTTTTGTGACGGGTTTTGTCTGAAAGTGTGTGCCGTGTAGGGACGGATTTTTTTTTGAAAATGTGCTATGCAGTGTGTGCCGTGTTCTTGGGTGACGGACTTTGTGGGGAAAATATGTGCAATATGTGCCGTGTTTTTGTGACGGGTTATATGTGCCTTTGCCGTGTTGGGACGGACTTTTTTGAAAATGTGTCGTGTAGGGCTTAATCCCTCTTTTGAGAAAATGTGTACAGTGTGTGCCGTGTTTTTGTGACGGACTGCATGGGAAAAATTATATGTATAATGTATGTGAAAATTATGTGCAATGTGTGCCGTGTTTTGTGACGGGTTATTTGTGAAAAATATGTGCAATGTGTGACGTGTTTTGTGACGGGTTATTTTCATGGCTTTCCGTGTTGGGACGGACTTTTGTGCCTTTTGTTTTATATTAAGTACTGTGATTGACGTACCTTTGCTGTGTTTACCTGCAGGATGCGGGGCTTATGGCTGGGAAGGCCAAGAGGATGAAGACTCGGGGATCGCTCGAGGCTGTTGTTGAGTTGTGGCAGCGGATGCCTGATATTTCCGTGGATGGTAGGCCGAGTCCCAGGAGGCTGGTCTACGCTTCGGCCCGGGGTGTGTTCGTAGAGAACCCGGCCGGGGTTTCGACACGAGGAAGAACAAGAGCGTCTTCCTTGGCCTTTCTGAGTATTGGTGAGATACCACCCACACCTTCCATCTGATTTGGGGAGAGGTGACGGTGACGCCAACCGACTTTGCTGCGACACGGCTTTCCTTCAAAGGAGGGCCGGTGCGGTGGAGAGATATGATCTCCGATCTTTGTGTTGACCGAGCCGAGCCGGGCTTTGAGCCTCGTCCTCGCAGGGGTCTAGGGATGCCGTATAGCGATGTGGAGCCGAGGATTACGGCGCATTGGGGCCTATGTCCGGGGTACCGGCCAGGTGTCGGCGGAGCAGCTGGCGCGCTCCTTTTTGTGGTATGCACTTTCCGAGACTTTGTTCTCGAACCACGCGACTGCGGCTCCCTTTGCTCTGTTGGAGAGCTTGATTGATCTGGATAGAGTTTGTGACATCGCTTGGGGCGAGGCAGGCTTGGCCGAGCTCTACTTTTCTTTGGACCGGTTTAGCCAGGAGTGTGCTTGATTCATTGGCCTGTTTTGACTTTGCTTTGGAGGTATGAGTTTATTGCTGTTTTTTGATTTAGCAACTTGTCGTTTCTCCGTTTTCTTTTGCACTGAGCCTTTTCTGTTTTTGTCACAGGTGTGGTTCTACGAGATTTTCCAGTGCTTCCCGTGGGATAGAGATCCGGGGGCTGTAGCTGCGTACCCCGCTATGGCCGGGCCGGGCTCGTACGGCGAGGAAGAGGAGGACCGGCAGGGGAAGCTCACCATTGCCTACGGGGATGTGCGGGAGCGTACGGAGAGGGGTAGCCCGGAGGGGTTTGTTTTGTTCCCGTGGGCTCGGTATGAGGGTGATGAGTTCGAGGGGGCTCCCGAGGTGACAGCGCAGCGGAAGATGCTGCGGGGCTTGACCTGCGATGTCATGTACCTGGGGGAGCGGGTCTTCTGGCAGCATGGCCCAGGTGTGCTTCTTGTGGCTCCGAGGGACCGTCCTTTTGGGATGCTTGATTCCCGGGATATGGATGTGCTTGATTTTGAGAGGTACCTTGGCGGTGTGGGCGCCGAGGAGTTCATTTTGTATGGAGAGGAGTACGGGGTCTTCGTGAGGAGGAAGCTGAGGACGCTGCAGGTACTGACGAGGGAGAGAGAGGCTGGCCCGCAGGCTCCCCCAGAGGTTCCGATGCCGGGGCCGGATTTCACGTATGTCCGTGGGGACGAATCGAGGAGGAGGGTGTCTGTACCCGTTTTACCGAGCGTGCTCCCGCCGCATACCGAGTGGATCCCGATAGATCGGTGAGTGTGCCGACTCTTTTCCATCTTGGCATCTTTTCTGTATTTTTCTCTTCTTGTTGTTGAGTATAACTGTATTGCTGAGCGTTTCCTTGGCTGCTTGCTTGTGCAGGTCCCGGGGAGAGCCTATGATATGCTGACTCGCCGTTACGTGGCGATGAGGTCGTTTGCGAAGAAGATGGCGTCGAAGATGTCTTGCCGGTCTTCGCGACGCGTGCCGGCGTACCAGCCTATGCCTTCGAGGCATTCTGTAGACGTTCCTCCACCGAGAGCCGAGCCGGAGCCGCAGCAGGAGGGGCCTTCGAGGGGGCGGCATAGCATGGATGCCGGGACGTCTTCGGGAGCTCCGAGGCAGCAGCCCTTTTACCAGTTCTTCCCTCCTCAGGACGCACAGGGTGAGGGATCCTCAGAGCCTTCCTTCTTTGATCCTTTCGTCGGATTTGATCCTTCGGATTACTTTGAGTGGCAGCCTCCGGTGGGGGCTCGATACTCTGATGACGAGGACGTGACGGGCGAGTTCATCGGGATGCCCGACTTCTCTTTGGAGGACCTTGACGAGGATGATGATGCTGAGGAGTCTGATTAGTATTCATTTGCTTTCCCTCTTTTTTTTTTTTTAGCAACAGACATTTGATGTACCTGTAATAAAACACTCGTATTTGCACGACAAACAGCATTTTATTTTAAGATGTAATGTCATTTTTGGGATTCCCGGGAATTGTCCTAGAAATTGTTGCTAGTATTTTTTATTTTGTGCATGCCACGTGAGCTGAGAGTGCGTTTGTGGGTAGTGTATGTTCACCGGGAATGGCTTTGGCCAGTGTTTGGGCAGTTTGGAGCAAGGTCCTACTGAGGACAGTGGTTGTTGTACTGTTTGCTGGGGAAATGGGTTCTGTTTGCAAGGAGGTCCGTACGGACATACTTAGCTTGCAAAGAGGTCCGTACGGACCAACCTTGCTTTTGGAAGGAGATAAATGCTTTCCAAAGTTGTCCGGTTCTTCCTCATTTCCCCATTTGCAGGCCATTTTCGAGCTTTCTTCCCCATTTCCTCTAGGAACCTCCATTTTTGCCATGGATTCTTCGTACGCCCCTAGAATTTTGCCGAGGCTTCCGCAGGAGAGGCAAGCACACTTCCGAGCAGTGAAAACGTGGATGCGGCGCCGTATGAGGCATCGTAGACGGGCTTTCGAGGTAAGGTTTCGTCTTTGCTCGATTTGGTCTTTTAAGGAGTTGGTTCCTGATTGGGATTTGTTGCGGGCTGCCGCGAAGTTCTGGGATATTAGGAGGCATGTGTACTGTTTCTCCTACAATGAAATGGTGCCCACTTTTGAGGATTTTCGGGCTTTGATCGGAAGACCGGAGGTGGAGGCCATCTCGCTTCCTTTGATGGGTGGTGCTGCGGTGAGCGTGAAGCTTGCAGTGCTTTCTTCGTACTTCGTTGGAAGAAGTGCAGTGGCATGATCCTTGATTCGGGTCATATCGACATTTCCGAGCCGCCTGAGCGGTTCATGGTTGATGATGATAGTGATGTCTCTTGGGACGCATTTGCCTTGTGCGTGATGGCGACGCTTTCCCGGTCGGCTCCTTGGCATTTGCGATGGCGCTTTGCTAGATGTGGTAGGGCACCGCAGGCCGGAGAGGATATTGTCCCGTTGGTGGTGGGGGAGACTCTTCATGGTATCGACCGTATGGCGACTGGGGATCGTTTTATGAGAGGGGGAAGCCCCGCTTTGCTCACCTTGTGGCTGCGAGAGAGACGTCAGGCCATGCCCGAGGCTCAGACGTCGTTTAGCCCGTGGTCATTTGCTCGCCGACCTCTTGTGTTGGATATGGATCGCCCGCCCGGGAGAGATGGATGGCACGGCTTGGTACGCATCGATCCGCCGGTGGGTTCCTCACCGGAGGATTGAGACTAGGAGGGTCTTGGCAGAAGGGTCCTACGTTGTCGAGTTCCGTGTTTGTCTTGGTCCTCCTTCTATGTTCCGTCGCTTGTTTCCGGCAGTTTGGGATGAAGCAGGAGCCTTTCTTGGCCGGGATGACCTTGCTACTGCGGAGGTAGTTCCTCTTTGTATGGCGGCTTCAGGTGCCTTCTTGTATTTTACGAGGGTATGGGAGTATTCCGCTTTCCCTCTGTGGTACTCCTTAGACGTCGGGGAGCGTCGTATTGATGACTCGCACCTGGCCCGGTATGAGCGGCGTGTTGGGCAGTCCCAAGTGGTCTTGGAGAGCGGGCGTGTAGCGATTCTGGGACCCTGGTTGCCGTAGTAGCTATTGCCTTAGGAGTGTCGAAGCCTGGTCGACCCTTCGGATGTGACGGGAGACACTTTGTTCGACTACGAGACTAGAGTTGACCGACCGACGGGAGAGGTCCTCTTTGCGCACTCGCAGGAGGAGATCCGAGCCGAAGCACGGGCGAATGAAGCCCCGAGAGCTACTCGGATTGTTTGACTCTACGGGAGGACCCCGATCTCGGGACTGAGAGACGCAGAGTTGGTTCACGTGGAGCGAAAGAAGACTCGCCGGGGACGAGGGAAGAAAGGAAAGAATGGCGAGGGGACAAGCGCAGATGGCGCGGAATGACCTCCTAGGTATCCATTCATTGCATTTGCAAACACATTATTTGTTAAATGTATTAAGCTGTCTTTTAGCATGTTGTGAACTTGAGAGTAGACCGTGCTTGAACTCATCAAGAAATGTTGTAACCGTTAGTGATTTGTGATTTACTTTTAAAGCTTTGTCGAGACGCAAGATCTCTTGTTTGCCTTTGTTTCTTTTGTGCACTTTGTCGGCGTTCATCTTTGGACTTTTCTGTTGCATTTGCGGACTGAAGTAGTCTGGGCCATGACGGAAATCCCTTTTGCTGGGACTTTGTGCTTGGCTGAGAGGTTGAATGCTCCCTTGACAAGTTGTTTTGACGGTCTTTTTCGTAGCTTCCTTGCCTCTTGTTGGCGTCGGGCTCTTGACCTCTTTTTGCAGCTTCTGCTTGAGCTTCTTTTATTATTTTTTTGTGTGAGCCCTTGCTCGAGCTCTCTTTTTATATATATATATATATATATATTGAAATTGTCACGGCTTGAATCACAAGTGATATCCAAGGTGATAACAAAGCACCAACGATAGCACTTGGGATGGCACACACACACACTTCGAAAATAAAACAATTTTGTAAAAGAGTTTGCAGCGGAATAAAAACACCAAAATTGTTTTTCTCAAGTTATATAAATATAACTTGAGAGTGCCTCTTAGGCAAGACTTTATAATCACTATGAATGAAGTTACAAAGCCGAAAGTTCCCTATAGCTATATCTATTTTACGCTCTATGGAACAAGAGATAAAGAACGGAATCCTATCCTAGCCTTCACACACCTTGATACCAAAGTAATCAAGTGCGAAATTACAAGGGAGAAAGGATTTAAAAAGAACCAAACAAAGAACTTTATCTCTAAGCTTTTCGAAGGTGTGAATGTGATGAAATAATTGGCATATCTTCAAATAAACCTTCCAAGCTTATTTATAGTCTTCAAATACTTGAAGGCTACTCCAATAACAGCCTTGGGGCTGGTCTTGCACGTGGAGGAAGTGTAGGGAGAGTGGGTTAATTTGTTTCCACAATTCTAGCTCCCACTTCCTATTTTGTAGCAACCGAGTTGTTGAATCCTCAAGCCATGCTTCCACGCCTTGTACTCCCTTGCTTTATCATCCTTGTACCTCTTCTATAACTCAGCAACAACCTTTGACAAAGTCCTCATACATGTTGTTGTTGAATGCCAAAATTACGAATTAATACATAAAATGTATTAATTCATTTCTTCCAATTTCCACATGTGTCTAGCTCCTTCTTTGATGCTATTGCACCCTGAAATATAATCATAAACCATAGACTATACAGACCATATTAGCACGTTAGTCCATTAAATAACAAACAAGAAATATACAACTATATAATTTTCATCCAGGAAATTATACGTGATATCACTTGGGAAATCATCTACGATATCACTGCAGATTACACTAACAATCTCCCTTAGTTGGATATTTCTTTCCAAACTTAATGTGTTTGTCTGTAGGATAAGTCTATATACAAATGTACAGAGCATAGACCATAGAATAATATCTCCACAAAAATTAACTCCCCTTAATCAAGGAGCTAATCCTAAACAATGATTTATCATAATAAACTAAGTTATTTCAAACTTTAAAAAGTTTTCGAAATAAACTAAGTAACCATTAAAAACCATAACCATTGTAGCAAAATATCATCCAAAATTAGCAAAAACATCCTAGCGATTAAGTTATTTAACAAACCACTAAAGTGTTTTAGCAAATATAAACAAAATAAAAGTAAATTGTTTAAGGAACCACCACATCACCAAAATAAAAACATTGTTTGTAGGACCACCACAAAAATAGTCACCCATATGATAGCGGCAACATAAACCTTCGGGTTTATCAACCTTAAGGTTCGGCTTTCTTCTTCTTCAAACTCCTCTTCTTCCTCTCCTTCCTCCCGATCTCCTTCCCTATCACTTCCACCATCACTTGGGCCAAGACGGTGGTAGCACTGCAGATAGCACCGGCTCCGGAAGTTCCAAGAAGCAGCAGATCCTCCCCCTGTTTGGGAAGAAATTTCATCAATAAAAGCATACGTTACCTGCTTAAGCTTAGCCCATCCCTCGGCAAGTTCTCCTATTGCACTTGTTGTTTGTGCAGGAAGTTGAGAACCGTAGCCTTTGGGATTGATGGTCGAGTTGCCCAAAAGATTCATCATGTTGTGCGAGAATACTTGCGGCATCGGTTCTGCAAAAGTATGAGGGGCAACACCTGGGAAGCACTTGGGGTATCACGTGAGATAGCACTGGGAGGAGCAGGGGTTGTTTCATCAGATTTGTTCCAAGGAAGATCTTTAGTATACCTTTTACCCTTTTTCAGTTGTTGATCAACGGTATAGTACTCGGGTTCGGTGGTAAAAACATCGAGGCTTCAATGGGCAAGGATTGAAATACCAAAACTTTGAAGATTAGAGAAGGATAGGGGAAAAAGCTAATGTTCACTTCCTTTTTCTACCCCATGAAGCTAAGTGTTTAAACACTAATCTTCCAAAGTTAATCCTTAAATTTTTACCCAATCTATACAACACATTCGCATGCTCCAAAGTCACAATAGGTTCATTAGTTGTAGGAAGCCAATTGAAGATGCACGGTTTGTGTAGTACGGAATAGAGAGAAGATAATCTAGAAGCATGAAGTTTCTCTTTCAAAGGCCAAGACTCAGTTTGTTGTGAGTGAGCAATTTTACCATTTCATCTCTATTGACCCTAATGCTCTCATCATCTACATTAGGGAGGCCTAAAACTTTGTTAATCGGGGAAGGAGTAAAAAGAATAGACTCTTCCCTAACAAACACTTTTCCATATTTAGCAGACCCTTCATCATCCAAATGAGCATGCAAATTGGCAAAGAAATTGCGAATAACACTCTCAACAAAAACTCGATGCATGATTATTAGCATTAATAAAATTCTGTCCTTTAAAAAGCGAACCACTCCTTCCTTTTCCAACCGACCCTCATCAATGTGCTTCTCTTTTAAAATCCTCTTACTTAGACTATTCAACCAAAGTTCCATATTTTCCTTTTTATAATACTCCAAAGTAAGAAAAGGTTTTGGAAAAGCTTTATCCTCTTCGGTTTGAGTAACCTCATCACCAGAATTATCACTAGAGGAATGTTTAGGAACAGAAGAGGGGGCAAGTGTTACCTCAGATGATATCCTCTTCTTGCTAGCACTTCTGGTAGCACTCACAGTTTTGCCCTTGGCCTTCTTTTTCTGAAAATCAGAGAGAGTCTCCTCTTCATCACCATCTACCCAAGCATCAAATGAGTCCACAGAAGGCTCCTTTTCCTTGTTTGCTTCAAAGTTCTCGTCACTCACATGGGGTGAGGACACATCAATAGAGCTTTCTGAGACTTCAACTGGATCAAGAGAGGTATTTGAAGTTGCCTTGGACCTGATTGATCTAATGCGGTTGGAAGACCTCCTTTTTGCGATTTGGGGAGACAGTTTGGCAGTTGGGGCTTTCCTCTTCCTTTTTGGCTCGGCAGGGATGAGAGTCACCTTAGGAATGCCTTGATCAAATGAGGTAATGGGGCCAGAAGTAGGAACAATCGCCATTGTTGGTGGAGAAGAGCTTGGAGTGATCATTGGAGAAGTTTCCATGGCCACGCGAGATGCCACGGAAGGAGCAATGCTAGGTGAGATGTCCATTTGGTCCGTGTGAGATGGTTCGGCATTGGTATTGGATGGAGATGCCATGGAGATTTGAGGGATTTTTTGGAACGTATTTTGACCTAGGTTGAGAAGGGAAGAAGACGCTGGAATGGGGGTTTTAGAGAGAGGTGAGGGTAACGTATAGAGAGAGAGACGGAGGAGGTTGAGAGAAAATAGGAAGGAGGAGATTAAATGGGGAACAAAGTTTTAATTTGATTAGACATTTTAAAAACCTATCTAATCTACCCCTATTTATTCTCAAACTAATCCCTATCCACTCATTTTTAAAACAAACCCTAACCACACCTTTTATTAAACCCTTTACCAACTTGAACACAAAACACGGTTGCAACATTTAAAGAATAAAAGAAATTTTTTTTTTTTTTTAAGTAAAAACGTAAAAAAGAAAAAATAAGTAAAATAAATAATTTGTAACTAAGCCCAAAACATTATATGCACAAATTAAATAAATAAGGGTTAGTTACTTAATTAAGTTTACCAAAAATAAAGGAAACTTGTTGAAGACGTTTTCAAAATCGTAAACTCTTTAATTTAAAAAGACTTTCAGATTTTGAGAAATTAATCAACAATATTTCAAAAATAAAAAATTAAAAAAACTAATATAGCACACACTAATGTGTTAAGGCAATGATGGTAACACGTAGGATAACACATATGATATAAAACCCCTTGATAAATATTTTCATTTTCAAGCATTTCAAGCATAACAAGCTGAGCATTTTTCATGCACTTTAGGCATTTTATGCCTATATATAATTTTTTAAGTACATTGCTTGTTAAACACGTCTTAATACACTTCTTTAAACAAGAAAGCAACGTAGTAACGAGCTCCGTGCTTCAAGTTATATTTCAAGTGTAGAGACCAAGTGATCTATGCCTTTCAAGTAGGGTACACTGTAGTAGCGAACTCCATGTCCCTAATACTTAGCATAAATCACCTCATACCTTCTCATTGGCAAGAGTACATCGTTGCAGCGAACACCGTGCCCCGAGCTCGAGAGAATAGTATGGATAAATGCTTTTGTCTTTTATTTATCAAAAGGAAATATTAGTGACTTTGTCACTTTAAGCATATGAAGGGGAATGATATCAGACGTGCTAACCTAAATAATAACCTACCATAACAAAAAGGTCAGCATGTGCCACAGCTAGAACTAAGCTAGCTAGATTTAAACAAATAATAAAGTATATATTTTTTATTTTTTTTTAAGTAAATAAGCAAAGAAAGAAGAAAAAAAAAATACACTAATATACAAGTGTTACCCTAAGTGATAACATCACCTGGGGTAGCACAGAAGAACAGACTCAGAGATTACAAAGACCAAGAGATCTTTTCAAACTAGAAAATCTCTCGTGGTCTAAGGCCTTGGTAAAGATGTCAGCCAGTTGATACTTAGTATCAATATGATCAATATTAATTAGGCCTTTATCTACCATATCTCTAAGAAAATGATGACGTATGTCAATGTGTTTGGTACGGGAATGTTGAACTGGGTTTTTTGAAATGTTGATAGCACTTAGGTTATCACAGTACATAGTCAACGAATTACTCTCTAGGCCATAGTCATCTAACATATGTTTTAGCCAAATAAGTTGTGAACAACAACTACCAGCTGCCACATACTCAGACTCAGCTGTGGAGAGAGAAACACAATTTTGTTTACGACTATACCATGAGACTAAATTGTTGCCCAAGTAAAAACACCCCCCACTAGTACTCTTCCTATCATCCATATCCCCTGCCCAATCCGAGTCACTAAAGCCAACCAAATTGGTATTAGTATCCTTACTAAACCAAATCCCTAATTCACTTGTTCCTGAAACATATTTAATTATCTTTTTGACAGAATTAAGGTGAGAGACTTTAGGATTGGCTTGATAACGTGCACAAACACACACGCTGAACATGATATCAGGACGACTAGAAGTGAGATAGAGAAGGCTACCTATCATTGAACGATAAAGAGTAGGATCAACATCCTCACCTACTTGATCTCTACCAAGTTTGAGAGAAGAACACATGGGGATTTTTGAACTTTTTGCTCCTTCCAACCCAAATCTTTTTACTAGGCTCTTTGCATACTTGCTTTGTGAAATGAATATTCCTTCATTTGATTGTTTCACCCGCAAGCCTAGAAAGAATGTTAACTCTCCAATCATGCTCATTTCAAATGTTGATGTCATAGCCTCTACAAAATCTTTTAAACACGTTTGAGAAGTAGAGCCATAGACTATGTCATCAACATAGATTTGAACAATGACTATTTCTTTGCCATGCCTTAGGATAAATAAGGTCCTATCTCGCTTCACCTCTTGTGAATCCATATTCAAGTAAGAAAGAGGTTAAGCGACCATACCATGCACGTGGAGCTTGTTTCAAGCCATATAAAGCTTTATCAAGTCTATATACATGGTTTGGTAGATTAGGATCTTCAAATCCTTTTGGTTGTTCAACAAAAACTTCTTCTTTTAAATAACCATTTAAAAAGGCGGCTTTAACATCCATTTGAAACAAAGTAATTTTTAGAAAACAAGCTATAGCCAAGAGGAGTCTTATGGATTCTATTCTAGCAACGGGAGCAAAGGTCTCATCAAAGTCAACACCTTCAATTTGGGTGTAACCTTGTGCTACGAGACGAGCTTTGTTCCTAACAATATTTCCTTGCTCATCCGATTTGTTTTTGAAAATCCATTTAGTACCAATAACATTTGTATTACTAGGACGTGGTACTAAACACCAAACTTCATTACGAGCAAATTGGTCAAGTTCCTCTTGCATGGCTTGTATCCAAAAATTATCTTTTAAAGCTTCAGAAATATTTTTGGGTTCTAAAGAAGAAACAAAACAGGAATATTTTACCTTGTGGTATGTGGTGGACATACACACATACCTTGCCATTTCACGGTCACTAAAATGTCCTTTGTTCCTTGTTTGTACCCCTTCACTAGCTTCTCCAATAATTTGAGAGGAAGGATGGTCTCTTTTGATCCTAGGCTGGTGGATCCCTTCTCAAGTCTTCATGCACATGATCATCATCGGACTGTTCATCCTTTTCGATTCTTTGGATTGGTCTTGGGTGATACCGGAGATGCTATCCCATCGGTGGCAACACTTTGGCCAGCACACTGGGTATCACTTACTTGATTTTGATTCTCCAGTTCTTCCAGCAATATTAATGGAGATTCTGTACTCCATCACCTGTAACACTTGCTAAATCATCAAAAACAACGTTAATTGATTCTGAATGGTTTTTAACCTAAGGTTATAAACCCTATATGCTCATTGTCCCGAGCATACCCAAGAAATATAGCCTTATCACTTTTAGAGTCAAATTTAGCTAAGTAATCCCGATCATTTAGAACATAACACACACACCCAAATGTATGAAAATAATGAACCTTTGGTATCCTACCATTCAAAATGTCATAAGGTGTCATTCTAGTACCAGGTCTTAGAAAAACCCTATTGGCGAGTGTGACAAGCCGTGTTTATGGCCTCGGCCCAAAATCTTTTGAAATTCTTTTTGAAAACAACATCACACGTGCCATCTCAAGTAAGGTCCTATTTTTCCTTTCGGCCACCCCATTTTGTTGAGGTGTTTTAGGAGCGAGAAAACTCATGTTTAATTCCTTTTAATTCACAAAAAGTAAAGAACAATGAATTATCAAACTCCGTTCCATGATCGAGACCTTATTCGCATGATAAGAGCGAGAAAACATGTTTTTGATTTTAGCATGTAAGACTTTAAACTTTTCAAAAGTTTCGATTTTTCTTTTAAAAAATATACCCAAGTAAATCTAGAAAAATCATCAACTATTACAAAAGTATATTTCTTACCTCCTAAGCTGTCTACCTCAACTGGACCCATTAAATCCATATGCATTAATTGAAAACGGTGCGTTGTCCCAGAATACTCCTCATTATGTTGGGTAGCACTATGGGTAGCACGTGTTTGTTTACCTTTTAAACAATCTTCACATATGATTTTTGTACTAATGTCCGGACTAGGTATACCTCTTATAGCTTCGGCATTAATGAGTTTCACAATGTTACGAAAATGGACATGACCCAACTTTTGATGCCATAAGGTAGCATCATCAACCCTCACGAGAATGACACACTTGTTTATCCTCAACAAGATAACGGTTATTACTTGACCTAGTACCGGTCATAACACGAGTTATTGGTACAATCAAAGACTTCACAAGTGTTTTTATTGAATTTTACTTCAAGGTTGTCATCACAAAGTTGGCTAATACTAATTAAATTAGTTACCGAGTCCATCAACATGCAAAACATTTTTCAAGGCGGGAAATCCGGTACATTTAATACGCCTTTTCCTACTATATTACTTTTGCCACCACCACCATATGTTACACTACCACCTTGAATAGGTTCATATTCCTTTAAAAATATTTTTGTTCCGAGTCATATGACGAGAACAACCACTATCAAAATACCATGAACCTTCAACATTAGTTTTTAAAGCGGTGTATACGGCATCACAAATCAGGTTAGACTTAGGTTTCCATACTTTCCTACTTTGATAATTCTTCTTACATCGTAGGTGATATCGACGTGCTAGGCAACACTTCGGGTATCACACGGGAGGCTGGATTTGTTTCTTTAGAAGAGTTTTACAATCAATTTTCAAATGTCCGGTAGAGTAACGGTAGTTACATATTTTTACCTTGTCGGAAGACTTATCGGAAGATATTTGTTCAACATGATCTCTTTCTTTAACAAAAATTAACTTATCTTACTGTATTAGACAAAGTAGATGTAATAGCATTTAAAGACTCTTGAAAACCCATACCGCCTTGAGTGGTTTGGACAACCCAAGAATTGCATCTAACTTGGTAGAACTCGTATTGAGTTTCTTGAATGTTGTCTCGGCAAGAGTAAGTTTGCTCTTGACTTTGTCCGGCTCCACATCCTTCTTTGTGAGTTGAACTTCCAATCTAGTCAAGCCATCCGTTAGGTCTTGAACCTCTTTGGACAGAGAGATCACCTTCTTGTTCTCTTTCTTCCATTCATCCACCAATTCTTTGCAAAGGTTCTTAAGACCACAAATGAGTTCATCCTTGCTTGAACTCCTTCTCATCTTGTGAACAACCTGCATCCATGTTAACAGAACCCACAAAACAAAACGGCATTTATCAAATTTAAATACGTATACTGTTGGATGATATCTCGGGTGCTATCCCATTTTGGATATCACCTGGGGTATCACCGACAGAATCCGAGTCACAGTTTGTGACCACCATTCTTGTTTGATACGAATCTTCAGATTGATTGGTCTCCTCATCCTCATTGTCACTGAGAGAAACCCATAGGTTCTTTCCCATCTTCCTTAGAGTGTTAGCACACTCATTTGAGTAATGACCCCATCCAGAGCAAGCATGACATTGAATTGAT
Organism: Adenophora triphylla var. japonica; assembly: GCA_022495995.1. Classification (NCBI taxonomy): domain Eukaryota; kingdom Viridiplantae; phylum Streptophyta; class Magnoliopsida; order Asterales; family Campanulaceae; genus Adenophora; species Adenophora triphylla. Next base: position 256,029 of record JAFEMH010002813.1, on the reverse strand, counting down.
TCAAGGTATTTTGGATCAGATCTGGATTGATCTGATGATACTCTCCTTATGGGACCACCTTTCTGAGTAGATGGAAATGTCCTCTTGGGCATTGAATTGTACACCTTGGCTTGTTGCTCTTTAGCCTTTACCTGCACATTTTCTTTGTTAAATTTTCTCACCATTGAGTTATATTTCCTGGTAAGTAAGGCAACACTGGCATCTTCACCTAATTCCTCAAAAATTTCGTCATCCTCATTAGTTGAACCACTAGAGGATTGAACTTTTAATGCAACACTCTTGCCCTTAGAAGCTTCACTTTGCTCGGCAAGGTTTGACTCAAAATTTTTTAAAATGCTCATTAAGGAATTGATATCCATTGTAGAAAGATTGTGAGCCTCTTCTATAGATGAAACTTTTATATTAAAACGCTCAGGGAGAGTTCTAATAGCCTTTGAAACCAATTGTTTGTTTGTAAAAGGTTCACCTAAAAGTTGACACTCATTAGCAATGTCAAATAGTTTTTCAAAATAAGAGGAAATGGTATCACTTTCACCCATTCTCAACCTTTCAAATTTGCCAGTAAGACCTACGAGTTTGTTTTCACGCACACTAGAATCACCTTCACAAAACCTTTGTAAAATATCCCAAGCTTCTTGAGGTGTGGAACTATTTTGAATAAGTTTAAAAATATGCATGTCAACCCACTCCAAAGATAGCATTAAGAGCTTTCTCATTATAGTTAGCTAGAGTGATCTCTTCATTCGTCCACTCACCTTCGGGTTTAACTCGAACATCACCATCCTCATCGGGAGGTAAGAGTGGAAGAGAGTACCCATGAACTATAGATCGCCATGCTCGAAGATCAATTGATTTGATATGCGAGCGAAGGCGAATTTTCCAATATGCATAATTCGAACCATCTAAAACGGGAAGACGTTTTTGGTTTGGATTTGCGGGATCAAAAGCCATGATAAAGAGGACCAAACACTTAGTATCGTCAAGTGAGAGGCTCGATACCAATTGAAATTGTCACGGCTTGAATCACAAGTGATATCCAAGGTGATAACAGCACCAACGATAGCACTTGGGATGGCACACACACACACTTCGAAAATAAAACAATTTTGTGAAAGAGTTTGCAGCGGAATAAAAACACCAAAATTGTTTTTCTCAAGTTATATAAATATAACTTGAGAGTGCCTCTTAGGCAAGACTTTATAATCACTATGAATGAAGTTACAAAGCCGAAAGTTCCCTATAGCTATATCTATTTTACGCTCTATGGAACAAGAGATAAAGAACGGAATCCTATCCTAGCCTTCACACACCTTGATACCAAAGTAATCAAGTGCGAAATTACAAGGGAGAAAGGATTTAAAAAGAACCAAACAAAGAACTTTATCTCTAAGCTTTTCGAAGGTGTGAATGTGATGAAATAATTGGCATATCTTCAAATAAACCTTCCAAGCTTATTTATAGTCTTCAAATACTTGAAGGCTACTCCAATAACAGCCTTGGGGCTGGTCTTGCACGTGGAGGAAGTGTAGGGAGAGTGGGTTAATTTGTTTCCACAATTCTAGCTCCCACTTCCTATTTTGTAGCAACCGAGTTGTTGAATCCTCAAGCCATGCTTCCACGCCTTGTACTCCCTTGCTTTATCATCCTTGTACCTCTTCTATAACTCAGCAACAACCTTTGACAAAGTCCTCATACATGTTGTTGTTGAATGCCAAAATGCAATTAATACATAAAATGTATTAATTCATTTCTTCCAATTTCCACATGTGTCTAGCTCCTTCTTTGATGCTATTGCACCACGAAATATAATCATAAACCATAGACTATACGAGACCATATTAGCACGTTAGTCCATTAAATAACAAACAAGAAATATACAACTATATAATTTTCGAGTCCAGGAAATCATACGTGATATCACTTGGGAAATCATCTACGATATCACCTGCAGATTACACTAACATATATATATATATATATATATATATATATATATTTTTTTTTTGTGAGCCCTTGCTCGAGCTCTTTTCCTTTGTTTTTTTTTTTCGAAGCGCGTGAGGGCGAAGACAAGCCCTGGCTTGGGAAGCGGACATGAGTCGGTCGTTTGATCTTGAGTGACCCTCGGATGTCCTTTGATGTTGCCGCCGTCGTTTGACTTGGTCAAGGTATTTGTTGGGCGTGTTCTTGAAAAGTGCGTAGCTTGATGGAGGTCTTGATTGACATTCAAACTTTTGACTTTTTTGTGTATTTTTAGACCGAACCAATTAAGGTTGCCTACGTTCCCCCGGACTAGAGGGCTCAAGTCTGCGTAGTTCGACACTACATGGAGTGCCAAGAGATGCACATTTGTTCTTCTTCAGGCGAAGTATCTGCGGAGTTTGCTTCCGTTGACTGGATTCATGAAGGGATTGCCGTCTAGGTGCATCGCCTTCATGGCGCCTCCGGAGAAGATCTTTTGAACCACGAAAGGGCCGATCCATGTGGGTTCCCATTTTCCCAGTGGGTTCGTTCGAGTGGGAGGCTTTTCTTTGAGTACAAGATCGCCTTCCCTGATGTCTCGGGACTTTACTTTCTTGTCGAAAGCTCTAGCCATCCTGCTTTGATAGGCTCGGACGTGTTCCATGGCCTTTAGTCGTCATTCGTCTAGCAGCCAATTCGTCGTGTCGGCCGAGCCATTCAACTTCGTTGACATCATTTTCCAAAGAAGACTCGGAGTGAGGGAATTTCCAGCTCAATGGGAAGGACTGCTTCCATCCCGTATGTCGTGGCGAATGGGGTTTCTCCTGTGGCCGTTCGACCGATGTGCGGTAGCCCCAAAGTGCAAGGTGCAGCTTCTCGGGCCAATCTCGTCCTCGGGTGGTCATTTTCGAATGATCCGTTCGAGGGTTTTGTTTGCCGCTTCCACGGCGCCGTTTGTTTGTGGCCGGTAGGGAGAAGATTTGTGGCGTGTGATCTTGAATTCAGCCAGCCCTGTCGAATTCCCCTTCGAAGTGTGAGCCGTTGTCCTCGATATGACCTCATTTGGGATGCCGTATCGGCAGATGATGTTTTCCTTGAGGAAATACGCGACCTTCTTGGAGGTGAGTACCTTGTAGGACTTGGCTTCAACCCATTTGGTGAAGTAGTCGATGGCTACTAAGATGAACTTCGTGACCGTTGCCGCTCGGCGGAGCAATTTTCCCGATGACGTCAATTCCCCAAGTGGCAAATGGCCGTGGTGTAGTCATGCAAGAGAGATCGTGGGGCGCAGATGATTGAGGTTGGAGAACCGTTGACACTTGTCGCAGCCTTTCGGACAAAGTGGATGCACCGCTCCATGTGGAGATCCAAGAGTAGCCCATCCCGAGAATGATTTGCATCGGGGCTGCGGCGTTCATGTGGGGACCGCAAGCCCCATTGTGGACTTCGTTCGCTCATGAACTTGTTTGCTTCTTCTTGGGCGCAAATGCAGTAGTAGGAGTGGCGGTAATAGCTTTCTTGTATAGCATGTCCCCGAGGATGACGAAGTGAGAGGCGAGGCATTTTAGGGCCATGATGCTCTTGGTTTTGACCCCTTCTGTGTGTGGGTCTTCCTTGTTCATGAAGGTAGTTTCTCCGCTCTTGAGGTATTGGAAGATCTGGTTATACCATGGCTCATTGATGGGCTTAGGTTCTGGTTCGATCTCTCAACAGTAGGCAGGAAATTCCTTTCGCCCGACTTTGAAGGGTTTGATCCTTTTCCTTCAGGGATTTCCACAAGGGAAGCCAAGGTGGCTAAGGCATCTGCAAACCTGTTTCGGTCTCTTGGCAAGTAGTGGAAGGTGACCTCTTCGAATTGTGTGATGAGGTCCTCCATGCAGGCATGGTATTTTTGCAAGCCTGGGTCTATGGTTTTCCACTTGTTGGAGACTTGGTTGATGATCAAGGCTGAGTCCCCATAAACTTCGAAGTTTCGGACATTCCTCTCGAGTGCGGCTTGTAGTCCAAGAAATAGCAGCTTCATATTCGGCGGCATTGTTTGTTACCTCGAAATTGAGCTTTATAGCAATTGGGGTGTGCTCGTCCTTGGGATCTACCAAGAACATACCGATGCCGTTTCCCTTTTTGTTGGCTGCTCCATCGAAGAACAGTTGCCATCGATTTTCGCCTTCGATTGCGAAGATTCCTTCGTCTGGAAATTGTGGTTCGGGGCCTCGAGCCTCGTCGGTTGGGAAATCAGCGGCTTGTTCACCATGGCCCGTCCCTTGATTGACTTTTGGTTTACGTACTTGATGTCAAATTCCGCTAGGAAGAAAGACCATTTGGCGAGCCTCATTGACAGAGATGGTTTGTCGAAGAGGTACTTGATTGGGTCCATTTTGGAAACCAAGTGTACCGTGTGCGACTGCATGTAGTGCCTTAGTTTCCCGACAACCCATACCAGAGCTGCGCAGGTTTTCTCGAGGGCTGAGTAATTGAGTTCGCCGCCTTGAAACTTTCTACCGATGAAGTAGATGGCGTTTCGACTCGTGACTCCTTCTTTTCTTGACAGAGCATGGCTCCAACCGCGGTGTCGGCCACGCTTAGGTATAGCAACAGTGGCTTTTCCTCGTGGGGAGGACAGAGAATCGGAGGACTCACAAGGTATGCTTTTATTTTCTCAAAGGCATCTTGGCATTCTCGAGTTCCATTCGATGTCGGCGTTCTTCTTCATCGCTTGAAGATTGGCTCGCACATAGAGGTCAATTGGTTGACGAAGCGACCGATATACCGTAGGCGGCCCATGAAGCTTTTCACCTCTCGTCTCGAGTTTGCGGTGGTCTCATTTCGATGATAGCCTTGATCTTTTGAGGATCAACCTCGATGCCTCTCTCGGTGACCATGTATCCCAAAACCTTGCCTCGGCTAACCCCAAATGTGCATTTGGCGTGTTAAGCCTCATTGAGTGTTTTCGGAGGCGATTGAAGAATTTTCTCAGTCCGTGAGGTGTTGTCCATCCGATCCCTTTGAGTGAATGATCATGTCATCGACATACACTTCGATCTCCTTGTGGATCATATCGTGGAAGAGGCGGTTGCCGCCCGTTGGTAGGTAGCCCCACGTTCTTTAGTCCGAACGGCATTACTGTAGCAAAGAGGTTCCCTGTGGGTAGTGAAGGCCGTCTTTTCTTGGTCTTCTTCGGCCATCTTGATCCGATTGTAGCCGGCAAAACCGTCCACGAAGGACTTGACTTCGAAATTGGTCAGTAGTGTCTACCAACATGTCGATGTTGGGTAGTGGAAAATCGTCCTTGGGACTTGCTTTGTTGAGATCTCGGAAGTCCACGCAATGTACTTTTCCATTGGCCTCGGTGACCGTGACGATATTGGAGAGCCATGTGGGGTACTCGATCACCCCGATGAAGCCGACGCTGAGCATTTTTCGATCTCCTCTTTGACTTGTAAAGACCATTCTCGGCTTGATTCGGCGTAGCTTTTGCTTGATGGGCTTAGCCTCGGGATTCAAGGGAATCCGGTGCTCTACAATGTTTGGATCTAATCCGGCATGTCTCGGTAAGACCAAGCGAACACGCCCACGAACTCTTTGAGCAAGGGGCCAATGCGTCTTGCTCGTGCCGGTGAAGAAACTTCCGATTTGCGTCTCTTTTGGCTCTTCAAATAGCTTCCCAAATTCACTTTGATTAAAACCACCTCGGCAGCTTGGGCCCGATTTTTCTCTCGTTTGACAACATTCTTAGAGATGTGCTTAATGCATTGTTAGTTTAATGTGTCTGCTTCTTTATCAAGTGAATCGTTATTAACCTGTTTGTGTGTTAGTTAATTTATCGCTTGTTAAAGATGCAATGAGAGGATACTCGGAAAGATCGAAGCATTCATTAAGAGCATACGGGAATACATTATTGGCAATAAGTTCGTAATCTTCTGGCGTGAGGCCATCAGATGACTTGATAGACTCAAATTCAAAGCTAATGGACTCAGGATGAGTTTTGACACTAGACTCTAAGACTCGAGGGGTCAGACCAAGTTGTTCGATCATGTCCTTTTTGGCCGGGCAGCTGGTCCGGAGAAGGTGGCCCGGTTATTGAGTGGCAATGAGCTTGATAGGAGATGGGGCTTCAAGGGCTTTATGTCACCGTTCGCGATCATTGCTATCACAGAGTTATCGAAACAAAATCGATTAGATCCGGCATCTCGATTTCTTCTTTGAAGAGCAGGTGGAGCAGTGGCTCGTCCCAAGCATCGTCTCGCAGAGTCTTTTGCTTTTGTCTTGGGCATTACTAGCTCGAATGTACTCGTCCCGCTTGTTGAGGGCGTGAGTATTGACAAAGAGTTTTTCGAGTTCTTCCGCCAAAGAGGGAGTTTTCCCGAACCAAAATTTGTTGTGAATAGTGGTGGTCGTGGATCCCAAGAGGCGGTGTGTCGAGAAATGCTCTTCTGGACGGGATTTGGCTTGAGGCCTCCGAATCTTGCCAGTTCTCGCCGGAGCTTGTCCATGGTTGTAGGCCGCCTTTGTTTGGCGCCGATCGGCTCGCTCCCTTTCTCGGATCTTCTTCCAAGTTGCCGGCCTTCTTTGTGAAGTACTTGGTCATGTCGAAGCCGTAAGGACGAAGATCGAGATTGCGTGCAAGCCTCTTTTGTTATCTCGTGGAGCGTTTCGTGCAGCTCGCTTGTCCTCCGCAATGTGTTCGGGAGTGGGAATGTATCCTGTGCCGTGCGGTATTCTATTCTTTGATATTGATGATCCGTTGGGTGCCCCGATGGCGTTTTCCCAAACCGAGCCCCGGATGTAGTTCATGTGCTTCATCATTTTCATCTGGGGAGGGATCTTGTCCCAAATCAAAGGCAGTCTATGTGGCACACTTGGGCCTTTGGGCTTTCGATGGTGAACCCTGTTAGCATCATGCCATCATCGTCGGGTTTGATCTCTAAGACCGGGACGCCGTTTGAGTCGGTCCTTTCGGTGACTACGCTATCGCCGTAGATGATGGTAAGATCTGTTCCGTGAACGAACTTTACGCACTGATGGAGAGTGGATGCCACCCCATTGATCTGGTGTAGCCAAGGGCGTCCCAAAATGGCAGTGAATGTGATCGGGATGTTGATGACTTGGAAATCTCGGGACCATTTGCTTTTCCGAACCACAGTTCAAGGTGGCTATTCCCAAGACTCGGGCGGGATGTTGAGTCGTATGCCTTGATTGCTCGAGTCGAGGGCTTTAGATCGCTTGCTTTGATCCCTAGCAAATCCATCATTTTGGCCGGAAGGACGTTCATGGATGATCCTCCATCTACCAAAACCCGTGGGAGACGACGCTCGTCCGCTTGAACCGTTATGTAGAGAGGCTCATTGTGGTCGCCCCAAATTTTGGAATGTCGAGCTCGTGAAAGTGATGATATTGCCGTAATTAATGTTGCCAATCATCCGAACCGCTTCATCAGTGTCACCGTGATGTGGAACCATGGTCCGCAGGCTTTCTTCCAACTTGAGCTTGTGCGGGTAAGATGAAGTGAGTAAGGACCAGAGCGAGATGTTAGCCTCGAGTGCGCTTGAGCCGTGTCAAGACAGGATCTTCACCTTTGGGGTCCAAGATTTCACTTTCTTTGGCGTAGGGTCCCTTTTCGCCCGTGGCCTGTGTATGGCCGGCCTTTTGTCCGTCCGTGGAGGATTCACTGGGATTAGACCGGAACGTGTCGAACGTTCACTTCTCGGACCTATGGTTTTGCTTGTCTCTCCTATTTCGTAGTGGGAGGACCCACGATTGGCGTAAGGCCGACCGCGCATTTCAATTCGTTCACCGTCATGGCTTTTACCGAAGCATCAATAGTGGCTTTGAGATCTTCCCAAGACAGGGGTTGGATTATCCGGACCTTCGGGCCTTCGGTGGCGGTGCGAAGCTCGTCCTGCACTGATCATGGAGCGCACATTGCCATGGCCTTGTGCGCAGCTAGGCTTGCTTTGGAGTAGATGATATAGTAGTCAAACTTTCCCGAGGGTTCTCCAAGGGTTCCGACTGTGGGATCACCGGATTCGTACCTCTTTTTCAGTTTTTGTTGAGAAGATAGCTTCTTCTTTCTTCGAGGACGGCCCTCATTCATTTCATCCCGGAATTCCATTTCCTGCACAAGCACCGCAATCGTAGACGTCCCACCGAGATGTGTTCGTTGTTCGGGCGTGGTACCGGGACCTCGTGAGGCCGAATGGGCGTGATTTCCTGGAGGGTCTTGTGGCCTTACGTCATAACCGCATGGCTCGTATGAGGGTAACAGTTGACTTCGGGAAACAATGAGAGATGTTAGAGGCCGTAGGAGCAGCCATGACTGGGAAGCCCTGTGTAGTTGGGTGGCTAATGTTCCGAAGTGGTGCATGGCACCTTCGATCCAGCTTGTTGCTCACCTTGACGTTTCTCAATAGCCATGAGGACCTCGCCAAACTTCTTCCAATGTTGGGAAATTTCTTGGGGGTAAGGTCCCGTTTTCATCGTTGTTATCCACCGATTTGGCCACGGGAGTCGACGGACCGTCCCGGTGACGTAGCCGGGAAGGAGGTAGGACCTTGCCGCTTTTGACACCGGGAGACGGGTTCCCTGGGTACTCTCGACCACTCTCGTTAGCCGGAGGGGGTGATGGGCAAGGTTTAGACACAGGAATGGCCTAACGGGATAAAAGGGGAAAGCTCACGTGGCATGCGGTTTCCGTTTCTTTTACTTATGATTTTTTTGTTGTTTTAATTTACTTAAAACATGTTTTCTCGTAATCCTAGGTAGGTTGGAAAAGATTGCTCTTCTTTTTCGCAACTATGCTAGATCCCGGGTCGTGGAGACCATCTCGCGCGCTATAAGCCCCTCGTTTTGCACCCGTATTTCGACATCCCAGCGGTGGACTCTGTGCGAGGGTCCTATAGTGCAAGCGGTTTCCACCGGCCTAAAAGAAAAATCGAACCTAAGGACCGAGCCTGTCATGTTCGTTTTGATGCGTTAGCCATGTGAATAGTGAACCGAGCCGGCCACTAAGTCAAGATCAGCCAAGAGTTCGGCATGACCTTCTCTTACCTTGCTTGCGCAAGGGATCTCGTGACGTTAGGCGTTGGCCGGGTCATATTGTCATGGCCGACGTATCAAAGGTGTGATGACATGGTGTCATGTGAGCATGGATGTATATCCGGGACGGAACATCGTCAGGTGTAGCTTCGAAATCAAGATCAGTCAAGATTTTAGCATGACCTTTCATCGCTTTGCTTGCGCAAGGGATCTTGACTTCCGAGCCTTGACTCGAAAAATGGCCGGCATGGTATATGTATCCAGCCGTATGATACGGACCGGGTAAAACCAACCGAGTCCGGACAGAGTGTGACTCAAGACTCAAACGTGTGGTTGACGCCGGCTAGGATGGGATGTTTGGAATGATCCCGTGCGCGTCCAAGAGGCCTAGGAAGACCAAATGGACCGCAACCGAGACCACTCCGGCTTGAGGGTTGTAGTGTGCAGTTGTATCCGAGGCAAAGAATGCGCGTAGCGTGCGGTGTAACCGAGGCAAGAAGGTGAGTAGAGCGGTGTAACCGAGGCAAAGAAATATGCGCTGTAGGTGCGGTCTCTAAAATTCTTTTTCTCGAGTAAAACGTAAGTTTTTGAAGAATTTTAAATGTATGCACGTATGTATATTGATGCATTTTTTTGTATTTTTATTTTTTTGTAAAATAAAAAGTAAAGCACGTGCACACACACACAATGCTTAAAGGAAGGGGTAAAATGAAAGTTTGACCTCATCATCGTTTTAAAAATCTTTTGTTTTGTTTAAAAAGATTTTAAAACAAAAATTCCCAAATAGAGTCGCCAACCGAAATTACCCGGATCCGAGAGGCAGCGTTCGCGCCCGCATCCGGCATTTCTCCGCTGCAGCCGGGTTTTTCGTTGTTGGAGGTGTCTCGCCGTTTGTTTTCGCATTTGTAGAGTCGCCACGCCGTTTTTATTAAGCCCAAAACATTGAAAAGGGCATCGCTTAAAGATAATTTTAAACTGTTTTTGTGTGATGAGATTTTGAGTTCGGAGGTCGATGACTCCTCGGGAAGAGAATATTAGAATATTAGAGCTCACTCCGAGTCGCCTCGTAAACGAGTCTTTCTGGATACCCCTAATATCCTTTAAATGTTGTGTGTGTGTGTGTGTGCTTTTAAAAATGCATGTCAGATCGGATGTCTACATTGTATTCTATGTATTGAAATGTATTGAAATAGTAATGGAAGGAAGCCTTACCAATGTTGGTTCGTGTCCTGTCTTCCGCCGAGGAATAGTGTTTGAGGTCTGAGTAGCGTTCCTGCATGAATCTGGATGGCTTCGGGAGGTGCCGGTTGTCCGCGACGCAGTTTCGGCGTGAGTTGATGCTGCGTGGCTGCGTTCGGCAGAGGTTCGGCGTGCGTGGGGATCGCAGGATCACTCTGCGCAGGTTCGGCGTGCGTTGTGGTGGCGGTGAGTCACTCGGGCGTAGTTTCGGCGTGGTTTGGGCTCGCCGGTTTGACTCTGAAAGAGCCGGACACCGTGGAAAGACCAGTGCAAGGCTCCTGAGTACCACGAGGGCCTCGAGTACCTCGAGAGTGCCTCGGGGCAGCGCGGAGCGTCGCGGAGCGATCGGGAGGCTTCTGAGCACCACAAGGGGCTCTAAGGCCTCGGAAGGATCCGAAAGGGGCCGGAATGCCTCGGAAGGACTTAGAGGGGAAGCCGAAGGCCTAGGGAGGAAGAGAGAAGTGGGAGGTGTGTGAAAATGAGGAGGGGGAGCCCTCTATTTATAGTGCCGTATTTGGTGCAAAAGAGGTCCGTACGGACCTCCCCGGTAATCCGTACTTTTGGTTTTCCTCGATTTGAGGGAATCTGTGATGATGGGGAATATTTTGCAATTATGATGTTCCCTGTGCAATAAGGTCCGTACGGACCAAGTTGACATGCAAAGAGGTCCGTACGGACCAACTCTGCAGAGGGTAATCATTTTCCCGGATTTGAGGGAATATTGTGGACTTTAAGAGGATTCAAGAATTATTAGCAAAGAGGTCCGTACGGACCATTATTGCTTTTCCAATTTCCTGAAAATTCCCAAAAGGTCCTTTTGTCCCTTTTTATCCCAGAAAGGCTCCTCCCTTGGTTTGGCTGGGGGTTTTGAGAGGGTTTTGAGTGCCAGAGGTCTTCGAGACTGCGTTGATGAGTCTGCGGTGTTTCCCGTGTGTTTGAAAGGGGGTGATCCAGATTGGGGTACTTACAGCAGGTCAACTTCACCTTATTTGAGTAGCTTCCTATTTCTCAGTCCCTGCATATTTAAACAAATGTGAGATCCACACCCGGTATGTAATACCCATGAACTAGAAACAGAAAGGAAAATATATATCATATAGATACCTGAAGCATCAGCAATCGTATTGCCCTTCTTCGCCTTTAGGCCTTCCTTGTAAGCCTTGCAGTTGCGCTTCCAATTTCCAACCTCTTGGCAATGGTAGCAAACTGCATCCTTTTGAGATGCCTTGGGAGCCTCTTTGGCATTGGCAACCTTTGCCTTAGGTTTAGCAACACTTGCTTTACCTTTGTATTCCTTCTTGAACCCTTTGCCTTTGTTAACCATTAACACAGTATCGGTTTTAGGCTTCTTGATATTCATCTCAGCGGTCTTAAGCATCGCATGCAATTCCGAGAGATTCTTATCCATGCCAGTCATGTGATAGTGCATAATGAAATGACTATAACTTTCAGGCAATGAATTCAATATCAAATCCGTGGCAAGTTCCAAACTCAACGGATTTCCAAGCCTTTCGAGATGCTCAATGTAACCCTTCATCTTAAGGATATGAGCTCCCACCGATTGCCCTTCTTGCATCTTGCATGCAGTTAGGGACTTAACCACATCATACCTCTCGTTTCTTGCTTGCACTTGGAACATTTCCTTTAAGCGCTCAGGAAGATCAAATGCTACATCTATGTGCTCAAGGTCCTTCTGAAGAGCCTTAGACATAGTGGCTTGCATAAGGAATGCAACATCTATAGAATCATCATTATGTTTCTTATGTGTATCCCTATCAGCCCTAGAAGCATTTGGAGCAGGTTGAGGTGGAATGGGTTCATTGAGAACGTACAATTTCTTCTCTTGCTTTAGAACAATTCTAAGGCTTCTAATCCAATCAGAATAGTTTGTACCGTTCTCCTCAAGCTTGTCCTTCTTAAGGACTGATTGCAGTGACAGGGGTTGATTATTGTGTGTATCCATTCTACAATAAAATATGCAAACAATATAAACATATATCAATATCAACACATTTATCATCTAAGAGAAAATAATTTATTTTATAAATACTCCCACTAAATTATACACCTTCAAATACAAACATGTATCATATAATCATAGTAGGCTAATGCTATCTCCTTAGAAATCCTATTTTATATTGGCTTTTTTATTGCTTTTGCTGTCAAATCACCAATTTTACCTCTACATACATGGTTACCAAGATATGACATATAATGAATAATGAATATATTAATCATTGGTGTTTTCATTCAAAGTGAGACTGAGACGGATAAAATATGACATATAATGAATAATGAATATATTAATCATTGGTGTTCAAAGTGAGACTGAGACGATATCCAGCTAGAGTAAGAGTACGAACTAGAACAGGTGGGAGACTGACGCTAGTCCCGACTCTTTTCCCATAGACTACTGTTGCTGGAATGAAAGGAAGCCCCGGAACAGAATTATGCTGCTTGCTGGGCGCTGATGGCGGAACTGGCATTTTTGAAAATGAATGAAATGAGTGAAGATCTTCCTTCCCCCTTGAAAATTCCCAAGAACTTCGTTGCCACTAGTTGTGAATGTGTGCCCAAATTTTGGATTCACGCGAGTTTGAAGACATCCGGTTTAATTTGAAAAACGGAATCGCCACGCCATTTTGATTTCCTCAAAACTTTGAAAAAAAGGATTTATGGGTTCGGAGGTTAAGTTACCCCTTGGGAAGAATGGATCGTCGTTCACCCAAGGTGCCTTGCCGTAGCAAGTCTCCCTAGATTCCGTTTATTTTGCTTGCTTGCGTGCTTTCTTGTGTGCATGTGTTTGAATGAAAGGGGAGGGAATGTCCCAAGTTGTCTTGCGGACGTACAAACCATTTATTGGTTGTCGCTCGGGATTTCTTGGATTTTATGTACTCGGGATTTTGATCCCGTCCTCATCTTGGACTTGTGATCATCGCTTTTTAACCTCGGGACTTGCGTGATCGAGAGAATGACTCCCTTTTATAATCCAAAATGAGGTTCTTTAGGAAGGAATGTCCTTAGCCCATCAATCCTACACCTTAAGACGATCGATCTTATATGAATGCTTCATGCTCGTCTTAAGTGATAATCGGAGATATAGGGTTCAAGGTTATCCCTTTCTAAAGAGATTGTGGAACCTTTAATGGAAGAAACGATGTAAAGATAGGATCTTTACACCGGTCCGTTCCAAGGTTGCTAATGGGGACATGTGGGAATGCATGTAAAAATGACATTTTTAGTGAAAAGATGACATTTTTGGGTTGCAAAGGATGCATTTGATTTAAAGAAGTGATCTTTATTGCAAATGATGCATTTTGAATGTAAAGACATGATTTTTATGCAAAGGATGCATTTTTATGAGGAAATTAGGGCTTAGTATGCAAAGGATGCATAAAGATTGCATTTTGAAAAGCAAAGGATGCATTTTTATGATAAAGGAATGACCTTTAATGCAAAGGATGCATGGAAATGGATTGTAGGTACAAAGGATGCACCTTTTTTATAAAGACATGATTTTTATATGCAAATGATGCATAAAGATGACATTTTTATGTAAAAAGGGGATTTTTAGGTGCAAAGGATGTACCTTTGAGTATAAAGATTACATTTTTAATGACAAATGATGCCTAATTCATGCAAAGGGGGAAAGGGGGAATGATAAAGATATGATCTTTAATACTAACTACCAAGTCCCAAGCAAAGATAATAACAATATATGAATGCAAGGAGCAATTTAATTCACATAGAGCAATTAGAATGCAAGGTTAGGGAGTGAGAGGTTACCAATGGTGGCCTCTTCTTCTTTGGGTTGAACAAGGTGGAAGGACCAACTTTGGGATCTTCAAGGAGGAGGGAGGAGGCTTCTTGGCTTGCTTCTTCAACCCTTGGGATTCCCAGCAGTATTGAGGAGTGTTCTTGAGTCTGAATATGGAGTGTGGTGTGTGTTTTTCGTATTTAAAATGGGTAGAGGAGGGCTCTATTTATAGGCAGTCTGGAAATCGCCAATGAAGCCGTGCGGCCAGAGACCCTTGGCTAATGCAGCCGTGCGGCATTATCCCTTGTGACTCAGCATGTTTCTAGAATCATGCAAGGTGGCCATTCTAGAAGTTTTCCCAAATTAAGAAAAACGTGTTTCTTAATTGGGAAGCTTTCCTTTCAGCCTTTACATGATTTGGAACAGTTCCGAAATTGTTCCGGAACTCCAGGAAAGTCCGGGGAGTTACCGGGAAATTTACCGGAATTGCCGGGAAAATTAACCGGAAGGCATGAGCCAGATTTGGGTACTTACACTAGTGGCGAAGAAGAATTTCACCATCCCACCCAAAAAGAACTCGGAGCCTAAAGAGAAGTCAGTCTACAAGAAGCTGGCAGAGCTTTAGCCATTGGACCACATCCATCTATCCTACCTAAACAGTAAGCCTTTTCTTGTTCGTTCTTCGAATGAGGCTAGTGTATACTAATTCCTCCCGGCTAATGAAGAGACTACCCCAGTCTTCCCATTCATTCCCAGTAGATCCTTCTTCTCCCTAAGAATTGAACGAACCAAGTTCACCAGGAATCAAAACCAACAAGAAACTGACTACTTTTGATGTCCCACGATTCTGCTAGTTTAGAAAGTTAGGAGAAGGACACCACCAGAGGCAAGCGCTAGGTCAGAAAAGCGAGAACTAAAAATTCTCCCCAAGTAGGATTTGAACCTACGACCAGTCAGTTAACAGCCGACCGCTCTACCACTGAGCTACTGAGGAAGAACTCCCTTAAGGAAGCCGACTCTCGTTCTTTGGACCTATGACCGAACCATTTACTGATCGAGGTCTAATAGATCCTATTTTTCTCTTTCTTTGATAGAGGGTAAGGATCAATTTGATTGTAGAGCCGTATGCAATGCACAAAAGATGCCTGTACGGTTGTTCAAGCGGAACTACAACGGAGGGAAGACCTGGACTGCTTGACCAAGAAATCCACCTGCCTATGGACATTGGACTGTGAAGAAATCCCTGAGATAGAATTCCACACACAATTGAAGCGTAACCTTGGACTGGTTAGGTCTGCACGCTTGCTGCCCTTTCCTTAGCAGTTGAGCTTCATGCTTTCCCTTTCGAAGAGCCAGAGGAAGAAGCCGAACAACCGACACCATCCACTATATAAAGGATTTCCGAGAGCTGAAATACCAGTTTTAGGGTGTCCTTTTTTTAGCTAATATCCCTTCCAACAACCATAGTAAGAGACGGTTTTTATAGCGTTTAAAATCAGCGGACCCTGCGAATAGGCTGACTACCTAGCTCTTCCTGTGCTACCTCCTTCTAGTATGAAACCTATGTCCTTCCTATGCCTTATCTTCTGTTAAGCTTAGTAGTAGCTTGATCGGAAGGGAAAGGAAGTCAGGCAGGGATAGATAGAATTTGGTAGGGAAAAGTGCTTTCTTGGACTTGTTCCCAAATGAGATCAATGATCTTTCAAGGCTGCTTCCAAGGAGAAGGAAGCAGATCTATAGTAGAAAAACTAACTGTAATTGGAGAGCCACCTGCGGCAATATGATTCATTCAGCCAGCCCAGGAAAGAGGGCTTTCACTTGATTTTGGTTTAACTGAGTCAATGCCCGAAATCAAGCTATTTAGGTAGAAACATCAATCATATCACTATATGACTCTTAGATATTTTATGAGATTTCAATAGACATCATATGTCAAAAATATTTTTTAAATCTCATCTATGCCTTGGATCAAATCTCATTTGAAAGCACCAATTAAGTCAAAACCTTTTTCAAACATGTGAGACATGGAACGATGCACCTAACTGAGTCAAAACTACATCAATCATTATCTCACCTTGATCACAAATTAAAATATAAGATGCACCCAACTGAGTCGAAACTACATCAAATACCCTAAAATATCACAAGCATTCTAATCAAGGAATGGCATAAGACTTAAATATTTAGAAGGTTTTTAACATGTAACAAACATCGCATGGTTGTAGCATAGACCTCGTGTGAACATAATCATGAACATAGGGCTTCATAAAATTTTATACAAACAATTTGATTTAATTTTGAGAATTTACAAATCTAAATAATCATATTAATAGATTAATAACCTATGTGATAAACTAATCTAATTAATTTATCATTAATCATGAATATGGCATATCTCATATACTTGTTTTTCATAGAAACAAAACACATGGAATCTAGATCTATTTCATTTCACATGGTAGCAAATAATCACATTAAATTTAGCATGCAATTTCAATCCTAATCATGGCAAGACAGGGCTCTGATACCAGTTGGGTTTTGGGGTTACAAATGCAGCAGAAGATTTACATATAACATCAAAATCCTAGCCCTATGACCTGTCTAGCATGAAGAGATTAGAAATTTATATGAGATAGAATTTACATACCTTGAATGTGATGAAGTTTAACAAAGTAGATCACAAAATTCAAGCCTTGGAATTTTGATGTTGAAACGGATCTTCTTCTACCTTGTTCAAAATCTTGTGATGAATCAACGAACGATGGCTTCAAGCTCTTGGTGATTAAATTATCACCCTCTATCGGTAATCCACACGCGAACGAATCCAAGAACACCTTCTTGTTGGATTGCTAGATGATCCTCGTGATTATTGAATCAATATTCAATAATCAAAGCCAACAACTATGGAACAATTTGGGACTTTTGATTCAAAATCAAAATCAAAATCTAGAGTTTCATAAACCTTGGATTATGATGTGTTAGAGAGAGAATTATGGCTGCAAAGGACTTATATTTATATCATATATAAACCCTAGTCATAATAGGTTAGAAGTCCTTAGAAAGCCTAATTCATCACTTTAAGGACAAAGTAATCATTAAGTTTGGGGGTGGAGAGTTTTAGTTTTCATTTTATTTTCATTTTATTGTTTGCTTTTTATATAAAAAAAAAAAAAAAGCTTTGTTTTTTTTGCATTTCGGGAACGTGTCGAACTACGGTGACCTGAGCCTATTGTTGTGGGTAGTCCGCCCACATCAATGGGGACGTAGGCAGCGAAAGTGCGGTCAAAATATGGGTCGAATTGTAATGTATCAATAGATATTATGCTTGGTGTTTGTTGCTTGGTGTTGTGCAGATTGAGAGCCAGAAAAAAATCCTCCTGCTGATCTGGGCGACCGCCCATGGTGTTGCGGGCGACCGCCCATGCTTGTTGAACAAAAAGGAAAAATTGCTGGACAACTGGGCGACCGCCTGTGGTGTTGAGGGCGACCGCCCATAGCTCTTTGGAAACTTGAGAAGAACTTGCTGTGCTGGTGAGCGTTCGCCCACAGGTCAATAAGCGACCGCCCACGTTGAAATTTTGAAATATGGAAAAACTTCTGGACATGTGGGCGACCGCCCAGGAGGGGGTGAGCGACCGCCCACCTTGAAATCAGGCGTTACAATTTACGCCCTAAAACAGAGCGCCGTTTCACTCCCTTCTCTCATTTCAAAATTCAAAGCCTCCCTCTTTCTCTCTCTAGAACACACCGGTTTACTCTCTTCATCTCTCTACAAATCTCCTCCTCAAACACCCAAATCTTCCAATTTTCTTTCCTAATTTGCCTTCCCCCACCATACCCAACCTCTTAAGCCAAAGATTTGAACCCAATTTCCACCATTGTTGCCAAGAATCTTGGAGTTATTTTGAAATATTTGCAAGGGGTGAAAAAGGTTGCAAAAGGTTTGATTTCGGAGGCCAAAGCAAAGGGTTCTTGTGATAATCATTGTTCAAAGAAGGGGTCGTTCTTCCCAGTTCATCTTCATCAACTCCGGCGAGATTCCGGTCAAATTCCGGCGAACTCCGGTGACTTTTCCGGCGAAGTAAGATTTTCAATTCAATCTTCTTTAATACTTTCTCCGTGGAAGTTTTGTGGGTATAATTGATATAGAATGTCTAGACAAAGAAATGCTCCCGTCCCGGAGCCGGTTGTTGAATATGATGATACAAAGTTTGTTGGGGGTAAAGCGAAGTCGTTTTTTGATAAATATGCAAACAAAGGGTTTTCTGTAGAAAATGAGTTTAACCCCAATGAACTTGGGTTGGATGACATTTTTGCGAGGTATGGTTGGGGTAATTTAGCAAGCCGTCCCTCTAATAGAGGTTCGAAAGTGTTGGTTCGGGAATTCTATGCAAATGCATTTGAGGCAGGGCAAAGTAGGAAGTGTGCATGGGTGAGGGGAAAGAATGTGTATTATAATGGTGAGGATATCAATAGCTACTATGGGATGGAATCGCCGGGGTTTGAAAACAGTGCGTGTGATTATTACAATAATGCAAAGATCATGGAGCTGAATGTGGCGGGGAACCTTGACAGGTTAGCTCCGTATTTCGTAGATATTGATGTGACACTATTGAGAAACGGTAATGTGAAGAAAGCTAGGGATATGGATTTGAGGATGCGTGCGTTGCATCGATTCATTTGCGAGCGTATTATGCCTACTTCACATTACAACGATGTGTGCATTGGAGGAGAAAGACCGCGATGACCGTGGTGTTGTCCGGCCAAAGGTTCAAGATCGGATTAGCGATATCCAAGGAGATTGTGAACACCATTAAAACTATTGGGCGATGCAACTTTAGTTTCCCGTTATTGATATCTGGTTTGATAGATAATAAAGGATTTAGTTTTACTCGTTTGCGTATTGCTAGGGATATTGTGTCAACTGGACGGCGTGTTAGTAAGAGGTCCCTTACTATAAAGGGGCATGCTCAGTTGCAGCCGGGAGAAGGTTCATCGAGAGGAGTGAGAGGAAGTGAGGAGGATGAGGACATGGAGGAACAGCAGTTCACTCCGACGGAGGCGGCCTATTATGTGGGAGGCCATGTGGATGCGTTATCCGAGGAGATTAGGCAGCTCCGGGGACAGTACGAGGTGATGGATCAGCGATTGTTGGGTATGGAGGAGAGTCAGAGACAGCTGCAGTCTATGGCTACTGAGGAGTATTACGCTGCTAGTATGTGGAGGCAGCGTATGGAGGATGCGCAGTCAGAGATGTATCAGGAGATGAGGCACAGGCTTCCTCCTCCTCCACCGCCTCAGCATATTCCATACCAGCCGCCGCAATATCGTACTCCGGAGCAGTTGAGAGGATGGGATTCTTGGGATGCGCAGCAGTAGCAAGAGCGACAACAACAGCAGCAGCAACACCATAGCACGGGTTCGAGCGGAAGTGGCTCGGTTGGTCCGTGGGATCAATTCTGGAGATGATTTTTGGTTAGAGGTACCCCTATCCTTTATTTTATTTTATGCATTAGGGACAATGCATGTTTTAAGTTTGGGGGTGTGGGGTACTTTTTACTGTTTGTGTTTGCTTAGTTTACCATGTTAGTTAGGATTTACTGTTTTGGTAGGAAAAAAAAAGAGAGAATTGAAAAGAAAAAAAAAAGGAATAATTAGCTATGTCCTTTCTTGTATATAGTCATTAACATTCTTGGTGTTCCCCATATTTGCATGTGATTTGATGTTGACCGCTAATGAGGATAATTGGTTGGGATAATGTGTAGATGCAAGTTGGTATATTTTTGGTTAATTGTGGTATATTGCTTAAGAGTTATAATTGTGTCATAAATCTCTTAGTTGTAGTTTCTTGTACTTGTGGAAATATGCTCTTTGTTGATAATTTTGATTCATTTTTATAAAGTTTAGAGTACACCCTCATCTTTTAAGTTAATGAATTTGTTTATCAATGTAGCAACATTAGGCAAGTCTTGAAAATGAGTATTCCTTGGTTGTGAATGGAACCCCCCCTTGTGATCTTGAAAAAAAGAAAAAAAAAAGAAAGAAAGAAAAAAATAAAAATGAGAGCAATGGCAATGCAATGTATACTCGGTGAAACCTCCAAGACAGCGTAGATTAATTGGTTAGGGATTATTCTAGCTTAACCGCATTTACGGGTATGCGATAGTGTTATGGAGGAAGAGCTTTACCGCCGTGATGGTCCGTATCAAGCTCGATACCGAAGTGGCTAACTCTCAAAGCCTTTAAATAAATCTCTACTTAGTATTAGGGGCATGGAGTTCGCTGCTACAGTGTTCCCTACTTGAACGGTAGTAGATTTTAAAGTGTGCTTAAATGATCAAGTTTGGGGGGGGTGTAATTATTTCATGGGAATATTCATGCTTTGTGTCTAAAAAGTGTTGTTGTTTAGTAAATAGAGTCAATAAAATAAAAGATGGTTGGTGTACTTAGCTTTGTAAAAATGGATCGTGGTTGTGAGAAAAGAGAAAGATGTTTGTGCATAAAGAGATTTATGGTGTAATTATAATGGTTAAGTAATATTTTACAATTAATGGAAAATATATTGATACTTGCATTGTGGAAAATCTTATCTTGCGGTTGATGGTATTTTGTGAATTGCTGTATTTGTGGAACATGCAAGAATGTGGGGATATAGTTGATTATTTGGGTAGAGTAGTTTGTTTTTATTTTTGTGTGTTTGTTTAGTTTTAACGTTTATAGTTTGTTTTAGTGTTTGCTCGAGGACTAGCAAATGTCTAAGTTTGGGGGTATTTGATGAGTGAGTTTTACACTCATCCATCGACTACTTTTACGAACTTATTATTTGCTTAATCCTTGAGTTTTGTGTGTTTAATGGATGTTTTTAGTGTTTTTAGTTTCAGTGGTTCAAGTTTGGAAATCGGAAACAATCTGTGAATAAATCAAGCGGAAAAAAATGTTATGATGCAATTATGGGACGGACTGAGTTCGAATGGGTAGTAATAAACCAAGGCAATTGAAGTGGAGTGGCTGGCCAAATGAAGAAAGCAGCTGGGCCAATGCAAGAATGAAAGTTGGGCAAAGGAAGATGGAATTTGGGCCATTTCAAGTAGCTGGGCCGGAAGGAAAGAAAAGAAAATGGGCCTAACAGTCTGTGCGTGTGGGCGGTCGCTCAGGTTCTTATGGGCGGCCGCTCAGGAGAAAAAGTGTTGAAGCCTTGAACCTTCTGCCGGTATGGGCGACCGCGCAGTGCAGTGTGGGCGGCCGCGCATGAGTATGTGTTGTGAAGACCAAATGTTTCTGGAGAAATGGGCGACCGCCCAAGGGTGTTGTGGGCGACCGCCCACGAGGCGTTTTGCAGAAGGCTTCCAGGCGGATTGGTACTGATGGGGATTAATGATTATTATTAATGGTGACTGTTCATGGTTTTAATAATGGGTTAATTGCAGCAGTGGGTTTTTGGAGAACATGGGATATTTATTTCTTATTATTGTGTTTTTCAGTTTTTTTAGAGACATATAAGTAGAGAATCATCATCTTTTCTCTAGGTGCTTCTGCAGAATTTTCTTACAACATTTCTTGGTGTTCTTGTTTTCATGGATAGCTAATTTCTTAGTTCTTGGAATTGGAGGTAACATTTTATGTTTTAAGTTTTACTTTTCATTTTTATCTTTGTAGTACTTGGGATTATCAAGTTGTTTTCAATGGAATTTTAGAACTCTTGTCTTGATCAAATAATTGTTCTTGAATTATTTAGAATTTCAATTGTGAACCGCCAAATTTACAATTGAAATTAGTCTTGGCTTGATTTTCACAATTTGTTGAATCCCCGCCAAAAGATTCATAAGAATTGTGGTTTATTTGGTGTTCTTAAGTTCTAAAATGGGTTTCTAACTAATCTATGAACGGGCCAAGGGAATAGATTAGTTAGAAACACTTGATTGCAAATCACCCGCCGAAGTGTCCCAATCATACTTTTGTAAGAACAAAACCCCAAGTGCACTTTGATTGATGAATTGTGAAACTTGAGCATAATTTGTGAAACCAATTCCGGGAATTTTCTCTTTATTATTGAAATCTTTTATAATCACTTTTACTTAATTTTTGCAAACATATTAGTCTTAAACAAATCATCAAATCCTTCACTTTACAAACTTTTTGTTCTAGCAGTAATTCCTACACTTTAAATTTCGTGTCTCTGTGGTTCGACCCGACTTACCCTATTTACAAATCACTTGTAGATAGTTGAGTTGGAAATTTATTTTTGACGTTTCGACGCTCGTCAATATATAAAGTTAAACGCAAGTCTGATGGCTCAATTGAACGATATAAAGCTCGGTTGGTGGCCCAAGGGTTTACACAGCAAGCATGGCTTGATTATGATGAGATTTTCAGTCCAGTGGTTAAGCCATCCACTATACGCACTATTTTGACAGTCTTTCATTCTCAACAGTGGGACATTAAACAACTTGATGTACGTAATGCCTTTCTTAACGTTATACTACATGAAGATGTTTATATGAAACAACCTCCAGGTTTTGTTGATCCGTCTCATCCTACCTATATTTGCAAGCTTCGCAAGGCACTATATGGTTTGAAAAATCTCCATGAGCATGGTTTCAACGCCTCCATGATTTTCTTCTTCGACATGGGTTTGTCAACAGTAAGGCCGATTCCTCCCTCTTTATTCGGTATAGTCATGGTAATCCTCGTATATATCGATGACATTATTGGTACGGGATCCTCTTCTTTAGGTTTCTCATCTGCCATCGATGATATTTGTACCACCTTTGACAGCCGCAGATTAGGTGACTTGAGTTATTTCTTGGGACTTGAGGCAACAAGGGACAATGGCACTCTTCATCTTTGTCAGACTCGTTATGCTTTGGATCTTCTCGACAGATTCAATATGGTGAATTGTAAACCTATTTATAGTCATGTTCTGCCTCATTCTCGGCTTTCCATCAAGGATGGTGACCCGCTTCCTAATCCTACCACTGAATGAACGCTCGCCGAAAAAAAATGTAAGATAATATGAATTATCTTGGGAGTCGCCACGCCGTTTTTAAGGAAAACATTGAAAAACCTTTTTTAATGAGAAGATGGGTCCGGGGGTCAGGTTACGTGTTGGGAAGAACTTGAGAGTTCACCCAACACGCCTCGTCCGTAGACGAGTCTTTCTATGTTCAACATTCAAAACATCCAATCGTGTGTGCAATTTGTGTGTGACAAAATATGTAATAAAATGCATTTTAATGCTTTGCTTTATTGATCAAAATGAGAGATTACAACTTGTGAACCTTTTACTGTGAGAGGCCACATCCCACTTACAATTAATGAAAATTGAGTTACAAGGAAATGGGTTGAGGCAGTCTTTCCAGGGCCACGGGTGTCATACGACACAGGACTGCTCAGGGCCTTGGGTGTCACACGACACAGGATTAACCAGGAGTGTGGATGTCATATGACACAGGAAGCCATGCTCAGACTGTCTATTCAAAGGGGAGTGGTCATGCCACCAATACCACTCTAGCACTGAAAGAAGTAGAATAACAGTAACAAGTGAGTATTGTGGGAGGATCATATGGCTTTGATGGCCAAATGTGAATGATGGGCCATCACCTCCTAACTCAAACAAAGAGTATCAAGATAGACTATAACAATGAAGAGGCTGAAGTAAAAGAGTATTTTGGGAAGGTCATGGGGTTTTGGTGACCCAAGGTGAATGAACACATCTCTTGGATCACAAATTAGAGAACCCTCGCTTCCTAACTCAACAAAATGATACAACACATTCATAAACCATGGGGGAAGGGATCAACACTCAGATGAGTGTGAATATAGATGATTCACACTCATCTTTGTGTTTAAATCACAAACAACACGCTCAAGCCATTGTGTACAGACAAAAGATACGAATCGGAGCATGAATATCACAACTAACACGATTCAAGCAATGCTTAGACAAAGCATATGAAATCAGAGCAGGAACATCACCAACATAAACCAAGGCAAAACAGATCCAACCACAGATTCAAAGATTACCAATATCGAACATGGAAATGACACTGCACAATGAAAACAGAGAGAGAGCAAAAGGTTGAGATTTGTTACCCTCGTAGATCCACACTTCCTATACCACGTCGGTATAGGAAGCCTTCCAATCAGCTTCCGGCCGAGCTCGGACTGGGAATATTTGCAGTTGCAAATATGTATTGTTTGTTTTGCTAGAGAGGTGCTAAGGACTGGAAAGAATGGCGGACGGTGGTGGAGATGGCTCAAGCTCTGGAAATAGGGAGATATGGCGTCGGCGGATTTGGTACTTGGCCGAAGAGAAGGGTCACCGATTTGGATATGGAGAACTCAACCGTGAGTTGGATATGCAGAGAGATAGAACCCAGGTGAGGCAGCGTGTTTGGCGTTGAATGGGTTTAGAACAGGGGATTGAGTCATTGTTTGGTGGATAGGTGGTTGAGGGATTAGATCGGTGATTTAGAGAGAGGACTGGGAAAGGAAGCTTGGCCGGAGAGGGAATGGGTTGCCGGCGAGGGAGAGACCGCTTGTTTGGAGATCGGAGAAGGCGGGAGGCCTTGGTTTTGCGTCTCCGGCTTATGGACGGGAGAGAGAGATTTGAATGAATGTCTAGGTTGAGAGTCGATTGGGGAAGAAGGAGGAAAGTGATTTTTGGAGCTAGGTCGCCATTAGAGTGCGATTTGGTGAGGAAGACGACCGATTGGGGAGGAAGCTCTCTGTAATTTGCGGCTAGAGAGAGAGAGAAGTGAGAGAGAGAATCTGAGTAGTGAGAGAAGGAGTAGTGGGCGTTTGTTGTTGTTTTGGTTGAGTGGCGAGCTCGGTGAGGAAGAAAACCGATTAGGGAAAGGAAGGTGAAGACGCCATTGTTGTTGTTGGAGGAAATTGCATTTAGAGAGAGAGAGAGTCTCTCTAAAACCGTTTAGTGAGAGAAAGAGTGTTGCCCTTTCTGTGTGTCTCTCCCTTGTTCCCCCTTACAAATGAGGATAATCCTCTTATTTAATACAATTTTAGAATTGCCTTGGAATGTCGTATGACACCGATCGTCTTTCAGGCAGAATGGGCCGAAGTGAAGCAGGCCCAAAACTAATGAATATAAATAATAAGAATTGACCCAAAACTAAATGAATTTAAATAAATGAGCCCAAAAAAGAAATCATACCCAAAAACACGAGTTCGGGTCGGGGTACTCACAGAGCCCCTCGGCGACGTCACTTCCACGGGAAGTGGGGTCATCGATAAAATGAGAATCCCGAGCCGAACACGAACGGCGGGGGAGAAAGATGACCAAGATGGTCAAGTGGATGGACCTTTTATGAAAAGGATTCCTACGTATCCCGTGGGGGAATCAAGCCAAATCGTAGTTCGTCAAAGAGGTGGCGCCAATGAAAGGCCACGGGCTTTGTACCCAATAGTGATTGTTCCAAGGGGAGTCACCCCGAAGATTGACTGTTCCAAGGGGAGTCACCCCAAAAGATTGATTGTTCCAAGGGGAGTCGCCCCGTAGATTGACTGTTTCAAGGGGAGTCACCCCGGCGATTGACTGTTCCAAGGGGAGTCACCCCGGCGATTGACTGTTCCAAGGGGAGTCACCCCGAAGATTGACTGTTCCAAGGGGAGTCACCCCGAAGATTGACTGTTCCAAGGGGAGTCACCCCGGAGATTGACTGTTCCAAGGGGAGTCACCCCGGAGATTGACTGTGTTTGGGAGTCACCCAAGATTTGATTATATCTGGAAAATTTATACGGTCTTCCGGACCGGGTAATTTATAGCCTTTCGGGCTAAGGATCGGGTAATTTATAGCCTTCCGAGCTAAGGATCGGATAATTTATAGCCTTCCGGACTAAGGATCGGGTAATTTATAGCCTTTCGGGCTAAGAATCGGGTAATTTATAGCCTTCCGGGCTAAAGATAATGATTTTGGGAAATTTATACGGTCTTCCGGATCGGGTAATTTATAGCCTTTCGGGCTAAAGATCGGGTAATTTATAGCCTTTCGGGCTAAGGGTCGGGTAATTTATAGCCTTCTGGGCTAAGGATCGGATAATTTATAGCCTTCCGGACTAAGGATCGGGTAATTTATAGCCTTTCGGGCTAAGGATCGGGTAATTTATAGCCTTCCGGGCTAAGGATCGGGTAATTTATAGCCTTTCGGGATAAGGATCGGGTAATTTATAGCCTTCCGGGCTACGAATAATGATTTGAGAAATTTATACGGTCTTCCGAACCAGGTAATTTATAGCCTTCCGGGCTACGGATAATGATTTTGGGAAATTTATACGGTCTTCCGGACCGGGTAATTTATAGCCTTCCGGACTACGGATAATGATTTGCCCTTGAGAATGGGCTCTTGATGATGACTTGCCCATGAGAATGGGCTTTTAATGATGACTTGCCCATGAGAACGGGCTTTTTGAGATGATCTGCCCATGAGAACGGGCTTTTGAAGATGAGGCTAAAGAGCCCTAATGCTTGGAGATTGAAGCAGCTGAAACTCTTTTCGACGAATATTGCTTGGAGACTGAGGTAGCTAAGGCTCTTCCAGATGATGTTGATAAGTCTGAAGAAAAGACTGATGAAGATGATGAAGGCAGAAAGTGCCACTTGCAGGGTTTGAACTCTTTGTCCAGATTGTGATTTGAGGAGCAATCCCCATGATCAGATTATGATCACCTGATTATTGTACCCTGTGGGGGAAAACACAACACTCTAGGCACTTTGCATTTTATTCGATTATTGAAATTTTGCTTATGCATTATTAATCTTTTGTTGCACAAGTCCATCTCAGCTGGGGATGGAAGGGAAGTGAGGTTTTTTGCAAAGCTTGACAAGCGGATATGTATATAGCAATTACGCTATGATGGATTTATGACGGGATGACTGTATATAATGATGTATGGGTTGGACCCTCTCCCATGAGGTGGGGAAATGTATGAGTGATGGTGTATGGATGGTGTAGCCTAGGCAAGTCGGGGATGCTCCCGGGAGTACAGATGACAGCATGTTGATTGTTGCTGATAAGAACAATGGTGTATCGCGCGCCTGAGACGGCAAGCAGCAGAGAAAGTGCATAGAGTGTCCTGGCTTGAAGGGATGACCAGGCGAAGCCCCGGATCTTGATGAGGTGACCATGGCGAAGCCCCAGTTGATGATGCAAAGCAAACCCAGAGGGAATCTGTTAAAGAGAGCCTGAGAGAACAGCTTAACAAAAGCCCCAGCTTGGAGAGATTCAATGCATCCCTATTGCAGACAGAGTCATCTTGTGGCCACGGAGGCAACCCACCATTTCAAACTTCAGTCAATCAGTCACTGGACAAGACTCGAAAATGTATATGTGCAGGGGCACATTTTTCGAGGGTAGAAATGGATCCCAATTCTGTGACACACTCGCTTTTGGGTTTGACTCTTTTGAGAGAGTATAAACATTGCAAGGTGTGGAAAAGTGTATGGAAGCCCCTGCTGACCGAAAACAGTGTTTGGCTCTATCTTCCTATAATGTAGAAAGAGAAGACTTGTTGAGACACTTGAAAACTTGTCTTATTCATGATGATCACAAGGCTGCTTAAAATCCTTTATTGATGTTCGGGTTATTCAAACACTAATCCTGATATGGACAAATATTTTGATCAATCACAAGGAGAAAATAAACTAATATCGAGAATCAAGCTCGAAAGGATGGAAAGTGTATGGGGACGGTCCTTGATGAGACCGGATTTTCTGAGATTTGATTGTGATTTCGATCGGACCAATTAGAGTTGCCTACGTTCCCCTCCTGACGAGGAGCTCAGGTCGCCGTATTTCGGGCAAGTCCCGATTGAAAAGAGAACGAATGTTGAAATTCGAGGATCTGGACCTTTGAGGGTTTTGAAGATTTGGAGAATTGAAAAACATGTCCTCCTGGAGTGTTGATGAAAGACATGGATGCGAAGCCCCAGTGGGACATCCACGGCAAGTGTTTGCGGAAGAGAAATGAAATATGCTCACATGAAGTGTCGAAGGTAAGGATTGAATTTGCACAATCTTTGATTGAGGATCATTTGAGCCGAGATGGATTCGGCTCCGATTTAAGCGAGCAATGAAGCATTAATCTGATTTAAATCTCGAAGATATTAGAATGAAATTACTATCCGGTAGGGACTGTAGCTGGGTTTTCGGGCTTCGATCGGCCATCGGGTGATTTGGAAAGTCATGACCTCTTAAGATGAGAGGTCGGCTAGGCCTTTTACTGATTGAACCTCTAAAGATGAGAGGTTGGCTTTCAGGGATGTGTTTGAGATTTCTAAGGTAAGGAAATTGATTTGCCTCTAAGAATGAGAGGTCCAAATTGGCTTTGCCAAGGGCAAGGGTAATGGTAATGGGAATATCCTCTAAAATCGAGAGGATGGCTCGGGATTGATTTAAGGTAATGGGAATATCCTCTATAATCAAGAGGATGGCTTGGAATTGGTTAAGGAAATGTGAGAGGAAGTCCAAGCTATCGAGAACTTTTGCGAATCTTGTGAGAGTTCGGGCTCCTTTTTGATCATTGGAGAGCCTCTTGAGAAGTCGAGAATTTTTGCTGAATTGTGAGGATTTAAAATCCTTCTTTTGATGATTTGGGATGGCCTCTTTGAGGAGATGAGGACTCTTGCTGAATTGTGAGGATTTAAAATCCTTCTTTTGATAACTTGGAAGGCCTCCTGAGGAGTTGAGGATTATATCTGAGATTGTGAGGATTTAAAATTCTTCTTTTGAGAATTTGGAAGGCTTCCTGAGGAGCTGAGGATTATATCCGTCCTTCCTTCATGACTTGGATATTTTATGCGTCTCTGACTCTCGAAGCTAACTTCTTGGCATTGCTTGGGCTTCTCTCAGCAAGGAGCAAAGGTGATGGCAAAACAGGATTTCAAACATGCCGATCTTGAAATGAAAGGGTATTGTTTAGTGAGGGTGAGGTAATGGCTTTCCTATAGGTGAAAGGCTTCAACCGCAATCCCTACCAGATGACCTAAATGAGATTAAGTCTTCATTGTTTACTTAAGCTTTAAATGAGAGAAGATCCATGCAAATTCATCGAGCAACGAGATGATGAGGATGATGAAAGAGATGTGAGCATATGAGATGCAAGATGGGGAGTCGGTAAGCCCCAATTTGAGAAGAATATCAATTGATTTTCTCACTCCGATTAATTTAAACATGAGTCATTTCAAAGCATTAGTGGTTGAGCAGCACAAGTGATCATTTGGAATAAGACCATTTCAATTGAGCGTAATGTAGGTGTGCTAGTGATGTATCGAGTCTAGCAAGAAGAGAAACAAAGATTTTTATCATTGAAAGAAAAGACCGGTCCATCTTGGACTTGACAGACTCGATGACAACGTAAAGGACACTCTAGAACCTATGACGCTGACTGACTGACTTCTCTGTCTTCAGATGGGAGGAACTCCGGGCTTCTGCTGATATTGCGAAAAAGGATTGGTGACAACGGTGGGGTAAGGACCCTTCTCAAGCTTCCCTTCGTCCATGAGCCCTTGAATGACCACCTTCAAAGTTTTGCAGTCACTGGTGGTATGGCCAGGATATTGGTGATTGAAGCAAAACTTGCTAGCGTCCGACTTGGGACTGCAACGAACAGGGTTATAATTCACCAATGGCTGGACAATTCCTCCGCTTGCTAAGATTTCAAAGAATTCCTCTATAGGCATCCCTACATCATCAAAGTGCTGCTTTTCTCTCTTCTTCCGAACCATCTTTGGAGGTGACTCGGGTGTTGGCACCTTTTGCCAAATGGGGGTCATGGCGGGAGTGGAGGACATTTGGTTCCAAAGCGGAGCACTAGCAGGCATGTAAGGAGTTGACCTCGGATGTTGCATAGATGATGAGCCAAATCCAAAAGCTGAACCCATCAAAGGCTGAGACTGATATCCCTGAGATTGAGGCTGGCTAGCCGAAAACTGCAGAAAACCATCCTGGCTGAACTGATTTCCGGAGTAAGGGTGCTGATTCTGATACTGGGCATTACCTTGGAAGTGAGGACCATGAAACTGACCCCGTTGATACTGAGAACCCGGGAACAGTAAGTCCCGACTGTTCGGAAGCTGGGACCCAAACTGGCTTAGAGGCAAGGAAGCATTGGGGATTGATGAGGAGGTCAAATCATGGAACATGGGCCGTGGTCCTCCAACTAAACCAAAACTCATCTGAGGGTTTGACTGCACACCAAGACTCGGAATTTGATGATATGTTGGAGCAAAGGGGGGAAGGGAGACATTCCTGGTCTCGACATCAAACTCGTTGGTATCAGTAATCTCCTCATAAGTCCCATTAGCATGTCTAATCATGGCAATGCCACGGCTTCTCATTGTTTTCACCAACGTAGAGTGTGCCGCCTCTTCTCTAGCTTTAGCGGCTTGAATGAGTAACTGGGCCTCACGCTCTCTAACTAGAGCGGTTTCCAAATTAGCCCTCATCTCTTCCATGGACAGATCCTGCATGCCTTGCTGAACCATGACAGATGAACCCTCAAATTGAGTAGTCATACTCTTTTCCGCACTGGGCATCTCTAAAATTGAAACGGATGCGAGCTCTGCTGACACCGCAACTGCCTCAAGACGCGAACTAAACGAGCACCGGGAATCCGATCGCGCACCCAACTTGCCATAACTGGAGAGGAGAGGGCGAGTATAAGGCGGAGGATAGAGACTTTGAGATGGTATGGGAGAGGGAGGAGTACGGAAGGAGATGGACTCATGCAACATTTTATTAATGGTTTAAATAAAAATAATTTTTATTAGTCCTAAGAATGGTTGGAAAAGGGGGACACCTTCTTTTTCGCATTCTACACTATTCCTGGACTAGTGGGTTCCGCCGGTATTGCACTCCCGGGATGGACAATCCCGACAGAGGTCATATAGGGCACGTGGAACCCACCAATCAAAAAGCAGAACAGACCTAAGGGCATACAAGTCAAAACAAGTCAAACTCAAGATTTTCAAAACCAAGTCCAAGTCAAAAACGTCTAGACTCGGGAGGAGAGAGGGTCGAAAGTACGTTTGAATGTACGAGACCGCAATTTGCAGGTAAAATCCTGAAATTTTTTTGGCATGACCTCTCCTCCCTTCGAGTCGAAAATCCGGCATGGCCTCTCGTCGCTTCGTGGCGAAATTTCGGCATGACTTCTCGTTAGTATGTGTCAAAAATTCGACATGGTCTCGCGTTAGCACATGTCGAAAACGCGTCATGACCTCTTGCGAAGCCAAATCGAGAAATCGACATGTACCTACGTCGAGACATGTCAAGATTTTGACATGTACTCACGTTGAGTTATGTCATAATTTCGACATGAAGAGGGAGAGTATGCCAAGATTTTGGAGACAAAGTATGACTCGGACTTTGTGAGAAAATTTTGAAAACCGAGTTTGGAAAATGTTTTGAAAAGTATTTTGCCAAAAACCAACCGGTCACGGTAGAAAGTGTGTCACGGACATAGTGTTGGCTGACTCTATAGGCTAGGAGGACTTTAGGCGCTCGCCCGTGAAGTAAATCATCGCACCTAAGCGTAAGCGAAACACGTCACTGTCCGCGATGCCGTCCGTACACTCCCGGGTTCTAACTCTATGTGTGGGTAGCGTGCGAGTAGTGTGAAGGTATCTTCTAGGAAAATATTATATATTTTTTTTTATTTTTTTTTATGGAAAAGGGGATGAACTGGAAAATAAAACACACACCCCACATAGCACAATAATCAAGGATCAATAATTTGATCATGGGGGACTGCCCCACAATCACAACCTACACCAGGAAAACAAATCCTGCAAAATTGACCACTTATGTCGCGTGACACAAGACTGATGAGGTCAA
Source organism: Adenophora triphylla var. japonica (assembly GCA_022495995.1). NCBI lineage: Eukaryota > Viridiplantae > Streptophyta > Magnoliopsida > Asterales > Campanulaceae > Adenophora > Adenophora triphylla. The sequence continues at coordinate 224,191 of JAFEMH010002813.1, read as the reverse complement.
TTGTGTCGCGTGACATAAGGGGTCCTATATCCAGACACTGAACAAATGCCAAATCAGCCCCAGCCTCCAAGCACAATGCAAAATCTCAGCCCCAAGCACCAATGCAACAAAGCAGGAAGCTAAGAAGGGGAAGGGATAAAGCAAAGCACTAACATGTATTTATGCACATATAAAGTCACCAACAATGCACACATATATGAATGAAGTGAATGTTGAACGAACACGAAAGTTTGACCCTCTTTTGAAAACAGGTTTCAAGTCCCCAGCGGAGTCGCCACTGAATGAACGCTCGCCGAAAAAATGTAAGATAATATGAATTATCTTGGGAGTCGCCACGCCGTTTTTAAGGAAAACATTGAAAAACCTTTTTTAATGAGAAGATGGGTCCGGGGGTCAGGTTACGTGTTGGGAAGAACTTGAGAGTTCACCCAACACGCCTCGTCCGTAGACGAGTCTTTCTATGTTCAACATTCAAAACATCCAATCGTGTGTGCAATTTGTGTGTGACAAAATATGTAATAAAATGCATTTTAATGCTTTGCTTTATTGATCAAAATGAGAGATTACAACTTGTGAACCTTTTACTGTGAGAGGCCACATCCCACTTACAATTAATGAAAATTGAATTACAAGGAAATGGGTTGAGGCAGTCTGTCCAGGGCCACGGGTGTCATACGACACAGGACTGCTCAGGGCCTTGGGTGTCACACGACACAGGATTACCCAGGAGCGTGGATGTCGTATGACACAGGAAGCCATGCTCAGACTGTCTATTCAAAGGGGAGTGGTCATGCCACCAATACCACTCTAGCACTGAAAGAAGTAGAATAACAGTAACAAGTGAGTATTGTGGGAGGATCATATGGCTTTGATGGCCAAATGTGAATGATGGGCCATCACCTCCTAACTCAAACAAAGAGTATCAAGATAGACTATAACAATGAAGAGGCTGAAGTAAAAGAGTATTGTGGGAAGGTCATGGGGTTTTGGTGACCCAAGGTGAATGAACACATCTCTTGGATCACAAATTAAAGAACCCTCGCTTCCTAACTCAACAAAATGATCCAACACATTCATAAACCATGGGGGAAGGGATCAACACTCAGATGAGTGTGAATATAGATGATTCACACTCATCTTTGTGTTTAAATCACAAACAACACGCTCAAGCCATTGTGTACAGACAAAAGATACGGATCAGAGCATGAATATCACAACTAACACGATTCAAGCAATGCTTAGACAGAGCATATGAAATCAGAACAGGAACATCACCAACATAAACCAAGGCAAAACAGATCCAACCACAGATTCACAGATTACCAATATCGAACATGGAAATGACACTGCACAATGAAAACATAGAGAGAGCAAAAGGTTGAGAATTCGTTACCCTCGTAGATCCACACTTCCTATACCACGTCGGTATAGGAAGCCTTCCAATCAGCTTCCGGCCGAGCTCGGACTGGGAATATTTGCAGTTGCAAATATGTATTGTGTGTTTTGCTAGAGAGGTGCCAAGGACTAGAAAGAATGGCGGACGGTGGTGGAGACGGCTCAAGCTTTGGAAATAGGGAGAGATGGCGTCGGCGGATTTGGGACTTGGCCGAAGAGAAGGGTCACCGATTTAGATATGGAGAACTCAACCGTGAGTTGGATATGCAGAGAGATAGAACCCAGGTGAGGCAGCGTGTTTGGCGTTGAATGGGTTTAGAATAGGGGATTGAGTCGTTGTTTGGTGGAGAGGTGGTTGAGGGATTAGATCGGTGATTTAGAGAGAGGACTGGGAAAGGAAGCTTGGCCGGAGAGGGATTGGGTTGCCGGCGAGGGAGAGACCGCTGGTAAAGGTTTGGAGATCGGAGAAGGCGGGAGGCCTTGGTTTTGCGTCTCCGGCTTATGGACAGGAGAGAGAGATTTGAATGAATGTCTAGGTTGAGAGTCGATTGGGGAAGAAGGAGGAAAGTGATTTTTGGAGCTAGGTCGCCATTAGAGTGCGATTTGGTGAGGAAGACGACCGATTGGGGAGGAATCTCTCTGTAATTTGCGGCTAGAGAGAGAGAGAATCTGAGTAGTGAGAGAAGGAGTAGTGGGCGTTTGTTGTTGTTTTGGTTGAGTGGCGAGCTCGGTGAGGAAGAAAACCGATTAGGGAAAGGAAGGTGAAGACGCCATTGTTGTTGTTGGAGGAAATTGCGTTTAGAGAGAGAGAGTCTCTCTAAAACCGTTTAGTGAGAGAAAGAGTGTTGCCCTTTCTGTGTGTCTCTCCCTTATCCCCCCTTACAAATGAGGATAATCCTCTTATTTAATACAGTTTTGGATTTGCCTTGGAATGTCGTATGACACCGGTCGTCTTTCAGGCAGAATGGGCCGAAGTGAAGCAGGCCCAAAACTAATGAATATAAATAATAAGAATGGGCCCAAAACTAAATGAATTTAAATAAATGAGCCCAAAAAAGAAAGAATACCCAAAAACACGAGTTCGGGTCGGGGTACTCACAATAATCCAATTTTTCACACTCGCACTCGTCACATAGAGATCGACTATCATTTCATTCGTGAATTGGTTACCCGAGGCTTTCTTAAGTTACATTATGTCTCCTCGGAAGACCAACTTGCGAATCTATTCACAAAAGGGTTGGCCACACCTCGGTTTCATGCTCTATCTGTCAAGCTTCGTCTACCTTACAGTCGTCTAGCTTGAGGGGGGGTATTAGACGAGATATTCTCTCCAGGATACACGGGATATGATTGTTATATATTAGGATATATATTATGACTAGTTTAGTATAATCTTGTATATAGGGAAGTTTATTCTCCTACCATGTTTAGGAGTCTCTATGATTTGTATATATGTACTAGTTATCACAATGAATAATACACGGCAGAAAATTATCCTATTCTCTCTTCCTTTCGCTACATTCTAACAAGAACTTGTCTTTAAAAAGAAAATGGTGAATACTTATACTCCCCCATTTTTTTGAAAGTTTGTCTCAATTTAATTTAAAAAATTGAGTTAGTCTCATAAAAAAAATTATTAATAAGTTTTTCAAAATGTTTGCATTTCTCTCGAAAATGTATTCATGTTACATGATGTTAGTGGTATCAACTGTGTTAATTGAAGAGGATACAACTGAATCGGTGTGAATGGATCAGACGTCCGACTCCATGTGTCTCTCTAATATTTGATAGGATTTTATTTGAGGTGTGAAATCATGATTTCATGGCAATCCCGAAATCATGAAGTATGGAGTAATCAACAAGATATCCGTTGACATCGATCTCTTGATGCAATTCTAATTATAATGTTTTTTTTTAAGATTTCAGGCGCATCAATATTGGGCTTCAAAGGCGTATAATTTTGGCAAAAAGATGAAATTGTTGTGAAGGTTCGATAGCATTCGTAAATTTAGTTTTGATACTCCTTGTTAGGAAAAAGTAACGGAATTCGAAAAGGCTATCTTCAAGAAAATAGCTGAAAATTAATAAAATCGAAAAAATAAAATAAAATCGGAAAATTAAATTAAATCGGAACGGATGAAAGTCAAGACTTGTGTTGGACACAATCTCCGTAAGAAGTAATTGCCTCGCACTGGTGCTAACGGTTACTGACAATCTTCTCGTAAAATGCAACGACTTTAACTGTCGTTAATAGAAGCACTCCAAATTTACGACTTCGACGGACAAATCTGGGTATTTGAAACTTCTGGACTTGAAGGAAATTTGTTCTTCAAAATGCTCTCTCTCTCTAACTTGCTAATGATAGTTGGATGACTAAATGAACTCAATTGACCTTCCTGAGGGGGCTATTAATAGTTTTTCAAGAGTTCTGGTGACCATTCTGTAAAGAGTCACAATTCTACCCGGATCAATTCTGGCAGTCGGATCGCACCTGATTGAGGAACCAAATTCAGCGAACCGGCTTCGATCCAGTGTGAACGGGTGTAACACCCCTTCGCTCCAACATCACGAGTGGGTACAAATCCTATTCAGCGACCCAAGGCCCATGAATATACACAACCAGAAGCCCAATACACGGCCCACTTCACTTGGGTAGCCCAGACCTTAACCACCACCACGCCTGGGCCAAGCCACCTCTAGTCAACCCAATGCAAGAACCGAACCAAACCGCCTGAACCACTCGAGCCATGAACATTGGAAATTTCTCAAAAGTTTAAGGCTCCACAGCTCCTAGCGACGATGCGCACGTGCAAAGTGTGCGCCTCAAAAGCGCCTAATGCGGGCTTCGCGCGCTTCGCGGTTGTGGTGCAATTTGAGCTAGTTCAAAAATAGCACAATTGGGCCACTCTTTGCATAGTTGGCCCATGAACCACTAGGTTGCATGGTAGGAAAATAATACTTGATTTTTACCCCCCTTGAAGTGGATGAGTTTATAAACTGAACTACTTTTTGGTTTCTATGCAATGTGAGATATGACTTTCTATATTCACAAACTTTTCATAAACTCATTTCAAATTACATACTTTCAGCATTAATTTCTCATTCACCACAATTTGGTTTTAAGAGAATTAATACATCTCATTAATCTACTCCGAATGTAGATTATAAATATGTAATTTATTTTTCATTTACACAAAATGAAAATACATTTAAAATTGGTCAAAACTTGATCAAATCTATATTTAAATCAAATTTTCAACACTCACTCCATCCCAAAATGAATATTCAAAAAAGAGTTTAAATATACTTTGTCAATACTCTATTACATATTTATACGGTATGTAAATTTTGGCATTTACATATTGCTGGTGAGTGGAAATTAAATAATTGCACGAGTTTTCATATAACCTACCACACATTACTTTTTTGTTTCAAATTGAATGTTTATTTTTTTTCAAAAAATGTTACTTTTGTATTTCGCTATTTTTTTTTTCTAAAATGTGGCTATTTGTTCTATTTCTTGTTATTAAGAAGTTTGATGTGAGTTTATTCATATACACATATTTGTTTTGATAGATACAATAATTTTTTATTTTCATTGGTTAATAGTTGGAGAGAAGCTCATTTTTGTAACTATTATTTTTTTCCACTTATTTCTTTTAGTACTCCTCCCAGTAAAAAAATCAGACGCATTCTTGGAAGGATATAAGGGAGGAGTAGGTCTGCTGAGAAACGCGTTTCTCCATAACTATGGAGAAACGCGTTTTTAATAGCCAGAAACTATACGTTTGATAACCAGAAGAAAATTTCTGGATATCAGTCTCAAAGGGTTCTGGATATCCAGAAGCTTTGTAACGGATATCCAGAAGCCTTTGGGCGGATATCCGTAAACATATTTGAAGCCAAATCCAAGGCCAAGACCACAAATTGCTTATTGAAGGTTTCTCGGATATCCAAACCTTCAAATGTATATCCAAAAACCATCAAATGAATATCCGTAAACATATTTGAAGCCAAATCCAAGGCCAAGACCGTAAAATGCTTATTGAAGGTTTTCGGATATCCGTAAACCTTCAAATGTATATCCGTAAACCATCAAATGAATATCCGTAAACATTTTGAAAATTTCTGGATATCATTTTGAAGGTTTCTGGATATCACTTTCATAAGCTTCTGGATATCCTTTCAAAGGGTTCTGGATATCCAGAACCTTTGAGACTGATATCCAGAAGTAACCATGGGACAAGGTCATAGCCAATACAAAAAGTTTCTGGATATCCTTTCAATAGCTTCTGGATACCCGTAACCCGTTTCTCCATAACTTATGGAGAAACGCGTTTCTCCCTAGATTTTACGATAAGGGAGTATTACTAAATTTTTATATAATCACTTCGGGTGGTACGGTCTTTCATATAGTTGTCAATTTCGTATCGATAATCGTACCGATTTGTTCACTGAAATGGTACGTATGGGTACCGAAATATACCAGTGTACCATACCGCGTTTAGCGCACTTTTTATTTTATTTTAAATTATTTATAATATACTGATACATTTGACAGTTATTTAATATATTTTTAACATAATCCAATAATAAACATCTTTCATATAAATTTAATAAAATAAAATTTATATATGTTTATAGTCAAAATTTGTAAAATGTTTTTTTTAAAAAAAGAATCTTCTAAAATATTAAGAATTTTTTTTCATTTCGCCGAACCGCTGTGTACCGACCGCCGACCGATACGGTCCGGTTCAGAGCGGTACAAACCGTTACAGTCCGATTCATATCAGTGCATAAAACAGGATGGTGCATTACATGTTACGCATCGATTTTTGACCGAAACAATACGTACCGACCGGTACGGGACAAAATTGACAAATATGGTATTTCATCCTTGAAATCTGATCATGTACAAGAAATAAGTGCTTTGACATAAGATCGTGATGACAATTGGAGCAACTTCAGCCATCTTAGATTAGCAAAATTCCGAGTCTAAGAGAAAAATTGAATTTAGTAGAACCACATATATATGTGTCACTATGTGCCGTTGGCACGGGGATTAGTACTAGTTGTATACTTCCTCCGTTTCAATAAAAGCTTCATCAATTTCCTAAAAAAGCGTCCCGTTAGAAGCTTTACCTTTTCTAAAATGGCAAAGAATTTTTACTATTCCACCAACTCATTCTCTCTCTTATTTCACTTTTATGCTCACAACACTTTTCAAATTTACTATTTCCTCCACTTATTCTCTCTCTTATTTTACTATTACACTCACAATATTTTATCAACTTATCAATTTCCTTAATTTGCATGACCAAAATAGTTAAGTTATTATTGGGACGGAGGGAGTATAATTTATGACAACTGTATCAACTTTTACACAAGAATTCATACAGCAAGTTTCAAGAATTTATGTTCGTTTTTGCCTATAATTTATGAGATATTCTTATAAAAAAATTACTTTTTTTCTAGGGTTAAGGGAAACCCATTTTTTTGTTGCTGACACTTAAACACACATAAACACACATACAATGACTTTTCTCGCTATTTGTATTCCCTAAACTAACACTGACACTATTTTACCCTAACACTGACATCCTTTTTATACTGACACTTAATAATGCATGTAATGACACTCTTTTTTACTAACATTTTTTACACTGACACTACTGACACTTTTTTATCATAACACTGACACTCTTTTATACAGGCACTTAATAATACATTAATTGACATTCTTTTACAATTTACACTTGCACTTTTTACAATAAAAATGGCACTTTTTTACCGTAACACTGATACTCTTTTACACTTACACTTAATACATGCAATGACACTCTTTACTTAGACTGACATTTTTTTACACTAACACTTACACTTTTTTGCCTTAACACCGATACTCTTTTATATTGACACTTTTTTTAGACATGCACCGGTACTTTTTTACTATAACACTGACAATTTTTTACACGTGAGCTGGTACCTAATCAAACATGCACCGACACTTAAAATACACATCCACTGTCACTTCATAACACTAACACCGATACTTTATAAAACCAACACGAGCACTATTTCTGCCGGCAAACACACCAAACAAAGACCAACGACATAGTACATGTGCACTTCAAATTCAATCAAATAAGGAATTTCAATCAAGTGCCAGGACTTGTTGAAAATCGAAAATCTCCAAAAACATGGGTCTCAAAATTAATAGAAATTACGACTCCATCACTCATGCACCCTCCTCCCTTTGCTTTTCAATGGAAAACTTGAGATAGAGGAAGAGAGAGAAACAAACAAAGCGAAAGGAAGGGTGCAATAATGACGGGGTCGTACCTGCGCGTCGTCGGAAACAAAACCTTTTTTTCTGAACTTAAAAAAAAAACGTATTTTTTGTGAGATTTTAACATAATTTATAACACCATTTCGTTGATTAGGAATGTTTTCTTCTTTTGTTAGTAGAACAATATACTCCCTCCGTCCCGCTAGAAAGAGGAAAATTACTGTTTGTGCGGAAATTAAGGAAAAAAATAATGATATAAATGTTATGAGTGTAAAAGTAAAATAGGAGAGAGAATGAGTGGAGGGAATAGTAAATTATAATGGTGTTGTGAGTATTAAAATAAGAGTTGGTCTGGTGAAAAACGCGTTTCTCCATCTTTGTATGGAGAAACGGGTTTTTTAATATATTCAAAAACCGGGAACCGTTTGAATTAAACCGGTTCTATTGTCCAAAAACCTACACACACAGACACACTACAACGAAAAACGCGTTTCTCCATCTCTGCTTCTGGACAGTTCAATGAAATTGAATATCAAGAAACAATACAGAAATCGATATTGATTAAATCAGGTAATATGAACCAAATCAACAACTACTGTTTTTAATTTTAATCAACGTTTATTTTACTAAGGTCGATTGTTATTGTACATTTCCAGAGATTGATCTACGAAATTTTGGGGATCTATCCATCAATAGCATAAATGGAAGCTCAATTACATGACAGATATTCAGAAATATCACAAATCGATATTCTCCAAAGGCTACACAAATCGATATTCTACTGTGCTACAAGGTGTTTGATCTCAATATAACTTATTTTTTAATTTTAAATTGACAATGTACTAGGCAATCGGATCTGGCCATGTGATATCCCGAAGTACCTAAAATGTATATCCGTAAATGTGTTATGTACATATCCGTAAAATTTATATAAATGATATCCAGATTACCAAAAATGTATATCCAGAAATGTGTTAGGTACATATCCAGAAACCTTCAAAATGAATATCCAGAAACATTCATAATGAAAGTTTTAGTTTGTTTCAATTGTGTGTTTATGGATATTCAATTTGGAGAGTTCTGGATATTCAGCTTGTCAATGGTGTTTTTGGATATTCAATTTGGTAGTTCTGGATATTCAATTTGGTAGTTCTGGATATTCATTTTGAAGGTTTCTGGATACTCATTTTGAAGGTTTTTTGATAGTCAATGGGTGTTTTTGGATATTCAATTTGGTAGTTACGGATATTCAAATTGTATTTATATTTATATAGGTTGAGTACTTGAATCCAGCCAAAAAGTTGCTCAATGAATTCAATGCACTTACATTTATTACTCTTTGAATTCAATGAATTCAATGCACTTACCAACCGAACACATTTATTACTCTTTGAATTGTTTCCAAGGTATATGCACTATAAATAGGAAGGGGCTAGACACCGGCACTATACAACACATGAACTCGGAAATTTCAAAATTACATCTCTTCTTTCATTAAAATCGGTTCGGTTCTCTCATAATTTCAAGCAATATGTCCTCAAATGATGAGTATGACTCGATGAGAAAGAGTTTAGGAGTGCCTTTCGTGAAATGACAAAGAAACTCCACTTTGGTCATCTTCGTATCCCTCGAGATTTGGACATCTCCGGTTAAGTTGTATGTATGCCCTCTACGGCCTTGTGCAGGGCGTATGATACGTGAAAGGAACCAAACCGCAATACTTCAAAGCATGCCTTTGATTCTTGTGCACCCACTTCCTCTTTCTCCAATGTTGCCAAAGCCGAGCACAAGGCTTTGGCAAAATACCTTAAGGAGTATTTGGAGTTGTTTGGACTGTGGAAATTCCTTCTTGCAAGAAGGACAAGGTCAAGAAGAAGCCCTTTGATAAAGGTGATGGAGGATGTGATGGAGTTTCGGTGTCAAGCCTTATGGGGGTTATGGGAAGGGAAAAAATGTAATTTAAATTTTTTCAATTTAGTAAATTATTTATATAAATGATATCCGAAGTATCTCGAATTTATATCCCGAAATGTGTTAGATACATATCCAGAAATTGCTTATGGCTTTGGTCAATTCTATGTCCAGAAACATACAAAATGATATCGAAAGCGTTCAAAATGAATATCCAGAAATTACCAAATTGAATATCGTAGAACTACCAAATTGAATATCCAAAAACACACTATTGACCATGTCCGAAACAATAAAATGTATATCCGTAATGTACCTAATTCAATATCCGAAACTTTAAATTGACAATGTACTAGGCAAAGGGACATGGCCATGTCCTTGGGCAAGGCCAATGCTATATCCAGAAACTACAAAAATGAATATCCAGAAACATTCAAAATGATTAAGACATAAACATCTAAGATTATCAATATAATGTATATCCAAAACTTCCAAATTGAATATCATAAACACACTATTGACCATGTCCGTAAACAATAAAATGTATATCCGTAATGTACCTAATTCAATATCCGAAACTTTAAATTGACAATGTACTAGGCAAAGGGATATGGCCATGTCTTTGGCCAAGGCCAATGCTATATCCGTAAAACATTCAAAATGAGTATCCGAAACTTTCAAATTGAATATCGAGAACTACCACATTGGATATCCGAAACACACAATTGACCATATCCGAAACAATAAAATTTATATCCGTAAAGTACCAAGTTGAATATCCGAAACTTTAAGCGGCAATGTACTAGGCCAAGGAATATCCGAGAAACCTTCAAAATGAATATCCGTAAAACTAACTAACTCTTTGCCTTTTCTTGAGTAATCATATTCTCCGATTGATTTAGAATCTCAAATTCAACAACCTACGAGATCTGAACTGGGCTACAAATAGGTTTTCTCTCTTAACTTTATTGACATATTGATTTAGAATTACCGATTTCATATGACATTATTCTTTTTAATATATTTTGTGTGTGCGAATCAGAATCGAGGACCCTAATATTGATATAAGCAAAAATTTGCTTTGGGAACAAAAGCAAAGACATGGGAGGAATTGTACAAGCTGTATAAACTTCATGCAAATGCACTAGGATTTAGTATTAAGTTGTCAACAAATCATGTTTCAAAAAAGACTTCAAGGATATTAGACAAGCTATTCCGTTGCTCGTGTGAAGGAGTTACCAGATCAACCCAAGAGGTTAACATCGGTGTTCCATCACCGGTTGATGTTAATGAAGTTCAAATTCCTTCACCGGTTGAACAACTCGATGATACCAAAAAACAACAAAAGAGAAGGAGAAATTACATAAAGAGGACTCAATGTAAGGCTCTTTTGAGGGCGAAATTGATAAAAGAGGAAGATATGTATATTGTTGACCGCCATGTTACGAGCACAATCATCCAATGACAAGGACAGATTGGAACCATTTGAAGCGTAGTGAAAGGTGTATCTCGAGAAGATCGGGGTGATATAATTGAAATAATGGAAGAAGGCTGGTATAAGACCAGGCGATGGATATAGTCTTTTGGTAAAAGCAGTAGGTGGAGAGGAACATGTTGGTCACACAAAGAAAGATCATGTCAATTTTGTTCGAAACTTAGAATGGAAAAAATTGAAAATGGTGATGCTCGAGAATGTTGTTGATAGGCTTTTGAAATTTCTTTGGAAGATCGAGGGTTCTATTTTAAAATCAAATTTGATGATGAAGGAAGACTTGGGGCTATATTTTGGAGAGATAGCATGATGAAGGAAGATTACAAGCTCTATGGAGATCTGGTTATATTTGACACAACTTATACTACAAATAGATACAATCTTATTTGTGCCCCAATAGTTGGCATTAATAATCATTGGAACAACTGTCATGTTTGGTTGTGCTTTCATAGCAAATGAAAAAAAGAAACATTTGTATGGTTGCTTAAGCGGTTTAGAAAATCAATGGGAGGCAAAGAACCAAAAACAATATTTACTGAGACCAAGACCAAGCAATGTCAAATGCAATTGAAGAGGTATGATTATAAAATTCCATAACCAGTTCTTTTATAATATTTCTTATCTAGTATTTTATTTGTGCTATATAGTTCTTCCGGTTATTGAATTTGTAGTTTACGGATATTCTTTTGGTAGTTTCGGATATTCAATTGTTAGTTTACGTACATGACAAAAAATTGGTCAATGAAAATTTATTGTATGTTAATATCCGAGAAGCATATAATGTTAATATCCGAGAAACTTTATTATAATACGGGTATTTGAAGGGCGGACGAGGCATAGGCTATGTTTATGGCACATCCAACAAAATGTCAGTATCCCACTTTGGACAATTGAAGACAAATGAAGATTTTAAAAAGAATTTGATCATTGTTTAATGGGATGTACCGGTGAGGATGAATTTGAAAGATGTTGGGAGTCAATGCTCGTGAAATACAATCTCGTTGAAAATTCTGGTTCAAGCGTCTATATGGACTACGGGAGAAATGGTGCACGGCTTTAAGCACAAATTTCTTCTCATTTGGAATATTGTCATCCCAAAGAAGCGAGAGCACAAATCATGCCCTTTGTTTCAAAGCAAACGAAACACATCCCTCACTCGGTTCTTTGACATATTCAATGAGACGGTTAAACGTTGGAGTAATGCGAACGGGAGAAGGAATTTCAAGCATCAATCTCGGTCCCTCAACCAGAGACATGTATGGTGGTATCATAAAACAAGCGGCTCGAGGTATACACACCACGAGATATTCAAGTTCTTTGAGATTGAGGTAAAACGAGCTTTTCTGCTGTATATAAATTTGGAGATGAAAGTGATGAAGATTGCAGATTCATACATGTTGCTCATGAGAAGTACCCGAGATAAATATGAGAGTGTACTCTTTGTTAGGAGTGATGAAAGTGTAACGGTTGTATGCGGTGCAATCGGTTTACTACGGTCGGTTGGTTGTGCTTTCATTGCATAAAGGCGGCGAATTTGTCAAATGTCACAAGGATACCGAGATATCTACATTGAAAAAAGGTGGACAAAGATGGCAAAAAAAGATGTATGGGACAAAGTCTATCAAGGAAAAGATAATACATCAACGAGAGAAAAGTGAATTCATTCCACTGGAAACAAAAGATGGCAATGAAATACCACAATCGATAATGGCTTGTCAAGAAAACAGCTGCAAAAAAGATCTTGGAAGATGGGTTCAATAGAGACTCACTTCTTATACAACAATTGTTGTCGGAAAATCAACAGGAATGTAGATCTACGACAAGTGTTAATGATAGCATTGGTTCGAAAGTATAACAAGTGCTCAGTGTGATGGATCCAATTCGTGCAAATACAAAGGGCGAGAAACGAAAACTAAAGACAAAGTTTGATAGAAGAAAGCCAATCACTGCTGAGTTTGGTTCAAAAACACCAAATGAACATTTGATTTAATAGTTTTATAGAATTGATAGTTTCGGTTATAGAGTTGATAGTTTTACGGTTATACTCATTGATAGTTTACGGATATACTTATTGATATTTTTACGGATATATAATTGATAATTTACGGTTATACATTTTGATAGTTTACGGATATAGAATTGATAGTTTTACGGATATACTTTAATGGTCAAAAAAGCATTCAAAATTACTATTGAATTCAAAGAGTAATAAATGTGTCCAGTTGGTAAGTGCATTGATATCCAGAAGTCCAAGGCCAAGGCCATGGTCAAGGCCAAGGCCATGGTCAAGGCCAAGGCCATGGTCAAGGCCAAGGCCATGGTCAAGGCCAAAGGCTAAGTTCAAGGCCAATTAAAGATTCTGGTTATTCATATTGAAGTTTCTGGTTATATATTTTTATAGTTTTACGGATATTCAAATTAATAGTTTTACGGTTATACATTTTGTCATTGGCCTTGGCCATGGCCAAGTCCAAGGCCATTGCCAATTATATATCCAGAAGTATGTGAATGTATATCCAGAAATGTGGTAGGTGCATATCCAGAAATTTTGTCATTGGCCTTGGCCATGGCCAAGCCTTGGACTTGGCCTTGGCCTTAGCCTAGGCCTTGGCCTTGGCCTTGGCCAAGCCTTGAACTTGGCCTTGGCCTTGGCCAAGCCTTGAACTTGGCCTTGGCCTTAGCCTAGGCCAAGTCCTTGAACTTGTCATGGATTTGGCCTTGGCCTTGGCCTAGGCCTTGGTCATGGCATAGGCCTTGGCCTTGGCCTAGGCCTTGGTCATGGATATAACCAGAAATAACATAAAGTATATCCGAAATACCATAAAGTATATCCGAAATTACTTTGGCCATGGCATAGGCCTTGGCCTTGGCCTATGTCTTCGTCATGGATATATCAAGAAATACCATAAAGTGTATCGAAATATCATTTATTATATCCGAAATTACTATGGCCATGGCATACCATAAATACCATTTATTATATCTAGAAATTACCTAGGCCTTGGTCATGGATATAACCAGAAATAACATAAAGTATATCCAGAAATACCATAAAGTATATCCGAAATTACTTTGGCCATGGCATAGGCCTTGGCTATATCGAGAGAAATAACATAAAGTATATCGAGAATACCATAAAGTATATCCGAAATTACTTTGGCCATGGCGAGAAATATATCCATGGCGGTTAATTGATGATAGTTTACGGATATACTTTTGATAGTTTACGGATATAGAATTGATAGTTTACGGATATAGAATTGATAGTTTACGGATATGGAATTGATAGTTTACGGATATACTTTAATGATCAAAAAGCATTCAAACTTACTATTGAATTCAAAGAGTAATAAATGTGTACGGTTGGCAAGTGCATTGAATTCATTGACCAACTTTTTTGATCGGTTTCAAGTACTCGGCCTATATAAATCTGTCCAAAGGCAAGCATATACATCAAGTTCAAGAAAAATTCTACCTTTAATAATTTTTCTAGTGATGAACAAAGGCAAGGGAAATTCGGGGAGCCAACTTTGGGTGATTCAAATGATGACAAAAGTTGGAAAATATACATGGTTTGCTACCAAAAATTCCTCAATGGTCATCTTGTTGTTCTGACCTTCTTCTCGCAAATGGAACTCCCTCATTTCGTTGTCCATTGGAGCCATGTAATGGACACAATTGTAGGGATAAGGATTATGTGGGGATAGTCAATCATGCTCATGAGTTTGGCAACGCTCACAACATTGATGAAGTGCTAGGATTCACCACAAGGCTTTGGAAATGTATTTGGAATATATTTTGAATGAATATGATCCAAAAAACAAATTGAATGACAACGTAGGCGATGATGGAGCGGTGGTAGTGGTAGTGTTTAATGGTGTTAAATTGTTTTTAATATCGTTGTGTTTGATGTATTTTGTAATATAGGTGATGTATTATGTTATCTAAATGTGCTTCAAATAAGTAATACGGCAATTCAAACCAAACTAAGCGGCACTTTAGATCTAAAGAAAATTATATTATACGGTTGATATTATTCATTAAAAAAAAATCTACAAACAAACAAACCACACAATACATAACAAATTATTCATTCATGCTCTCCATAAACTTATAGAGTGCGAGTCTTTGGAACATATCATGCTCTCCATAAGCTTTAGTTGCCCCACGATCCTTGGCATGTAACGAAGAGAATCCCAAAACCATGTTGATTTCTTCTTTGTTCTTATTGTCCTGAGAATGGGCGGTGAAGTTTATACGAACTGTTCCACAAACTATAATATCCCTCCTTAATATCTTCTAAGAAACACGCAATTTTTTAGCGGCTCTTTCTTCTTCATAATCTTCAACATTTTTCTCGAGACTTGGTGACCTACTCGTACTCATACCGAGAAATTGATTGCTTTTTAGATGAAATTTAGAATAAAAAAGAAGTGAAGATCTAACTTATTTATACTTGAATCCGTATTTGTTTTTGTTTGAAATTTGGCACTATTGAATACATGATTGTTTTTTGTTTGAAATGTAGTTAACTATTGAATTCGTATTTGTTTTTGTTTGAAATTTGGCACTATTGCTTATGGACAAAATGAAGTTTGTACTAGTTGGGATAACTATTGAATCCGTATTTGTTTTTGTTTTTTTATTACTCGGCTTGGAACACCTAACTTGGAACACTTGTCCAAAATCAAGTTCAAGGCCAATTTAAGTTTACGGGTATTCAATATAGTAGTTTACGGATATTCAAATTAAGAGTTTACGGATATAAAATTGATAGTTTTACGGATATTCAAATTAGAGTTTTACGGATATAAAATTGATAGTTTACGGATATACATTTGATTGTTTTACGGTTATTCATTTGTATATCCGAAACCATTAAAGTTTGCAAAGGACATTTTGTTTTGAAATGTGGTTAACTATTGAATCCGTATTTGGATAAGTTTCCTTGTCTTTAATGGTCAAAAAAGCATTCAAACTTATTATTGAATTCATTGAATTCAAAGAGTAATAAATGTGTTCAGTTGGTAAGTGCATTGAATTCATTGAATTCAAAAGAGTAATGAATGTAAGTGCATTAAATTCATTGAGCAACTTTTTGACTGGATTCAAGTACTCAGCCTATATAAATACAATACAACACCACTCCTACCATCACAACAAAAAAAAATCAAATTTATCAAAATGAATAACAACAACAACAACCAAGCTCGGCGGGCGAAAGTTCGATTACGATGTAGGGTTTCGGCTGAGGAGGTTGAATATGTGGATGTTCCGCCTAGTGTTCCTCCTAGGGTTAGAAGAGAATGGACCCTGGAGCAAAAAATTGCAAGTCACAAGCGATCAATCCAAAATGGGCGTTTTCCCCTCTATAATGGGGAAAATAAATTGCAATGCCCATTCTGCCACCCTCTGAGAATTCTAACAAAAACCTTGACTTGGGACCTACTCTTTGCGCATGCTATTCATTATGGATCTATTTCTTCGTATGGAGAAATATCCATGGAAACGACACATCGCACTAGAACAACATATGACGAAGTCAATGATGGGAATTAGGGGATGTTGATGTTTGTTCTTGTTCTTTGTTGTTGTTCTTGCTTCTCCCCTTGTTGCAGTTGTTCTTTTTTTTTTTTTTTGTAATTATATTTAAAATAATTTACTTAGTTTGTTTTCTTTATACATTCTGATACTTCTATCAATTCTATAACCAGAAACTCTCAATTCTATAACCAGAAACTAATAATAAGTATATCCGAAACTATCAAAATGTATATCGAGAACTACCAAATTGAATATCCGAAACTATCAATTCAATAACCGAAACTCTTAAATTGAATAACCGAAACAATCAATTCTATATCCGTAAAAACAACCATATTGAATACCCGAAACTTTACAATGTACATTAATTACATCACTAAACCCGATTCCTAATTACATAATTACATTCATCTATGAATCTTGTTCATTACTTTGTTCTTCGTTCTTTTTGTTTTTTTCTCTTTTTCAAAAGTGTTTGCGTCAATCATTAACCTATGCTTATCTTTGTTCAATTGACTAAGCAAAAGTGTTGAAAGAATTTCGGCTCGTAGACGGATCCTTTGTTTATCCTACAAATTAAAAAAAAAAAAAAAATTGTTAAAACATATATATACAAACTCATATAATATAAATATGAATAAAAAAAACTTTAATAGTACACGACATAACTCGGGGCATGAGTACTTTGATCCTTGAAAATCATTCATCTCGAGACATCACATAAACTCCACAATCATGATTATCATTTGCATTTTCTTTAAGAACCCAATCACATTCCATGTATTCAAATTTATATGTTTTTGCCTTCAAAATCTTTATAACATCGATGACCAATCTTTTGCAAAAAGCTTTCATAGGCACATCTTGAAAAAAAAAAAATTAAGTATAAAATATTAGATAACCAATAAAAACAAAAATGAAAAATATAAAAAGCGCTTTCGTGAGTTTCAAAACATATACCAATGCTTTCGTAAGTTTCACAACTTGACTTTTTTTGCATCATTCATTGCAAGGTTGTCAAAATATTGAATCTTTTTTGAAGCCATGTTGTACACATATAGTGTAAAGTGCTCACCTTTACTTGCTTCCCTTAAAGTATGGGATAAAAAGCTGCAAAAAATATATTAGGTGACTATCCGAGAAATAAAATAAAGTATATCCAGAAATACCATAAAGTATATCCAGAAATACCATTTATTATATCCAGAAATTACTATGGCCATGGCATAGGCCTTGGCCTTGGCCTAGGCCTTGGTCATGGATATAACCGGAAATAACATAAAGTATATCCGGAAATACCATAAAGTATATCCAGAAATTACTTTGGCCATGGCATAGGCCTTGGCCTTGGCCTATGTCTTGGACATGGATATATCGAGAAATACCATAAAGTGTATCCGTAAATACCATTTATTATATCCAGAAATTACTATGGCCATGGCATAGGCCTTGGCCTTGGCCTAGGCCTTTGTCATGGATATAACCGAAATAACATAAAGTATATCCGAAATAACATAAAGTATATCCGAAATACCATAAAGTATATCCGTAAATTACTTTGGCCATGGCATAGGCCTTGGCCTTGGCCTTGGCCTTGGTCATGGATATATCTGAAATACAATAAAGTATATCCAGAAATACCATAAAGTATATCCAGAAATTACTTTGGCCATGGCATAGGCATAGGCATTGGCCTTGGCCTAGGCCTTGGCCTTGGCCTAGGCCTTGGTCATGGATATATCCAGAAATACCATAAAAGTATATCCAGAAATTTTCAATATGATATCCGAAATGTTTTGACAAATGAAAATACATACGGATCTACTTCATTCGGTTCCATTAGATTCCCATCGACATTAACATCATTTTTCCAATACCAAAAAGCTTGAGCCATTTCTTTAAAATTATTACGAGCATTTTGAGAACGTTTCGCCCAAGTAGCCTTGTTAATATAAATGATAACAATATCTTAAAGAAAATTCATGGATATATACCACGCAATCAATATCAAATATATACTTATAAGTTGTTGAAAAAAAGTAAACTTACAGAATGGTCAACACCAAACATAAATCTCTTCATTACACCCTTTTTATGCTCCAACTTGTTCAAAAACAATGCCCAAGCATTCACAATAACACCCGTGATATCTCGTGTCTTCTCTCATACTCGAATATCATACGCTTCCATCAAGGGCATCATTAAACTGAAAATAAACACTGAAAAAAAAATAATATTAGAATTTGAATACCATAATAAATTTCAACTGTAATAAAAATGGGATATTACTTTTTTGACTCTGGAAGAATCAATTTTGAGAAGCAATAATCAACCACTTCCATCTTCAGCTTTGGCATATGTTGGGTATGCATGTTTTAACCCTCCTATTTTGTATTAGATTTGATTGATACCATAACCTCTTGTCTATTTTAAGGACTTTAGGACCCTATGTAATGAAGCTTAGACTTCAATTTTTTAGCTAAGTCCATTTTATAGAATAGGTTAATCTTAGGCTTGAAGACTGGCACAAGTTTCATTGGAAGTAAGGATGTAGTTCCTGAAGTATTCAAAACCGCACCATGAACCGCACATGCAAACCGCAAGTGCAGTTCAAGTCTTGAACTTGCTTCTTGAACCAACCGCATGCAACCACCCTTGAACCGCACCTGTGCAGTTCATGTGCAACCGCATCCTTGCAACCTCCTGGTGTAGCAAAACCGCACTTTCCTAACCGCGTCTCACCAACCGCATCCAATGATTGGCTACTTGGAGTGAACAACTTTTTATCCGTTGGAATCCACGTCAGCAATATCAAAAGTCAACCACCATATCTTGTCACGTGATTCAATGTCAGAAAAGATCTGCAAGGATCTTGAAAAAGTGACAGGTGTCCTAACCTCATTGCTTGCGGTGGAGCCCGATCGGCTTTACTGCGGCAGTTTGTACCAAAGGACAAAAGTGGTTCTTTGTGGACCAATAGGATTGCATCAAGTCTTGTCCTTCAATTTGTATCCAACGGCTAGTTTCTTGATGCTTGGGTATAAATACCCCCAATCTTCACCATTTGAAGATTGCTTGAAAAATTGAGAAGTTCTTTGTGTTCATAGAAGTGAAGCTCGCGAGAAATTATTCAACCCTTTGAATCTTCATCTTCATACTTCAAGAAATATTCCTAGCCCGTAAATCAAGCCTTAACACAATCAAGAATCATTGTGCTCTACATCTCACAGATCTAAAGAGCCTTGATCTTGTTCTCACACACTCACCTCACTTGTTCTAATCACATAGATTAAACACTTGAGATACACTGGTTATAGTTTTGGATTTGTTCTTCATAGAAAAGATTTTATTGTACTTTGTAATATCACAATACTTAATATAAAATCTCTCTTAGAAATCCAAGACTAACCATCTTGGTAGTGGACGTAGATCGTTTATCGATTGAACCACTCCAAATAGCGTGTTCTTACTTTCTGCATTTATATTTCTTGTGCTTGCTAATTATTTATCTTTGTCTCTGTTTGATCTTTATTTAGTTATCCATTATTGTGAAATAGTGTTTGGAGTTAACAAAGTCAAAACCACACGTGTTTGTAAAACTGCTCTTCCCAAAACCGCACCATCAAAACCGCATTTTACAAACCGCCTCTCAAAACCGCTTTACACTCTATTATTCCGTGCATTTTACACTATCACTTGCGAGTCTATTATCAATTGCTAGAGGATTTTGTAAGCAAGAGGTTCGATCTTTAAAAGAGGGCGAAAAATTTTAAACGACTATTCACCCCCTCTAGCCGTATTTTCACCCTTGTTGCCACCTTTGGGACCAACAAGTGGTATCAAAGCTTAACACATTTTAAAACCCTTTGTTTTCAAGCTTAACGGCTTGTGTGCCGATTCGATATGGCAACCTCAAAGACAATGACTCTTTGTTAACTATTCACACATTCCAATGTTGGACGAAGACCACTTTGATATCTGGAAGTGCCGAATGCTTATTCATTTGGAAACCATAGATGAGATCTTTGGTGGAATGCGTGATCAATGGCCCTCTAATTCCAATGAAGGCTAATACCGATGCAACCACCAATCTTTGAAACTCCAGAGGTCAAAAAGCCAAAAGATGAGTGGTCGGATGAAGAGAAGAGAATAGTTGCCTTGGACAGCAAGGCGAGGTTCATCATTTACGGAACCCTCCCCGTATCAACTCTACGAAAGTGATGTACCTCAAAACCGCAAGCGGATGTGGGATGCCATAGAGAGCTACCTCGAAGGTGATGATGAGTGCAAGGAAAACAAATTATATACTCGTTGAAAGATCCTACAACAACTTCAACGAGAAAACCCAACGAAACCTTGCGTCAAACCTACGATCGCTATGTTGAGGTAGTTAATGCTTGTAGATCTCTTGGTAAAACTTTAACCGATAAGGAAATCAATATGACTTTCCTATACGCTTTAGGTTCTAGATGGGTAAATAAGGCTACCTCTCTAGAAGACTCCAAAGTATTGGGTACTTGGTCATTAAGTAACTTGTATGCCAATCTTAGAGTCTATGAACTTAAACTAAATCATATTGAAGAGATAGAAGGAAAAACCAAATCGCTTTCTATGTCCGTAGTGGAACATGAAGAGAAACCATCCACATCCAATCAAACCACTGATCCTTCCATATCAACCTCATCACTCATCGAGATGGATGATGATGATTTTGCCATGTTTGTGAAAAGATTTCAAAAATTTAGAAAATCCTCAAAACCTTTCACAAAATCATTTTCAAAAGGCAAACCTCCTGCAACATTTTCTAGGGCAGCAGATACAAAAAGAAGAGTGACTTGGTATGCTACAAGCGTAGGAAACCCGGCCACTTTGGATACCGAGTGTCCACGGCCTAAATATGAATATATGAAAAAGAAAACTTTTCCTTCGAAATTTTCTCATCGTAAGGGAATGGTTCTTTGAGGAGGAAGAGAATTCCAAGGAATTAGCAACTTGGATTGAAACAGTTCGAGGATGGAAGTGACGGTGAAACCGAAGAGGTTAACCTCGCTTAGTTGCGAACGCTTCGATGACTCGGATTACGAATCATTTGAGTTGCATGATATGGAGGAAAAGGAGGTTTTTGCAAAACTTCCAAATTATAAATTGGATGATGATATTAAACTTACTCCTAGCGTTAAGATAGGAAATTGTTCGTATTCACGTCCCATTTTCTCATCTAAAGCTGCTCCACCTTCAAAAGCTATTCCAAAGAAAATTTTGAAAAAGGTGGTGGAAGAGGTTTCTCCCATGGAACATGAAAAGATGGTCAAGGAAGCTGAAATGGTGATCCATCAATTCTCAAATCTTAAGAAAGCCTTAAGCTTAGCTCATGATGAACTTAATGCATGCAAGACGGAGAAAAGCGTGATGAGGTCTGAAATCTCTAATCTTAAGGACCAAATCAAACAGATGACTCCTCTTGCTGATCAAAACCGCATCCTTGAGACTAAGGTTGCTGCACTTCAACTCGGGAATGATGACTTGGTAACCCAAATCGACGATCGTCAAAAGATTATTGATTCGTGGCTCAAGTCTCAATCCACCAAGGATAAAATCTTGGACTTCCAAGTTCCTCCTGGAACTAAGGATGGTCTAGGGTTTGGATGCGAGGAAGAGGAGAAGTGTGCATCCTCGAGTGAAAAGGATGAGGAATTTTTGGAACTAACTAAAGAAATTCCCAAGGGAAGCATGCTAAAGGAAAGGGTAAAGGAAGACAAGTAAATTATGTCTACCCTAAAGGAAAGCAATATGGGAAGAATTCGTATGTTAAAACCTAAGAATTACGTGGAAGCATCTGAAGAGGAAATGGCTTATGGAATTGGTAGAATCCTGCTCCAACCGCTTACGGTGGAAAAGGCGGTTACGCTAACTCCAGGTCCGACCGCGCTTCTTCTTCGACCGCTCCTCCTGCTTTCAAAGCAGGAATAGCGTTCCCGAAAATACGTGGTCAAACCAAAGCCTGTTCCCTTCGTATCAGCTGGAATGTTAGTGGGCTTGCTCCTCCCAAACCGCTTCCTTGTCCAAAACCGCATGCAACTCCTAAGAAGAGTAAGGAGTTAGTAAAACCTCATGAAGCTTGTAGCTATTACAAATGTTACGTGTGTGATGGTTTAGGTCACAAGGCTGCGAGAATGCCTTTTGCGGTTCACATCCAATGCCGGGAAGAGTAAACCTCCTTCTGTCAAGCAAGTGTGGGTCGTAAAGGGTTGCTAACTTCAGGACCCAAGAAATAAAGGGGGACCTCGTTCTTAATGTTTACATTTCAGGTCCTCTGCTTCATGGCTGGTCACTCCAAGGATAATGAATGGTATCTTGACAGTGGTTGCTCAAGACATATGACTGGAGATAGATCATTACTTGAAGATGTCGTTGAAGCGAGCGGTCCATCTGTAACCTTTGGTGATAACAACAAAGGCAAGACCATTGGATATGGTGTGATAAGGAGAGGAAACCTAACTATTGAGAAGGTTTCTCTTGTCGATGGTCTCAAGCACAACCTCCTTTCAATTTCTCAATTTTGCGACAAAGGAATGCTTTGCAACTTCACGTCATCAAACTGCTTTATCAAAGATAGCATTTCCGGCGTCACCCTACTCACAGGGATTCGTAAGAGTAATATTTACATTATTGATCTAAATTACGCATGTAGTATTACTAATCTCTGTTTTGTAGCTAAGAACGTGAGCGAAAATAGTTGGCTATGGCACAAGAGGTTGAGTCACTTGAACTTCAAGTATCTTGCAAAGATTGGTAGGGAAAACCTCGTTCGTGGTTTACCCAAAGTGGCTGACCACCATCCAGAGAAATGCAGTGCATGCCAACTTGGTAGCGATCAGCGTCGTCTTTCACCCGACAAGACCGCTCCTTCAACTTCAAGATGCTTACAACCGCTTCACATAGATTTGTTTGGACCCGTAACCACTTTGCCCGACATTGGAGGAAATAGATATACTTTAGTGGTGGTGGATGATTACTCAAGATATACGTGGGTTGAGATGATGATGTCCAAAGATGACTGCTATGAGATTCTCACCGCACTTTTTAGACGGCTCCAAACTCAAAAAGAAGACGACATCGTTAGTGTTCGATCGAGATAATGGAACAGAATTCAAGAACAACGGTGTTGCTCGGTATTGTGATGACCATGGGATTGATCACAATTTTTCCACATTGGTGTTCCACAACAAAATGGGGTTGTGGAAAGGAAGAATAGGACGTTGATTGAGCTGGAAAGACAATGATATACGAAGCGAAGGCTACCTCGGTATTTTTGGTGAAGCAATCAATACCGCATGCTTCACTCGAACCGCTCCTCATCAACAAAACCTATAATAAGACTCCCTATGAACTTTGGCGAGGAAGAACCCCCAACATTGCATTCTTCAAGATCTTTGGCCGCAAATGCTTTGTCCTCTACAACGGAAGAGAAAATAGAGGTAAATTCGGAGCCAAGGCCGACGAAGGTATTTTTGTTGGGTATGCTAAACATTCTAAAGCTTTTCGTGTTTTCAATAAAACTAGTTTAAAAATAGTAGAGTCTCGTCCATGTTACTTTTGATGAGCATTCTCTCCTTGAGCCACATTTGGCTCCAAATGTTCTTGATGATTTTGTTGAGCATAATGAACCGGGTGAACCACAAACCGCTTTGAACCTCAACCGCAAAATCCGGCACCCTCAACCGAAATTCCCCAAAACCGCAATTTTGAAACCGCACTGAAGATCCCTCTCCCGGATGCAACTCCAAGGGAAGAAGAAGTTGAGAATTCCCTATCCGGCTTATAGAACCTCTTCGTCAACTTACCTTTCATGACTTATTTGAAGGATCTAACGATGTTCCAATTGAAGATCTTGACAAACCTCGATCCAACCAGACTTACCCCGGAGGTTCGTGAAGTCGGCGGTCACCCTCACTAATGTGATTGGTGATTCGTTTTCCGGTGTTCAAACAAGGAGATCAAATTATGACGAGCATACTTCTCTTTTATCTCAAGTTGAACCCAAGAAGATTGATGAAGCACTCCAAGATTCAAGTTGGGTCGTTGCTATGCAAGAAGAACTCAACCAGTTTGAAAGATGCAAGGTGTGGACTTTGGTGCCTAGACCTCAGGATCAAGGAGTGATAGGAACCAAGTGGGTATTTAGGAATAAGATGAATGAGAATGGAAGCATCACTAGGAATAAAGCAAGGTTGGTTGCACAAGGATATAGGCAAGAAGAAGGAATTGATTATGATGAAACCTTTGCTCCAGTTGCAAGATTGGAAGCTATCAGAATCTTCTTAGCCTACGCCTCTTTTAAGCGTTTCAAGTTATGTCAAATGGACGTAAAGAGTGCATTCCTCAACGGCGAACTGCAAGAGACCGTGTATGTTGCCCAACCTCCTGGATTTGAAGACTCCAAATTTCCCAATCATGTCTACAAACTCCAAAAAGCTTTGTATGGACTTAAGCAAGCTCCAAGGGCATGGTATGAGACTCTTTCTAAATTTTTACTAGAAAAGGGATTTAAACGTGGTAAAATTGATACAACTCTTTTTATTGCCAAATATAATGAGCATACTTTACTTGTTCAAATTTATGTCGATGATATTATTTTTGGTTCTACTAATGAGTTACTTTGTAAGCGTTTCGAGAAGCTAATGAAAAGCAAGTTTGAGATGAGCATGATGGGAGAATTAACTTTCTTCCTCGGGCTTCAAATCAAGCAATGCGAAGAAGGTATTTTCCTCAGCCAAGCCAAATACACCAAGGAGTTGATAAAGAAGTTTGGATTAGAAAATGCTAAAGCATATGATACTCCTATGGCCACCGGCAATAAGCTAGATAAGGATCTCAAAGGTAAAAAAGTTGATCAGACTTTATATCGAGGTATGATCGGCTCATTACTTTACTTAGCTGCTAGTAGGCCGAGATATCATGTTTGAGTGTACGTGTATGTGCACGCTACCAAGCGAGATCCTAGAGAAGCACATCTTATTGCGATCAGCGTATAATCCGCTATTTATACGGAACCACTAACCTTGGACTTTGGTATTCCAAAGATTCGAACTTCGATCTTGTAGGTTATTCGGATGCGGATTATGCGGCTTGTACTATTGACAGAAAAGCACTAGTGGTACTTGTCACTTCCTCGGGAACAGACTAGTTGCTTGGGCCGGCAAGAAGCAAGCATCGGTTTCGGTGTCAACCACGGAGCTGAGTATATTCTTCTTGGTAGTTGTTCTTGTCAAATCCTTTGGATGAAGCGACGGTTGGTAGACTATGGAATCCATGAAGGGAATTGCCCCATCATGTGTGACAACACTTCAACAATTTCAGTCTCCAACAACCCTGTCATGCATTCCAAGACCAAGCATATTGATATCAAGTATCATTTCCTCAAAGATCATGTGGAGAAGAGGAATATCCATTTAGAGTATGTGGGGACAGACAACTTGATTGCGATATCCTCACAAAGGCTCTTGACTCCAAGAGGTTTTCATTCCTTAGAGGAGAAATGGGTATGCTTGAACTTAATTAAATTCCATTCTTTTTATTAACTAAATTGGGTGTTAAGTATAGTTTCAAGGCCATGTTGAAACCGCGTGCATCAAACCGCAAGGATGTCCAACCGCACTGCAGCCAACCGCTTCACTCAAACCGCATGCTGCAGCTCAACCGCTTGGACCTCAACCGCATTTCAACTTGGAGTATTTTCTTTCTTTACCTTTACTTATAGTTAAAAAAAAAAAAAAAAAAAAAAAAAAAAAAAACTGTTCAAATTCCTCTTATTTATTTTTCAGTCCTTCTTTTTTTCTTTAAGGGTTTAGTTGCAAATGTTTTCCCACAAAAATTTAAAATTTGAGAGCATTTAATGCAAAGGGAACATTAGCATTAAATGGCCTTCATGTCAGCCGTCATTGGTTGATGTGTGAAGCTGAAAGGATGATTGTTTTTGCAATGATTCACTAAGTTGGTGAACCAATGTGTCCTTTCAACTGCCAAACCCTAATCTTTTTCTATATATAGAAGACACAATACACCTTTTCAAACTTTTACTGTCTTCATTCTCTCTGTCACCGTACGTTTCTGTCAGAGCTCACCAAACCCATTCTTCAAAAACTTCTTAAATTTCTAAGTCTCTCTTCATCAATGGCTCCCAAACCCATTGAAGACATGGTATGATTTCTTAAACTTTAATCCTCTTATTTTTCTGCAAACATACTTGGTTAACTTGCTCATATCCGCCATTGATGAACCTTTTAAGCTTCGAACACCATAACCTAACTTTTGTTCATATGTTCTTCATTTCTTAACCATTTTGCATGAAATTTGTTGGGTTATGTTCGGAATCTTGATTAGATTAAGAATATATGCTTTATTTCATGATCTACACATATTTTGGGTACTGATTTTGAATTTTAAACTTCTTTAGTTTCGAAACCCACTTTATGATTTCTCCATTTTCTGGGTGATTACTCGAGTAAAGTAGATGTTTTTATTGTTATATTATGAATCTATCTTGCTCAATGTGATCATTTTGACATGTTATTTGATCATTTTGGTTAACATTTTTCAAAATTTTGTTCTTGGTGTTCTTCGTGTTCTTCATGCACTCAAGTAAGTTCATCATGCTTTTTCGAAAAATTCTTATGTTTTGGCTTGACCTAATTTTCAAACTGTTTTTCCATACTTAGAAAATTTCTGAAAATTTTACTTTGTTACATGTTTGAACCGCATGCCTTTGAACCGCTTTATTCAAAACCGCATGCTATGTTTTGAAACCGCACTTATAATTGCTTAATTCTTGTTTCAAAACCGCATCCCTGAACCGCATATCTTTTCACTTCTAAACCGCATGCTGAAAACCGCATATACATTTTCAAACCGCATGCTAGAAAATTACTTAAGTTTTACTAAGTATATAGGCTGGACACCATAACCTTCCTCTCTAAGCACCGCTTGCAGTGTGGGATAACCTTGGATTACAATGCCACGTACTAAGTATATACTTTTGTGTTTTTCTTATTTGTTTCCTACCTGTGTTCACAGTTTCCTTGTGGTTGGAAATTTTTATTTCCTAAACCGCACTATTGCCAACCGCATGTGTGCCCCAACCGCTTGTGAACTGTGATTTTCCTAAAGTATTCTAACTTGTGTGTTTTCTTTGTAGAATACCAAGTACTTTCTACCAGGTTGGGAAATCAATGAACCTGAGTTGCGGTCCGATGCTCTTGGAAGGGAGATGATTAGGAAGATGCAAGCTTCTGGAATCCTTCCCCTCTTCAACAAACAACAAACCTTTACCATCCCTCTCTTCATTGATCAATTCTATCAGACCGCAGTCAAGGGAGTGACTGAGCTTTCAGATGGAACCAAGATACCCAGCTTAGTGGGAATTGTTGAAGGGTTTAAGGTCTCAATTGACTACTTGGACATCAGAAGCACCTTCGATTTCCATGTGTCTGGTGCTCCAGTTGAAGTGTCCCAAGAGGTTCAGGATGCTACCTGCTCAACTCTTACTGGAACCCTGGCTTCTTTAACTGGCAACTACAAGAAGATAGCTAGGAAAGAGTTTGGAGAGATGATGAGTCATCTATGTTACTTAGTAGGGAAGTCTGTATGTGGGAAGACAGGAAACCACAACAACTTCACCTCTTCTCAGTGGCAGTATTGCTGTGCCATATACAATGGAATGAAGCTCCATTGGCCCAAAATCTTGATGAAAGAGCTGGCCAGCAG
The DNA here is from genome assembly GCA_022495995.1 of Adenophora triphylla var. japonica. NCBI lineage: Eukaryota > Viridiplantae > Streptophyta > Magnoliopsida > Asterales > Campanulaceae > Adenophora > Adenophora triphylla. Next base: position 195,797 of record JAFEMH010002813.1, on the reverse strand, counting down.
TATTGATGCCTACCAGTTGAAGACCAAGGATGTGCATACCAGGTGGAGACCGTTTGGTAGACTGCTAACCGCCATCTTTGGCAACTATCAGCACTTGGAAGATATGAAGACAACCACTCCTGATATCTGCTATCATTGGGGAGTTGAAGAATCTTTTGGGCTCAAGGCTTGCCACTCCTTCAGATTCTCCTTTGGCAATGAAGACTACAAGGCTCTGTATGATGCTGATACCTTTCAACCCAAGGAACATTATGTGGAGATGACTCCAGCGACCGCATCAAAAGCTATTGGCAAAGCTATCAAAAAGGTCTCAAGGAAAAGAAAAGCACCTGCAGAACCCCTTCTTAAGCCAACTTCAACCGCGCCAACCCAACCGCGTGGATCAGCTGCTGCAGGCCCAAGCCAGAAAAAGCCAAGGAAAGGGAAAGAGAAGTTGACCCTGCTGGATGAAGTGGTTGAAGAAGAAGAAGAAGAGGAGGATGCTACAATTCCTCCATTGATTGCAAGGGCCAAGAAGGCAAAAGAAACTCAGGCTGAGCTAGCCAAAATGACTGATGAGGAGTTAGCAGCTTACTATGAAGCTGAGATTGAGAGGATAAAGAAGAAGCAAGCTGAGAAGGGTGCTGCCTCAGGAAAAACTAAGGATCCTATTCCCCAACCGCCACCTTCTCAACCGCCCCAAACCAAACCGCTTGCCCAAACCCCACCTCAATCTCCTATCCTCTCCCATCATTCCTCACCAACCAAAACTCTATCACCAAAACCGCTTTCTCCTCCACATCCTCAAAGAGCTGCAACCGCTCAGGGGGAGAAACCAAAGAGGGTCAAACACTTAGCCCAAAAGAAGACCCCAACCAAAGGCCCCAAGCGGTTTCTTAAAAGAGTTAGAAATCAACCTACCCCTTCTCCATCTCCTTCTAAATCTTCTTCCTACTCCACTTCCCATACACCGTCCCAATCCCCTTCTAAATCTCATTCTTCCTCCTATCAATCCAAATCACCAACTCCCTCACCTCAGAAAACCAACCGCTCCCCATCTATCCAAAATTCAAACCGCGCCCAATCACCACCTTACTCACATCACACCCCAGCTATCTCAATTTCCAATCTTAACCGCGACAGAACTCCTTCCCCAAACCGCGTCAATACCTCTCCTCCTCCTGAAAATTCACCTCCTCATAAATCACCTACTCCTGACCGCCTTCCTACTCCACCTCCTCAAACCTCACCCATTCCTGAAACCGCACCCCCTCAGCCGCAAAGAACCCCTCCGGTTTCTGTTCATACCTCTCATACCAGTTCTTCATCAAATTCCAACCCCATAACTTCTGAAATTCCAACCACCAACATTCCACCCTCAACCGCACCTCTCTCAACCGCACCAATCCCCTCCATACCTATCCCAACCGCTTATATCCCCTTACCCCAAACACAACCAATTCCTTCCTCAACCGCTTCACCTTATATAGTCCCTGCCAGCCGCCTTTTCCAAACCCTCCTACAACCCATTTCCCAAACCGCACCTCCAACCCAATCTCAACCTCCTCCATCAATTACCCAAATCCCAATCATTCAAACCGCTCCTTCTGACTACCTCCAAATTCTTTCCACCCTCCAACTGATTCAATCACAGTTGGTTGTAAACCAAGGTCATATGCTTAAACTCACTGAATCTAACATGGCCTTAACCGCATCCAATGCCAACCTTGAAGCCTCCAACCACATCCTTCTTTCCAAAGTGGACTCTCAAGCCACTGAACTGGCAATCATGAAAGCACAAATGATTGATGCCATTAAGGGGGAGAGAGTTTCCACGTAAGCCGTCAAAACCGCAGCCTACCGAGTGCTTTCAAGCGTTTAAAGAAGATTTAGCAAGAGGAGTGCTCAAAGCTATGGGTGATGCGGTTTCTAAGACTCAACTCCAAGAAATGCTCTCCAAGCTATCTGATGAGTTTGTTTCTTCAACCAATGTTGCTCTTACATCCTTTATGAAATCCATTGAAAATTCCCAACCGCAACCGCAACCTCAACCGCAGCAAGCCTCCACCTCAGCCGCCCCTTCTCAAACCGCCTTGGATACCTTGCAGCTCAAAATTTTCAATGAACTGGACTCCCTTAAAGACAGAATAAATGTTGATCTCAACATAGTGGGAAACAGTATCAAAGAGCAGGTAACCACCTTTGATGGAGATATCTCTTTCAGGTTTGAAAACCTCAAGGCAGGTTTTAACCTCAAGCTGGACAATTCTATAAAGGAGCTGAAATCAAACCTGAATATAACTGTTGATTTGGATCCATTGAAAGATACTTTATCCAATCAAACAGTGACCATTCAAGATGAAATCTTCACCTTTTTCAACTCTTTGAAGGCCAGTTTCGAAGCTTTTTCTACTCAAATCAAAGATAGTGTTGATGCCAACTCTGGATCGCTTGATGCTTTGTTGCAACCGCCGCCGCCGAATCTGTGACCGCACTACGAACCTGTTGAGACTACCTCGCCGACAATGTGCCGAAGATCTAAGAGCCCTCAGAAGAAATATCAGAGGTGAAAGCTCAGCCTTCAGACCTTCAGAACCGCAGTTACCTCAGCAAGAAGTCAATCAACCAAGAGAGCAAGCACGCCATCAACATCAACCGCCTCATCACCGACCGCGTCAGCATTAGGACTTCTCTTTTGTAACTCCTTTATCTTATCTTGCTGAACTCCTTTTTGTTTTGTTGGACCACACTCCATGTAACTTTTGTCCAACTTTCTTTTGTTTTTTTTTTTTGAAACCTTTGTATTTTGCTTCTCTACCATTGTAAGTGTAACCGCATTGGTAGTAATGAAAAATGCATCATTGGTTCCAAAACCTTGTTCATATCAAACTGCTTGTTTGTAGAACAATGAAACCTCTTATGGTTTATAAACTCATTCAAATATTTTCTAACTTAAAATCACTATTTTGAATTGATGTTTAAACATTCAGTTTAAACCGCACTCTGAATTTAAACTCACAACTTCTTAAGTGCACTGAATGCATCTCTATACTTTCCACATGGTAAGTTTTCATCTTTTAGAAAGTATAGAAATCTATAGCTTAAGCTAAGTGTGTGCATTGACTTGGGACATGAATTACCATGTTAATTCTTATGGACATGTTCTTACCAAGTACAATGTTTGCTTTTGTTATAGTAGGTAATGGCATCAATCAAATAGGGGGAGATTGTTGGGTATGCATGTTTTAACCCTCCTATTTTGTATTAGATTTGATTGATACCATAACCTCTTGTCTATTTTAAGGACTTTAGGACCCTATGTAATGAAGCTTAGACTTCAATTTTTTAGCTAAGTCCATTTTATAGAATAGGTTAATCTTAGGCTTGAAGACTGGCACAAGTTTCATTGGAAGTAAGGATGTAGTTCCTGAAGTATTCAAAACCGCACCATGAACCGCACATGCAAACCGCAAGTGCAGTTCAAGTCTTGAACTTGCTTCTTGAACCAACCGCATGCAACCACCCTTGAACCGCACCTGTGCAGTTCATGTGCAACCGCATCCTTGCAACCTCCTGGTGTAGCAAAACCGCACTTTCCTAACCGCGTCTCACCAACCGCATCCAATGATTGGCTACTTGGAGTGAACAACTTTTTATCCGTTGGAATCCACGCGCAATATCAAAAGTCAACCACCATATCTTGTCACGTGATTCAATGTCGAAAAGATCCGCAAGGATCTTGAAAAGGTGACAGGTGTCCTAACCTCATTGCTTGCAATGGAGCCCGATCGCCTTTACCGCGGCACTGTACTCAAAGGACAAAAGTGGTTCTTTGTGGACCAATAGGATTGCATCAAGTACTGTCCTTCAACAGCTGTATCCAACGGCTAGTTTCTTGATGCTTGGGTATAAATACCCCCAATCTTCACCATTTAAAGATTGCTTGAAAAATTGAGAAGTGCCGTGTTTATTGAAGCTGAAGCTCTGCCCAGAAATTATTCAACCCTTTGAATCTTCATCTTCATACTTCAAGAAATATTCCTAGCCCAGAAATCAAGCCTTAACACAATCAAGAATCATTGTGCTCTACATCTCACAGATCTAAAGAGCCTTGATCTTGTTCTCACACACTCACCTCACTTGTTCTAATCACATAGATTAAACACTTGAGATACACTGGTTATAGTTTTGGATTTGTTCTTCATAGAAAAGATTTTATTGTACTTTGTAATATCACAATACTTAATATAAAATCTCTCTTAGAAATCCAAGACTAACCATCTTGGTAGTGGACGTAGATCGTTTATCGATTGAACCACTCCAAATAGCGTGTTCTTACTTTCTGCATTTATATTTCTTGTGCTTGCTAATTATTTATCTTTGTCTCTGTTTGATCTTTATTTAGTTATCCATTATTGTGAAATAGTGTTTGGAGTTAACAAAGTCAAAACCACACGTGTTTGTAAAACTGCTCTTCCCAAAACCGCACCATCAAAACCGCATTTTACAAACCGCCTCTCAAAACCGCTTTACACTCTATTATTCCGCTGTGCATTTTACACTATCACTTGCAGTCTATTATCAACTGCTAGAGGATTTTGTAAGCAAGAGGTTCAGTCTTTAAAAGAGGGCGAAAAATTTTAAACAGCTATTCACCCCCCCTCTAGCTGTATTTTCACCCTTGTTGCCACCTTTGGGACCAACAGCATACCAATCATTACGTCCTTATTCTTCACCATAAATTCAGATGAAAGAATAATCTCACCATTCATAGGTTCCAAATGCACTTCATCTAACATCTTGTCAAACTTCTCACCATTAACACCATGTTGAATAATTTTATCAACCAAATTATCAATATCACCCAAAATTTGTGTAGAATATTCTTCTTCCACCTCAGAAACTTCCTTGATAACAGACATAGGCTCAATGGTCGGTTGTTTAAACAGATGGGAATCAGTAACTTGATCCTCTGTATTAAGCCTAGCAAATTGATCGCCTGGAGGTGGAATCAGTAACTTGATGCTCTGCAAATTGATCTTCAGTTGGTTGATCAACATTAACTTGATCCTCTGTAACATCTTGATCCTCTTCAGTTGGTTGATCAACATTAACTTGATCCTCTGTAACATCTTGATCCTCATAATGCTCATGCACATATCTATCATCAAAACTCTGAAATTTTTCAACATTTTCATCTGGACACCGTATGCTCTGGATTCTTGACTCGTGAAAGAATCCTAAATGTTGGCAAAGGTCCAACCTTCCCTTTCTCCTTCACTCATCTTTTGATGTTTTCAACTTATCAATAATATCATCAATGTAATCAAAACCCGACTTCCCCAAGGTTCACTATCACCAACCAAATCCTCCTCTTCGCAGATCCTTTCTCAACATCATCATTATTAACTTTTTCTTTCCCCTTCTCAATATTAGAAATCCTTGCAATGTGAGCATTGATAGCAACTTTAATATCATTTTGAAATATTTCCAGTGACTCTTTAATGTAATCCAAAACTTCGGAACATTTTCACTTGCAGGTATTTTTGTACGATGACTTACATCCTCAACAAAAGGAGCAGCTTCAATCGCAATCCAATTTGTCCTTCATCTAAATCATCCTCATATCTCGAAATCGGATAAACATTATCCAAATAAAGAACTCGTACCCCAACCAATCTTAGCTTCATTCCCAGCCACAGCCAGAAATTTTCTCTTGAGTCCAATGTTGAATCAAAGGACGTGCGGTTGGTTCATGTTTACTCAAATATGGAAATCTATGAAAGTAAGCTACTAAAAGAATTGCCACACAACCACCGCAACACCCGACTTTACTACGAAGAAGCCTTAAACTTCCTAACACCATCGATAACTTATTCAATACAAACCGGCACCAATCAAACTTTTTGATTTGAGTAACATCCTCAACCAATGCCAACAAAGAACGCCAATAGCCTTTGTTACTACTGGTGCAAGAAAGAAACCCACAAAGAAACAAGACATAGAGGCGTTTAAACTCATCACCTCCATCGTAGTTGTTTGATGCGTTCACCAAGCGACGGCCGGAATACCATCTTTAACTTTCCCAAAAGTATTTTTGTATCGTGCGCTCAACGTTTTGTCAATCCCTATTGAACTATTTATCTTCTCTTTTTTAAGTTCCTAGGAAGACCAAGAATATCAAAAACATCATTTGTATTTATGTAATACTTGTTATTTTTGATTCTCTGAATAAATCTTCCCGAATCAAATCTTTCCACGAGATATTCCACAATTCCCCTGTTGGCAATCTATTCATCTTAAGTTCTAATAGTCCACCAAAACCTATAGATTTAACATCTTCTTTACGAGAATCGGTTAAGTTAAGATCAATAAGCCTTTACGGGACACAACAATGTTCAAATGCCCGTTTCTTACCACTTTCAACCACATCCCTGTTGATTTCTTATTTGAGTTCTTCTTTTGTTTCTTAATACCTTCACCTTTATTTAAATCTGCAGACTACAAAACATAAAAAAAAAAAAAAAAAAAAAAAAAAAAAAAAATCAAGAGGATATCCAGAAATAAATGAAATGAATATCCGTAATAATAAAGAAAGGATATCCGTAAACAAACAATTGAATATACGAAACAAGTAAATGAATATCCGTAAATAAACAATTGAATATACGTAAAACAAGTAAATGAATATCCGTAAACAAACAATTGCATATCCAAACAAGTAAATGAATATCCGGAAAATATCCACAAATTGATATCTAGAAACAATTGAATATCCAGAAACAAACAATTGAATATCCAAAAACTTTCAAAAGGATATTCAAAAATATCTACAAATAATTAAAAAGCTTACGGATATTCTTTCAAAAGGTTACGGATATCAATTAAAAAGCTTCGGATATCAATTAATTTTGAAAGGATATCCTATCAAAAGCTTCGGATATCCTTTCAAAAGCTTACGGATATCCTTTCAAAAGGTTCTGGATATCAATTAAAAAGCTTCTGGATATCAATTAATTTTGAAAGGATATCCTATCAAAGCTTACGATATCCTTTCAAAGGTTACGGATATCCTTTCAAAAGGTTCTGGATATCCGTAACATATCAAGAATCTTTTGAAAGGATATCCGTAACCTTTTGAAAGGATATCCAAGCTATTTAATTGATATCCGTAACCTTTTTAATTATGAATTAAAAGCCAAGAGACAATACTAAAACACATTGTTAAACATGACGAAAATTATGAATTAAAAGCCAAGAAACGACAATACTAAGTAGAATAGTAAATCGTTAAACATAAAACACAAAATCGATACACAAATTGAAAATTTCAAACTAAAACACATTGTTAAATTCATATACGTATGAGTATGCTTAATATATCCAGAATTTATGAAAATGCGAACCAAAACAATAATAACATGTGAACTCACAATCGGATTTTCGCTTGGTCACGATTTCTTCACTGGTCGATTGCTCATGATTTCATCCTTGGATTTCCCATAATACCTTCGATTGCTACGATTTCGCTTGCTGCGATTTGGATATAGTTTCTGGATATTCAACTGGGGTTCCCTTGCTACTGATATCGTATTGGTATTAAACTTAGGGCAAACATGTTTTAATTAAACCGGTTAAGAAACCGGTTCGTTAAACGTTCAATTAAAACAGTTAATAAACCGGTTAAGAAACACGTTTCTCCTTAGCGCTAAGGAGAAACGCGTTTCTCCTTAGATTTTACGTTAAAATAATGATAGGAGAGAGAATGAGTGAAGGAAATAGTGAATTTGTGGTTTAAAATGGGACGAAAAAAAAGAAATATTTGTGGTTTGTAATGAGATGGAGGGAGTACATATTTTTGGTAAATTGATCAATTTAATTAATTTAAAAACATATAATACCATTGAATACAATTAAAACCTTCTCAAGAAAAGAATGTTTGATTTGGATAATTATTAGTGTCAGTTTTTGCCTATAAAAACTTGTCACTTTTTATATAGGGTATTAAGAATAGCTGTTGTTTTCTCGTTATAATAAGTTTTGATACTACTCATTTTCTCTCCTAATAAATTTTGCATTTCACTTGTTAACATTTAAAAAAAAATATATGATTTACTTACTTATATTTTACTTACACAATAATGAAATTTTGCTGTAATTATTTACTTATTTACAAATACAATATTTATTTTAGAATGAACAATAAAATTATAAAGTGTAAGATAATGGAGTATATAAAGTACTCCTTTTAATTGAACTATAGTATAAGGGTGGATCTAGTGGTTAGCTAACCTACCAACCTTATCATGGTTTTATTTCTTTTTAATGTAGTTTAATTGCGATATATTTCATGGGCTTCTCTTAATAAATATTATTACATAATAAATGTTAGATTTTTTTTTTATTTTAAAATAAATATCACAATTTTAAGAGTAGATCTTATAAAAATCTAGTTTTTTCGAACAAATAGAAAAAACTAGTTTTAAAAACGTGCGGATGATATTTTCGTAATTAACTGAAACTTTATTTAAAACGTGTGGTGACATTTTTGTAATTAACTTGCACTTTTTAAAAAACAGTAACAATGTTTTTCATTGTCAATTTTAGTGTTGAAGAGTTTCAGATTTGATGTTTTTTAGTATCAGTGTTAGTGTTAAAGATTGTCACTAGTGTTAGTGTTAAAAAGGGGGTCATATGCAGTGATAAAAAATGTTAGTTTTAGTTATAAAGAATGTCAGAGTTGTTAATAAGTTGCAGTTATTTACGAAAGTGTCACCACGTCCAGCAAGCAGTTCACCACGTCCAGCAAGTTGTTGTAGTAACAAAACTTAGTGTTTGTTGAGTTGCATCTTGGACAGTTTACAGCTTGTTCTTTCTGAGGCCTTGCCCTTCTCTCCAAAGAAGATGTTGAAGATGTAGTCTTTGATGAATTACATGTAGTTGTTGTTGCTGCTGTTGTACCATTTGGTACAACTATTTGCTCCATTGGCTTCACCACTATCTCCTAAAAAACACCCCCACCCCCAACAAAAGGAGAGAAAAAAAGGAAGAAATTTCAAAAGCGACATAAAGAAATGGCCATCATACTTTTCAAGAAAACAATAGACACAAACCTCCAATCAACATATAACAACTTTGATCTTTTCAATAAACCCTTTATGAGTTTTTAGATTTAAAGCAGACAATTAGTGGCATCAGATCAAAAGGAGAAAAAGAAATTTAGGATTTGATTAAAAAGAAAGAAAAAAAAAAAACAAAAAAGAAAGTTAAAGGCTTTAGTGTATTAAGATCATGAAAAAGAACAAGAAGAAGGAGATGTAGGTAAATACCTACCAATCTTATCATGGTTTTATTTCTTTTTAATCTAGTTTGATTGCCATATATTTCATGGGCTTCTCTTAATAAATATTATTTCATAATAAATGTTAGATTTTTTATTTTAAAATAAATATCACAATTTTAAGAGTAGATCTTATAAAAATCTAGTTTTTTCGAACACAAAGAAAAAACTAGTTTTAAAAACGCGCGGATGATATTTTCGTAATTAACTGAAACATTATTTAAAACGCGTGGTGACATTTTTGTAATTAACTGACACTTCTTAAAAAACAGTAACAATGTTTTTCATTGTCAGTTCTAGTGTTAAAGAGTTTCAGATTTGATATTTTTAGTGTCAGTATTAGTGTTAAAGAGTGTCAGGTCATATGTAGTGATAAAGAGTGCGAGTGTTTTAGTTATAAAAAATGTCAGAGCTGTTAATAAGTTGTAGTTATTTACGAGAGTGTCACCACGTGATTCTACAAGAAGTTCCAGTTATTTACATAAATATCACCGCACGTTTTTTGAATAGTGTCAGTTAATTTTAAAAATGTCATCGCATATTTAAAAGAAAGTTCCAAATTACGAAAATGCCACGACGCATTTTGAAAAACTAGTTTTTTTCAAATTTTTAGAAAAAATGATTTTTTCTAAAATTTTAACCAATTTAAAATTGAAAGTGTCATGGTTGAAATTTCACCTTGATAAAGATTGTACAAATAAATAAATTACATGCTTTAGAAATTTTAACAAGTCAGTTGTGATACTTAATAATAGTAGGGGAATGTTAAGGAAATAAATTTTGGTTACAAAAGTTGGATACACTGTCGATAGTTTATTAGTTCCATTCCAACTACAGCTTTTTATTTGTTTGTTTCCCCTACCCCTATTATGACAATGAACATTTAATAATTTGCTAAATAACTTTTGCACAAGTGGCAATCAATCAATCAGTGGTCTTCCTCTTCTGCTCTGTTGGGCATGTGAATTTGGATTTGCTTTTCAGACTAAGGGGGGTTTTTGTTTTTTTTTAAGTGATAAGTGCTGAAATCTGATTTCAGTTTTGAAAATGGCTGAATTTTTAAGAGGCAGCAACTGAAAACTGAATTCTGAATTGGATAAGTTGTTTGATTTTCTATCTGAATTCATTTTCTGAAACAGTTAAAAAAAAAAAAAAAAAAAAAAAAAAGCAAACGTAAATGCATTATGCCATGTAAATGGTTTAAAAAAAAAAAAAACCCCAAACCAAGTTCTCACAGTTCACTTTCAGAGGGATTCAGCAGTATTTTCTTCACTTAAAAATCAGTGGCAATTCAAAGGCTTTAAGGCTGAAAAAAAAAAAAAAAAACCAAACAAGTGGAATACCTAAACAACCTCTTATTCCAAGGTAAAACCTCTTAATAAGAGGTAAAGAAAAAAAACAAACGCCCCCTAACAAACAAACATACAAAGTGTCTGTCGGCCTCATAATCTTCAATTATACTCTCTCCGCCCAGCTGAAACTTAAGCTTCATCAATTACTCAAAGGGCATTTCATTAGACCATTTTCAATAGAGTGGTTGAATGGGGAGTTGAGAGGGAGTAAGTTAGTTGAGAGGTGATAATAAGGGGTTGAGAGGGAATAGTTGAGGAGGATTAGTTGAAACATTTCAACCGGATTGAAGAAAAAAAGGTAGGGTCCATCTATGCCACGTGTCGAGAGTCTATTGGGTCGGAGCAGGAGAGTGTAACACACGCGCGGTTGAGGCGCGTGTGTACTGAAAGGTAGCCTTTTTTTCTTTTTTTTTCTGTCATGCCACTTGTCATTAAACGATTGGCCACTGAATTTTTTTTTGGTTTAAATCCTCCGAATTTTTCAAAGGCAATTATCTTATATCAAAAAAAAAAAACGTAAAATCTAGGGAGAAACGCGTTTCTCCATAAGTTATGGAGAAACGGGTTACAGGTATCCAGAAACTATTGAAAGGATATCCAGAAACTTTTTGTATTGGCCATGACCTTGTCCCATGGTTACTTCTGGATATCAGTCTCAAAGGTTCTGAATATCCAGAACCCTTTGAAAGGATATCCAGAAGCTTATGAAAGTGATATCCAGAAACCTTCAAAATGATATCGAGAAACTTTCAAAATGTTTACGGATATTCATTTGATGGTTTACGGATATACATTTGAAGGTTTACGGATATCCGAGAAACCTTCAATAAGCATTTTTCGGTCTTGGCCTTGGATTTGGCTTCAAATATGTTTACGGATATTCATTTGATGGTTTACGGATATACATTTGAAGGTTTACGGATATCCGTAAAACCTTCAATAAGCAATTTGTGGTCTTGGCCTTGGATTTGGCTTCAAATCTATTTTTCTACGGATATCCGAAAGGCTTACGGATATCCGTTCCAAAGCTTTCGGATATCGAGAACCCTTTGAGACTGATATCCAGAAATTTTCTTCTGGTTATCAAACGTATAGCTTCTGGCCATTAAAAACGCGTTTCTCCATAGTTATGGAGAAACGCGTTTCTCAGCAGACCTACTCAAAAAAAAATTTTTTTTTTTACACCAAAATTCTTAATTTTTTTTTATCTACAAATAGAGTCTTGTTTCATTTGATTTGGACACAGAAAAAAAAATACTATTTTTTCAATATAAATTAATTATATTGAAAAATAAAGAAAATAAAATAAAAGTTGTGAATTAAAAAAATTAAAAAAAATCTCAAATTTATAAATAAAATATTAATAATTTATTTTTTAATAATAAATTATTATTATTTTTATTATTTTTTTAATTATAAAATTAAATATTGTAAATAAAATAAAAAGTGGTGGGGTATAGAATGATGAGTTGGGAGGAGTTGAATTTTAAACTAAACTAACTTATTGTGGGGGGTGTAGTTGAGAAAGTAGTTGAATGATTAAGTGGATGGAGAGAGAAAATGAGGTGTCATGATATTAGGGTAGTTGAATGATTTTTGGTAGTTGAGTTATTGGACTTGGTCTTACAAATTTCACATTTTCTAAAATGAAAAAGATTTATTAATATTCTATTATATTCACTAACTTTTCTCTCTCACATATTTAAATTATGGGTCTCACTTGTCATATTCACTCACTTCTTCCCTCTCACAACCCTTCTCACACTCCCATTATTTTTTAATATACTCCCTCCGTCCCAGCTCAATTGAGACCAAATTTTTGAGCACACAGATTAAGGAAAAGTAAGAGAGAGAAAAAGTGGAAAAAAATGTTGTGAGTATGAAAAATTAAATAGGAGAAAAAATGAGTGGAAGAAATAGTGATTTGATTGGTGTTGTGAGTGTAAAAGTAAAATAGGAGAAAGAATGAGTGGAAAAAATAGTAAAGATTTTCTTTCATTTTGGGCAGTCTCAATTGGACTGAAACGGACCAAAAAGAAAATAAGTCTTAATTGGGCTGGGACGGAGGGAGTATATATTAGCTTTCTTAATTTGCATGCTTCACCAAAATGGTGAAGCTTAACCAGGGACGGAGGAAGTAATTGTTAGAACATGGATTAATTAATATGTGTTATTTAATTCTACGTGTTATAATCATTTAATAAAGTTAAAGTATAGATTAAATATGTAGAATTCCATTAGGTGCAAGTACCATTAAATGATGGGCATAATGGTAACTTCACACCACCATCTTTATGAAAGGGTGTAATCCCTAAATGAAGTGCACCTTCTCTTATTATATAAGGGCTATCCATCATCCATTAGAGACACTAATTACATTCACAAAATTCAGTCATAAACTTCTCTTCATTCATTAAGAAGATTAAAAGTGTGGGCACTATCATTTAGAAGAACTTCATTCACTACCTTTCTTTCTTCTCTCTTTAAGAACATCAAGAAGAATTCAACAGGTACGCTTTCGCCTTCATCTTTTTCTCTTACTTAATCTAGACTTGAGTGTTTTGGGGTTATTGGAATAGAAATGTTTCAACAATTGGTATTTGAGCCTCTCAAGTTTTGGATTAAGTTTGAATTTATATAACATATGTTTGCTTTCTTTGATTTTTTAATCATGTTAAAATCATTATGTTATGATGTAATGTGAATACTCTAATTCATTTCTAGAGTATTGTGTTAAATTCTAATTATAAAATTTTGGTTTTACTCAAAATGCTTTCAATTCTTAATGTAAGATTATCCTATTTTGAACATAGCCACCATCATTGGATGCATTGTGAGATTGTTCAAATGCATAGCCACGCATTTAAAAATGTGTTGTGAGTATGCGGATCTACTTGCTTTGGTTGAAAATTGATTCACCATTAAGTTTAAGGATTGATAGTCAAAATCTGGAAAATTTGACGTTCAGGGGCTGCTCGGCCGAGCACATCCCTTGACTCGGCCAAGCACCCCATTTGTAACAGCACAATGTTTGAAATTAATTGAAAAGGCGGCATTCAACGGTCATGATGCTCGGTCGAGCACCCCTAAGGAATCGGCCGAGCGCAAGGGAGCCGAAATTGGTGTTCTCTGGAGTCTTTTGCTTGGCCGAGCACTTTCCTTGACTCTATCGAGCACCACTTATTTGGGGTTTTCTGGAGTCTTTTGCTCAGCCGAGCACTTTCCTTGACTCGGCCGCGCACGACTTATTTTGGCCAGATTTTCAAATTTTTCAATATTTTTCTATTTTGATCAATTTTCATTCATTATTTGAGTAAAGTATACATTAAATTGTGCCATAAAGTGTGATTAATTATATACTTAACAATTTCATTCATTTCTAAACAATATTGTCGTCAAAGTGATTTACGTTATTTAGATACGAAATTGTAAAGTGATGAATATTTATATTAATATGTGGTAACATGAATTTCCCAAAGGAGATCTTGTTATTGACTAAATATTTGCATTCATGGGATAGTTATTGAATAAAATGTTTGATCATTTTGAATACGTTGAACCATCCCAAAGGAAGGCGGGTATTTAAAATGGGTTGTTTATATTCTTTATTGTCGGATAACAAATACATTAAATGTTAGGATATTTTTTATACTTGAACCGGCCCAAAGGAAGGCAAGTATTTGAAATGTGTTGTTTAAAGTCATTTATTACCCTAAGATAAATTAAATTATGAGTCAATTCGCAATCCAAAGATTAGTTTTGATGTCACGTTAATTATCTTTTGATGAAATTCATTGATATAGTTAATCACTTTATTCATTATGTAGTTTCTAATACATGTTTTGTATTCATTCTTTGTTCTTTATCGATAGATTTGATTAATGCTTCTTCTATTACTACTGCTATGAACAATGTTTCGATACTTAATGGGACTAACTTTAAAAACTTGGAAAAATAATATAACGATGATCTTAGGCTGTATGGACATCGATCACGCATTAGGGGAACCAAGTCCCGCTCCTCTCATTAAAGGAAATACCGTTATAGAATGGAAAAATGTTGAGCAATGGGAACGGTCCAACCGCGTGAGCCTAAGACCTCCTTTATCAACAACCCAATCCAATCCAATCCAACAAAATAATATTATTTCTCTCTCTTCCACATATATCATCTACAATCCAAACCAATCTTCTTCATTTTTTAACTTTATTCACAATTCAATCCAACCAACCAACCCAACTCAAATATCATTTATTCTTTATTTTTATTACATATATTATTAACCTCATTTTTCTTATTTTTTGTCTTGTAATAAATTTATAAAATATTTTATATTACTAAATTTATATAATTATTATACAAAAATACAATATATAAAAATATAAAAATGAAGTTACATTTGAAATTCAAATTCACTTTTTATAAATACATCACAAAAATAAAATTACAAATACATAAATTGAAATTTCATATTTAATTATTATTACCAATTTTTTGCCATATGTGCTCGATCAAGTCATCTTTAAGAGCTTTGTTGGCTTCTCTATTACGGAGTTGTGCTCTGTTAGTCATATATGTCGATAAATTTGCAACTCGTTCGGTACAATATTGAAAAGGTTGATGGTCATCTTCTTCCACCACTCCATTTTGACAGTTTGTAGGTTTATCATTTTGAAATTCTGTAGGATCATAATAAGTTTGATATGTGTCTCGTTCATCCTCTACTATCAAATGGAAAATTTGGATCCATAATAACAATGAGAAATTAGGGAAAGAGATAGAAAAAACGATTTAATTATAGAGAAAAGAGAGAATTTTAGATGTGCTTCAAATTCAATAAACTTAATCTCTATTTATAGAGGATAAAAAAATAAAAATTTTGATATTTTTTATTTTTTATTTTAATAAATTTTTAATATAATTAAAAATAATTTAAGTTAAAAATAAAAAAGTATATTTTAAAAAATCCACCAACCAATGGTTGGTGGACATGTGGCAAGAATTGGATCACAATCTTGGATTGGAGAACCAATCCGGATCACCAAAGTTGAACAATCAGAATTTCTCTTTTTTTTTTTGTCAAAATCCTTGTCTTTTTCCTCCGATCTCAAGCTTGGGTCACCGATAAATGAGGCCTAATGATCATGGAAAATGCAGTTTTGAAGACATTTTTGAACAATGTCTCTGAGATCGAAAATGCTTAGTTTTTTCTTGAATTCTTGTGGAAACTTGTTTCCATACGGTACAAGGGTAACGAAAATCTTCGGGAGTACATTATTGAATTATTTCATCTTTCGATCAAACTAAAGGCACTGAAGTTAGAGATTTCGGAAGATTTGCTCGTGCACTTAGTTTTGATCTATCTTCCTCCTCAATTTGGTCCTTTTGAGGTGACCTATAAATATCAAAAGTACAAGTGGAATATTAATGGATTACTTTCACATATGACACAAGAGGAAGATAGAATGAAATATCTTGAATTAGAAAGTACTCACTTAGCATTTACATCTTCTCGTGGGATTAAGAGAAGAGGGAAGGAAATTGTGGTTGCAAATAAGAAGCATAAGGGATCATTAAATGATCATAAAGTCAAGAAATGCTTCTTTTACAAGGACCTTACTCGCAAGAAGAACGACTACCATAAGTATCGCGAATGGCGAATTAAGAAAGATATGTCATTTGGTCTTGTTTGTACTAAGGCAAATTTGGTTTCAATTCCTTAATATACATGGTGATTGTATTCTGGTGCAACAACTCACATTAGTTCATGTATGCAGGGTTGCCTGAATTACCGAATCCCCAGTGAAGATGAGAGATACTGTAAGAACACCAATCCAATTCGCTACGCTTTTAGGTGCATTTTAATGTAATAAAATTGCATTAAGGGGCGTTTTGGTAAATTTTCGGCCTATCCCGAGACTTCCGGAAACGTTTCATAAGTTTCCCGCGAAGGAAGTACCTTTTAGTACCTTGCTCATGCCAAAGGACCTGCTGGGAATAAACCCTTTTGGACTTTTTAGGTATTTATGCCTGAATGTTCCAGAAACTGGTTTTGGCGCCAAAAGCAGTTGGTGTCACCTTGTGTCACGCGACACATCGAGGCATGGAAAGTGGTTACGTAAGGTCGTGCGACACATGGTCACCACTAACTGCAGCCTATAAATAAGACCCTTCCCCTCTTAGAAATGGATCCAGAACTTCACATACTGTTACTCTGCAGAAATTGCAACGTAACACATACACCTCACTCTTTCCTACCCCTAACCTACCCCCAATTTCCTCCAATTCAACCCACTTCCTTCATCACCTCTTAGATCCACATTCCACTGATTTTCCCAAGCTTTCCAGGACCAGAAGCTGCTATTGAAGGGTTCTGTATCTAACTTGATACAGAATTCGTGGAAGCAACAAGGGTAACACCATTAATCCCCTCTTCACTCTCTCTCTTACCTTGATAATTGAATAATTTCATTGTCTTACCTCCCTTGGATTCAATAATCAGACTCTATCTGTCTAGATTATTGAATCCCAATCGCAATCTCTCTGTTTAACTTGGATGATCTGAATAATTGGGTGTTCATTGTTGAATAGTTGTTGAAGTTGTTGTTTAGATCCCAAGGGAGTGTGGATCTCTCCATATCCACACTCCCGGGGTTGAATTGTTGTTAATTCTCTATTTTGAAGTTAATCTGTGTAATCAATTGCATCTGTGTTGGTTATTGGTGTTGTTGAGTTCAAATCTGTAGGTATCTGCAGATGGACACTGTGTGTCACGCGACACACTGTGACTGGTTAGATCTTGTGTCACACGACACTTTTGACCAGTCATATCCTGTGTCACGCGACACTCTGTGACCATTTGCAGATACCATTTCCCCTTGTAATCTATATTGACTTGTTGTAATAAGGGATGTGGCCTCCCTGAATAATTGGTTCACAAGTTATAAGTCTCTTTCCAAATAAATGAAATTCATGTTTACTACACTTGTTCATTATCTATGATTGCACACACTTATGGATTGCTTGGATGTTTGATTTGAAAGACTCGTCCACGGACGAGGCGTGTTGGGTGAACTCTCGGTTCTTCCCAACACGTAATCTGACCCCCGAACCCGTTCTCTTTCAAAGGTTTTTCAAAATGTACCTCTTAAGCATGGCGTGTCGACTCCTCTACTCTTATTCATTTTTCGGCGAGCGCGTATTCAGTGGCGATTCCGCTGGGGAAACACTTTGAAAACCTGTTTTTCAAAAGTTAGTGGGTCAAGCTTTCGTTCAATTGAACATCCAACTCGTTCATCTTTGTGTGCATCTTAGATAATCTTTTGTATTACATCCATTTTGTGGTATTTGGAGACTTGTGAACCTTGTATATATTTTGTGGCCATTCTGTTGTGTTTTGGTTATTGTGCTTGTCCCTTGCCATGGTTAGGGCAGGGGCAGATTTGATCTTTGCAGGGATCTGGTTCAGTGATCATCCTGGCCGTGCGACACCTTTGTCCCATGTTGTCCTGTGTCACGCGACAGGAATGGTCACTGGAGAGGTTTTCAGAAGATGGTTTGAGGGCAGTCCCTTGAATCAAAAGATGGCTCAATTGATTGTTGCTCCCCTTTTTCTGTGTGAGAGTGTGTGTGTTTTCTCTTCTTCTTTTCAAAAAATAAAAAATGAAAATAAAATAATAAAATTTCTCTTTTTTTCGTAAATAAAAGAATATAGTCATCCGCACACTACTACCACATAGATTTAGAGCCCTCGGGTGCGATTGACGGCATCGCGAATGGTGATGAATTTCGCCTACGTTTGAGCGCCTAATATCAATCCTATCCTCCTAGTGCGTTATAGGTGGCGCCACACTTAAACCTTACCCACGGTTGGTTTTTGATACAACGTTTTTAATCACACCAAAATGAATTGTTTTGAAACTTACTATAGGTCCTTATACCTTCCCCAAAACCTTGCACCTCGTGGGCATGTTGCCAATGCAACATGATTTCACGTGAGGACATGTCACTCCCGTGGCATGTCCTTAACGAGAGATCATACCGCGTTGTCAACGTGCACCGACGAGAGGTCATGCCGGATTTTTCTTGGAAATTCTTCGAGAATACCCGTTATGCTGCCCAAATTTTCCCAGAAATTTGGACAACCTCTCCGTCCCATGCGATGTTAGGTTAGGTATCATTACCTATTATAAGATTCAATGCAAAGCATTTAATGTGATTTGAATGTTGCGTCCCTAGGCTTCCCCAAGGTGTAGTTGGTACAAATAAAGGCTTCTCCTCTCCCAACCGCATTTAGGATTAAGACACCGATTTATAATTGAAGATAAATAAATTGTTTGTGCGAGTCTGTCCCTTGTTCCTTTCCCTCTCCCGTTCCTCAAAATCTCCCCCTTACTACCTTATAAACCCGTATCTACCTTCTGTAGCAGTGACAAGTTGGGTGCGTGCTCTGATATCCACTGCTCGTTTGATTAGCGTCTACAGAATATTTGCAGTCTCTACGAAGTTCCCATCTGTTCTACTATTCGAGATGTCTGGATGTCTGGTGCAAAAGATATGCCGTCCGTTCAGTCTGGGATTCCTCTCACTCCGAGCCAATTGGACATGAGTGATTTGTCAGTAACAGAGTTGCGAGCTGCTCTTGAGGCTGCCATGGTTCGTGAATGTAAGGCCCTATTGCTAGCCCAAGTTGCTAAAGCTCGAGAAGAAGAGATGCACGCTAGATTTGTAGAAGCGATGCGCGTCCGAGGGATCACGATAATCCGTCACGAAGATGGGTCGTACGAAGAAATCATCGGTGCTAGTAATGTTGAGCATGGAATTGGAAGTATAATGAAAAGGATAGATGAAGATGAGCAAGACAGGATTCTTTCCCCGGCACCTCAAATGATCCAAACTCAGATTCCGGATAGACAACCAATCCCCGGGATTTGTGATTCTTTTAATCCAATTAGTTTGCAAAGTCAGTATCAGCCAGATTCCCAAGGATCATGTCATTATTCCACTCAGAAGGGATCGCTGCTATTCCACCCTGGCCAAGCTCCCCTGCAAGGAAGTGCTTCTCAACCATCAATGAGTTCATATGGTTTTAACTTAACACCTCCCCAGGATCAGCGCTCAGGACCAGCCTCATACGTAACTGTGAATCAAATGTCCTTCTTCCCGGCCGCGAATCCTATCCAGCAAGAGACACCAACACTTGAACCCCCTCAAAGGATAACTCAGACGGAAAGGAAGAAGCAGTATTGGGGAGAGTTAGGGATGCCTATGAATCAGTTCCTCAAGATTTTGGTGAGTGGAGGGTTGGTTCAACAACCGCTAGTCAATTATGTCCCTCCCCATAACAACATAAAGCTGGATCCAAGCAAATATTGCCACTATCACCAATATCCATGCCATACCACCTCTGAATGCAGGCAGTTGAGAGTGATTATCCAGGAACTCATTGACAAAAGGAAGATCGAGATCGGTCCTCATGAGGAAAACGGTGTCCAGAGTCATGGTCAGTTCCCCCGGGCAAGAAGCGAGAATTTGATGACTTGGGGATAACAACCGAGGAAGCTTTCAATGGGCTGATGCGAAGAGGAATGATAAAGCCGCTTGATAACTATCGTCCCATCAAGCCCAATCTGAATTTGGATCACAGCAGGTATTGTTACTACCATCAGTATCCCGATCACACCACCAATGATTGCTCCCTTCTAAAAGTGTTCATTCAAAAACTGGTTGATGAAGGTAGAATCGAGAAAGCTCCTCCTAAGGTGGTCGAAAATCCTCTTCCGCAATTCCAAGGATTCTCCATGTAAAGAAGTCAGTCAGTCAGGCATTGTAAGTAAGGTCTTAGGTTGTTTTATTTTGATAGCCGATGTGGTTATGATTTGAGTCTGTTACATTCAAGTTATGAGTCTTTTATTTCAATGATAAAATATTTGTTTCTATTCTTGCTAGACTCGAGACATTACTTGCACACCCACATTAAGTCTAATTGAAATGGTCATATTCTACATAATCACTTGCGCCGCTCAATTACTAATGATTTGAAATGACTAATGTTTAAATTAATCGGAATGAGAAAACCGACTGATATCTTTTCCAAACTGGGGCTTATCAACTCCCCACCTTGTTCCTTGTATGCTCACAATTTGCATGGATCTTCCTCGGAATAAACTTAAGCAAGCAAATGAAGACCCATCCGGTAGGGACTACGGCTGAAAACCTTCACCCATAGGAAAGCCATTACCTCACCCTCACTAAATAATACCCCTTCAGTTCAAGATCGGCACGATTTGAAACCCGTCTAACCATTCCCATAAGAAGAGGGACTATCCTTGAGGCTCCCATGATTCAAAAGAAGATCGACCATTTCCAAAACTCAAGAACGACGGAAAGCAATGATCCATCCTGGGGACTAGCTGAAGTTTTCTCTCATAGACAAAATTGAAAAAGAAAGAGAGACAAAATTGAAAAAAAAAAAGAATAAAAAAAAAGAAGAGAAGAGAAAAGGAAGAGAACTTAGTCCCTGGCGATTCTCTCAAAAACAAAAGTCAGAGGATCGGTCATTACTCAAAGGGACTCTCAAAGCCAACAAAGAGACAGCACGGATGTCCCTCACCACTACCTTGACCAATTCCAAACCGTCCTCTCGATTTTAGAGGACATTCCCATTACCATCACCTTTGCCTTTAGCCAAAGCCAAGATTGACCTCTCATTCTTAGAAGCATAGAAGATGCAATCATGGATTCCCTCGCCTTAGAAATCCCAAACACATCCCTAAAAAGCCAACCTCTCATCTTTAGAGGTTCAGCCAGCAAAAAGCCTAGCCGACCTCTCGTTTTAAGAGGTCATGATATTCCAAAATCACCCGAAGACCGATCGAAACCCCGAGACCCAGTCGCAGTTCCTACCGGATAGCAGTTTCATTCCAATATCGTCGAGATCTAAAACAGATTATTGCTTAAAGCGGAGTCAAGTCCATCCCGGCTCAAAGGACCATCAATTGAAGATTGTGCAAATTCTATCCGTTCGTTCATTATATGTGAGCATATTTCATTTCTCCTCCGCAAACACTTGCCGTGACGTCCCACTGGGGCTTCACATCTGTGTCTCTCATCGACACTCCAAGAGGACATGTTCTTTCAATTCTCAAAATCCTCAAAGGTCCTCAGATCCTCGAATTCAAACGTTCATTTTCTTCATTCGGGATAAGCCCGAACTATGGAGACCTGAGTTCTTCCCAAGGAGAGGAACGTAGGCAACCATAACTGGTTCGGTCGAAATCACAAACAAATCTCAGAAAAATCTGGTCTCCTCAAGGACCATTCCCATACACTTCCCATCCTCCGGAGTTTGATTCTCGATATCAGTGGGTTTTCTCCTCATGATTAACCAAAACATTTGCTCATATCAAGGTTGGTGTTTGACTAACCCGAACATCGTTAAAGGGTTTTAAGCAGCCTTGTGATCATTATGAATAAGACAGGTTTTCAAGTGTCTCGGCAAGTCTTCTTCTCTACACTTTTAGGGATATAGAGCTAAACACTGTATTTCTGTCAGGCAGGGGCTTCCATATACTTTCCACACCTTGTAATGCTTATACTCTCCCAAAAGAGTTAAACGAAAAGGCGAGAGTGTCATGGGCAAGTCCGGGAACTATTCTCACCTTTCGAAAAATGTGTCCCTGCACATAAACCTTTCCGAGTCTTGTCTGCCGACTGATTGACTGAGTTTTGAAAAGCGACCTCCTCCAGGGTTACATGTTGTGTTGTCTGCAATAAGGCTATATGTGTCAAGCCGGGGCTTGGTCAAAGGGGAGGAAGAATGATGTGTTCATCTGTGTAAAGTACTGGGGCTAGCCTTATAATCTTGATCCTTGGACGTGGATTGGTTACTTAAAACCTACTTCATGATCGGAGACTGCTGCTTTCCTTGTCCTAAGCAAAAGAGAGAGATCTTGAGATTATATGGAAATCTGACTTTGAAGTCCCGTCAGCATGACTTATTGTGTCACGCGACAGAATGTGCCCTAACTGTCCTGAGTCGTGCGACACCTTGAGCCCAACACCAGACATCAGAAGACTGCAATCTGTTCTCCACCAGGGCACACCCCGACTTGTTTGAAGCTGCAAATCAAAGCCATCATCCTACAGATAAACCTGGGAGAGGGGTTCCTTCAGTTCGTATACATACAAGCCATCATATACATGTCATACACGAATCAAACCATCCAAACCACATTCATATCAATGCCAAAACCTTTCGAAAAAAAATCTTTCTTTCCCATTCTTCCCAAAATGGACTCGCGCAAACAATAAAAGCTAATAATAATGTGCTAGAACTAGGAAAGTGCAGAGCAAATAAGTTTTTACAAAAGAAAAGAAAGAGTGTTTGTCCGTTTCTTTCCAAAAAGGGGATACAATAATCAAAAAGCTATACTTTGATCCAAGAGGCTACTCCGAGCCATCGCCTTCAGAAACATAGGCATCTCCGTCATCATCAGAATCAGAATCATCATCCCCCTCGCTCTCCTCCCCATCTGCACCGTTGCCCTCCGCATGTGTATGATCTAGGTTAACAGCGGGACCGTGATAAATAATGAGATCATCTCGGAAAAGCTCATGCACAGCGGGAATGGCCATAGTCTCAAGCTCGTGCGGATCTCCAGAAGCATCACTCTCATACTCAGGGCTAGGGGGACGACGAGGAGCAGTCTTGGTTCGGGGCCTGTGTGTATCTTCTGCAGACATATCAGTACGAGACCTCTTCCTGTCAGGCAAGCTAGGTATAGAATCATCATCATCAGAACTCCGAGCCAGACACCGCTCCCTCCAGTAGCGTGCACTCCTCTCCAATTGCTCAATCATGTCCATGGACCCAGTGTAGTAACGAGCAAAGCTCCAGTAAATATCGGCCGAGACCTGGTACAACCAAGCAAAGGAAAAATCAGAAACCAGTCATGATAAAAGACAAGAGATTTAAACAAGTTCGAAACAATAAGGGAAGAAAAGACAGTTGCTTACAGATCGGGTGCCCTCCGGCAGCTGAAACTACAGGTAAATCCTGCTGGTATCAAGAGGAGCCCGTCTCAAGTGGTCCTCATCCTGAAAGTCAACAAAGGGAGGAGGTAAGGGAGCATCCTCCACATATCCAGCAGATTGGCCCGCGCCCTAAGCATCACGTCTCGGAGCCACCTGCGAAGACCTCAACCTCGCCGTAAGCTCCATAATCTCCATCCTCCTCAGTATAATTGAATGCAGCCTCCCCCTGGATCAAAGACTCCACATCCTCTAGTTTCCGAGGAAACCATATATCAGCTGGAGGATCAACCGGGACTCTAGCCACGCTACCAAGGCCATGCTGTCTGTAAACTCGCTCTCCCAGATACAGTGCATCCCCAAATAAGCCTACCAGCAACTTACGACACTCAGTGAGATGTAAAGAATATCCCAGATCAAACCCAGCATATCGGTCAACCCAGGGAAATAAATTCAGACTCCCGGGAGTCCCTCGCAAGCATATCATGGTATCAGGGTAAGTAGTAGTCACCCGTCCCCGGCTATCTGATGTCCGGACCTTCTGCCGAGCGTCCTTTACCCAACGCCTCATGGCAGGAAACATAGTGGATGGGTACGCCTCCTGAACCCTCCAGGCATAGCAACCAATGATCTCATAAGCCCAAACCTAGAAAAGAAGGATCAAAGCAAGTTAGAATGACAAAAGAAGAAATGACAGAAAGAAAGGATATTCAAAAGATGGGGTCAAACCGGGAAATACCTCAAAAGCTAAATGGCAGCAGTTGAAGGACTTAGCCTCCCCCCTGCTGACATCATCCAGAGCCAAGTATAGCTCAGTGAGCCTTGCCTCTCCCCAGGACAAAGTCACAACAGTATCCCAATCTCTCAAAAGCTCCAGCAAAGAAAGCAAAGCGAAAGAGGTGCCGTTAATAAACAGCATGTCAGAGAAGCTAAAAATCCACACGAAAGCCCTAGCTAGCCTCTTGGCCCTCAACCGACCCTCCTCAGTGTCTGCCAGATCATCCGGGTAACCCCTACTCTGCACAATGAGAAGTCCGTGGAGCTCCCCTAGCTCGTACCCGTTCCCCTTCTTATCCCGGGGAACAAAGCCGATCAGCTCCATAAGATATGCCTCAGTGGGAGACTGGGGATCATCCTCGAGGGCAGGCTCCTCCAAATACAACGGCTCAGCAGTAAAGGGAAGGCCTGTGATAGCAGCGAAGTCATATGGCGTGACCGTCGCCTCTCCCCAAGAAAAATGGAAGGAATGGGTAGTCTCCCACCAAAACTCCCGAAATGCCCTCACAAGCCCCACGCTCCGCTGAGTGTCCCCAATGGCCTTCGCCATCTCAAAGAACTGGCCAAGTCCGGCAGCGTATACCAAGCCCTTAGGCAAATGTTCCAGCTCCTGACTGCCGGGCAAGAGATCCCATAGCCGACCAATGACCTCTGGTGAGCCTCGGGTACGCAACTCCTATAGGTAAACACAGCACGGGTATGAATATCTCAAATTTTCAAAAGAAGCATGTCAATAAATTGTTGCAATTTGGCATTTCCCCTTTTCTCCAAGTAAAATTAGGGTTGAAACATTTAACATGCATTCATGATTTTCCATAGCCCAGAATTATGCAACAGGTTCAAGACTTTACAGATAAAGATCAAACAGTTTATCAAATAATCAACTTTCAATGCAATGAAGGGCAAAGTTACGAAAGTACCGTATTCTTCTTCCCAGGCGCAGAGGTGTGTTCCTTGAGTTGTGGATAGAAATCTCCTCTCACTGTTTGAGGGATGAACGGCCGTTGATTCCGTTGAGCATTCTTCCGTCGAGCAGCCAATTGAGCTTATTGAGGTCCCTTCTTCATGGGACGAGGTCTTGGAGGCATGATTGCAAGTCAGAAACAAGATCAATACCCTAGATTCTCTTGATTTCACTCGAAATCGTGCAAATGGGTGGCCTCTCCTCTCAAAACCGCTCGCCTCCCTCTGAAAATATGTTTTCAAAATAAAGACTGCTCAAAGTTGTAAGGGTCTGGCCATGAGCTTTATGTGGTCGTGCGACACAACGTGACTCCATTTTCCAAAATCACCCCCTGTGGTCTGACATTTTGCACTTTAACCCCTGAGGCATGCTTTGCAAGTTTCCCCCACAGGTACAATGATCAACTGAGCCTCATCAACCCTCGAAGACAGGCCCTCAGCCAAAACCAAGGCAGAAGAGTCCGTATCTATTTTAGTCTCCCCAGCAAGGCGCACCAAGATCAGTGGCCTCGCTCCCTAGCAAGCAAAAGCCCGCTCCCTAGCAAGCAAAAGCCCCGTCCTACCAAGCAAAGCTCAAGACTCCAAAGCCAACCAACCGTCAACAAAGACCGTCCCGCACTTGACAGAGCCAGTAAGCCACCAATGACAGTAGCGTGAGTCCCCGGCAGCTACACCTACACCCAGCAGAAGCAGCAGTAGCATGAGTTCCCTGGCAGCTACCCTGCACCAACACCCAGTGGTATGAGTCCCTCCAGCATCTACGAAGACCAGCAGCAGTAGCGTGAGTCCCCTGGCAGCTACCCTGCACCAACACCCAGTGGTATGAGTCCCTCCGGCATCCACGAAGACCAGCAGCAGTAGCGTGAGTCCCCTGGCAGCTACCCTGCACCAACACCTAGTGGTATGAGTCCCTCCGGCATCCATGAAGACCAGCAGTAGCGTGAGACCCTCCGGTAGCTACCCTGCACCAACATCCAGTGGTATGAGACCCTCCGGCATCCACAAGGACCAGTTGCAGCATGAGACCCTCCGACAGCTACAACTTTGCACCACCAGCGGTAGCATGAGACCCTCCGGCAGCTACTCGCGACCCCCAGTTGAAGCATGAGACCCTCCGGCAGCTACAACTTTGCACCAACGACAGTAGCATGAGACCCTCCGGCCGCTACTCGCCACCCGCAGAAGTATCAATCCTCCGACAGCTACAGGTAAGCACAGCAAAGGTATGAAAGCCCATCTCTACCCTTCCTTGCTTCTTGTCAGTTTTGTTTCCAAACTATGATTTGGCTTGATTCCCTTTTAGGGATACGTAGGAATCCTTTCTCAAAAAGGTCCAGCCATCCGATCTCCCCAGATCACCCATCCAACCCTCTGCCTTATCCCTTGCCACTCATTGGGATTGGGTCTTATTTTATCCACAACCTCATTTTTTCCAAAAGTGACGTTGCCGACGGGCTCTGTAAGTACGCCAATCCAATTCGCGACCCTTTTAGGTGCATTTTAATGTAATAAAATTGTATTAAGGGGTGTTTTTGTAAATTCTCGACCTATTCCGAGACTTTCGAGAACGTTTCATAAGTTTCCCGCGAAGGAAGTACCTTTTAGTACCTTGCTCATGCCAAAGGACCTGCTGGGAATAAACCCTTTTGGAATTTTTAGGTATTTATGCCTGAATGTTCCAGAAACTGGTTTTGGCGCCAAAAGCAGTTGGTGTCACCTTGTGTCACGCGACACATCGAGGCATGGAAAGTGGTTACGTAAGGTCGTGCGACACATGGTCACCACTAACTGCAGCCTATAAATAAGACCCTTCCCCTCTTAGAAATGGATCCAGAACTTCACATACTGTTACTCTGCAGAAATTGCAACGTAACACACACACCTCTCTCTCTCCTACCCCTAACCTACCCCCAATTTTCTCCAATTCAACCCACTTCCTTTATCACCTCTTAGATCCACATTCCACTGATTTTCCCAAGCTTTCCAGGACCAGAAGCTGCTATTGAAGGGTTCTGTATCTAACTTGATACAGAATTCATGGAAGCAATAAGGGTAACACCCTTAACCCCCTCTTCCCTCACTCTCTTACCTTGATAATTGAATAATTTCATTGTCTTACCTCCCTTGGATTCAATAATCAAACTCTATCTGTCTAGATTATTGAATCCCAATCGCAATCTCTCTATTTAACTTGGATGATCTGAATAATTGGGTGTTCATTGTTGAATAGTTGTTGAAGTTGTTGTTTAGATCCCAAGGGAGTGTGGATCTCTCCATATCCACACTCCCGGGGTTGAATTTTTGTTAATTTTCTATTTCGAAGCTAATCTGTGTAATCAATTGCATCTGTGTTGGTTATTGGTGTTGTTGAGTTCAAATCTGTAGGTATCTGCAGATGGACACTGTGTGTCACGCGACACACTGTGACTGGTTAGATCCTGTGTCACGCGACACTTCTGACCAGTCACATCCTGTGTCACGCGACACTCTGTGACCATTTGCAGATACCATTTCCCCTTGTAATCTGTATTGACTTGTTGTAATAAGGGATGTGGTCTCCCTGAATAATTGATTCACAAGTTGTAAGTCTCTTTCCAAATAAATGAAATTCATGTTTACTACACTTGTTCATTATCTATGATTGCACACACTTATGGATTGCTTGGATGTTTGATTTGAAAGACTTGTCCATGGACGAGGCGTGTTGAGTGAACTCTCGGTTCTTCCCAACACGTAATCTGACCCCCGAACCCGTTCTCTTTCAAAGGTTTTTCAAAATGCACCTCTTAAGCATGGCGTGGCGACTCCTCTACTCTTATTCATTTTTCGGCGAGCGCGCATTCAGATACATCTATATGGGAGCTGGAAATCCGGTTAAAGTTATAGGCATAGGGACTTTTAGATTAATGTTAAGTACTGGCTATTATTTTATATTAAATAATACATTTATTGTACCGTCATTTAGGTGGAATTTGATATCAATCACAGTATTAGATCGGGACGGTTATTCCTGTTCATTTGGTAATAATAAATGTGATCTTATTTTCAATTCCAAAGTTGTCGGTATTAGTACTTTATCTTACAATGACAATTAATATTTACTTCAAACAGTAAATACTATTAATGATTCCCATAATAATGAAACCAAAACTAAAGGCACTAAGCAAAAGTTATCAAGTGAAAATTCTTGTATTCTATGGCATAGGCGTTTGGGTCATATCTTCAAAGGGAGAATTGATAAAGCTTATGTCGGAGGGAATCCTAAAACAACTTGATACTCCGGATAAAAACTTATTGCATTAAGTGTCTTAAAGAAAAATTTACAAACATTAAAGGAAATATGATCTTTGAGAGTATCAAATGTCTTGGAACTAATTCATACGGATATTTGTGGACCATTCACTACCCCTTCATGGAATGGTTAACAGTATTTTATTACGTTCATAGATGATTACTCTCATTATGGATACATTATTTTCTTCATATAAAGTTTCAATCATTGGACGTTTTCAAGTCTTTTAAAGGCATAAGAAAGACTATTAAGAACGTTAAATCCAATCATAGTGGTGAAAACTACGGACGGTATAATGTATTAGGTGAATAACGTCCGGATCCTTTATACTCGCTATCTTGAAGAGTGTGGAATTGTCTCTCACTACACCATGCCGGGCAAACCTAGCATAGTGTAGTGGAGAGACATAATAGAATCCTTAAGAATATGGTAAGAAGTATACTTTCTTGTACTTCTTTACCTCACTCATTATGAGGCGATGCACTGAAAACCGCAATTTACCTACTTAATAGAGCTCCTTCAAAAGCTACTAAAAAAAATCCCTTATGAGTTATGGACAGGCAAGAAACCATCCTTAAATCATCTTCATTTTTGGGGTTCTCCAGCCGAAGCTAGGCCTTATAGACCTAACGAAGGAAAGTTGAACGCTAAGACTATTAGTAGTTACTTTGTAGGATACTCTCAAAGATCTAGGGGATATACATTTTATAACCCAAAAATTAGAACCTTTTTCGAGACTGGCAATGCTAGGTTCTTTGAGAATGTTGAATTTAGTGGGAGAAAAGGTAATGATTTTGAATTTGAAGAGTTTGAATTTGAAGAGTTAGAGGAACCACTCTATATTCCTCCAACTTTAGTTCCTGTTGAAAATCAAGTAATTGCACCTGAAATTCAAAGAACATACAATTCAAAATGATATAGAGACTCCCGTAAATAACTGACAACATGAAAATGTTGGCCACGAGGAAATTCAATAACCTCAAAATGAGGATGAACCGGTGCCCTTAAGGAGATCTACTAGAGAAAGAAGAAGTGCTATTCCGGATATTTATGATGTGTATCTTGCGGAGAATGAGGACACCTTAGGTTTAGTGGAAGATGAACCTATCACCTTTCATAAAGTCATTAATAGTCCTAATTCTCATAAGTGAATCAATGCCATTAATGAGAAGTTAAAATCAATGAAAAACAATGACGTTTGGGATCGTGTCCCATTCCCTGAAGATGAAAAACATATTGGTTGTAAATGGATATTTGAAACCAAAAGGGATTCGCAGGGTAATGTGGAAAGATATAAGACACGTCTTGTTGCTAAGGGATTTACTCAAAAGGAAGGCATTGATTATAAAAAAACATTTTCTCCGGTATCTTCTAAAACTCTTTTAGGATCATTATGGCATTAGTGGCACAATATGATCTTGAGCTTAATCAAATGGATGTTAAGACGGCTTTTCTCAATGGAGACATTGAGGAAACCATCTATATGAGGAAACCAGAAATGGTGACTGATTCAGATCAAACTAATCAATTAGTTTGTAAATTAAAGAAATCCATTTATGGCCTCAAACAAGCCTCTCGTCAATGGTACCTCAAATTCAATCAAGTAATTCTTTCATTTGGTTTTGAAACGAATCTTGTCGAGGATTGTGTGTACCATAAGTTCAGTGGGAGTAAATTTATATTTTGGTTTTATATGTGGATGATATTTTGCTTGCTAGTAATGACATTAATCTCTTAAATAGAGCCGTCAAGTTGGGACGGTCCCGTCCCGCAATAGATTTGGGACGGGATGGGACGGAGTATTTTAGTCCCGTCCCATTTTGTCCCGTCCCGTTTCATCCCATTCCCGTCGCGGGACAACATGGTGCGGTCCCGCCCGTCCCGTTCCCGTCCCGCATATCTCGGCCCTATATATCTCTCTGGTTTCAGTGTTATCAATATGGATTCCACTAAGCCCTGTATATCTCTATGGTCTTTGATCTTACAAAGGTTCCAACATGCTCTCTCGAAAATAGTCACCTACAGCCTACTGATGCGTGGTCTTTGTCAAGGCAAAAACATAGACATGGCTCTGAATCTGTGGTGCCAAGTTGTTGAAAAGGGTCTCAAGCCTAATGTAATTATGCATAATATAATAATTTATGGTCTTTGTTCTGCAGGCAAAGTGGGAGATGCATTGCAGTTATATCTAAGGATAAGTCAGTGTGATTGTGTTCCAAATCTTGTTACCCTCAACACTTTGATGGAGGGTTTTTAAAAATCTAGAGATTGCCTTAATGCATCAGTGATCTGGTCCTGCATTTTGAGAAGTGGGCTTGGCCGTGGCGCCTAGTCAACGTTTATCCCTCCTAGTCAACGGGTCCCGCATGGGTCCCGCGGGATCCCGCATCCCGCAAATGGGACGGGATGGGATGGAGTATTTTAGTCCCGTCCCATTTTGTCCCGTCCCGTCTCGTTCCGTTTCCGTCGTGGGACAACATAATTTCATTCCGTCCCGTCCTGTATTCCCAAATTGACAACTCTACTCTTAAAGGAAATTAAAAAATTTCTCTCAAACAAATTTGAGATGAAAGATCTTGGTGAAACATATTTTGTATTAGGAATCCAAATTCATCGTGATCATTCACGAGATATTTTGAGATTATCACAAAAGAACTATATTGAGAAAGTCTTACAAAGGTTTAGCATGGAAAATTGTAAATCACATGACACTCTGTCTCTAAAAGGAGATAAATTCAGTTTAAAGCAATGTCCTAAAATAATTTTGAATCCAAGTATATAGAAAATATCCCTTATGCACCGGCAGTAGGAAGCTTAATGTATGCAAAAGTCTGTACTCGTTCAGACCTTGCATTTATTATTGGGATGCTTGGTCGATACCAAAGCAATTCGGAAAGAAGAACATTAAGTCGCATCCAAAAGAATGATAAAGTACCTATAAAACATTAATCTACATGCTTATGCATGCAAAATAGGATCATTTTGAGATCATTAGGTATACCTATTCTGTTTTTTCTGGATGCAAAGATGTCAAAAGACATCATATGGTTGTGTCTCTTTTTGAAGAGAAATAGTTCAAAATGAACAAATAGATATACAACTTATAGGAACAAACTCTATGTTATTGGATCCATTTTATAAAGCGTTATCTCTTTTGATATTTCACAAGCATACTGCTCATACGGGTGAAACGACTTTTGATAATGCTTAAATCAGTGAAAGTTTGTGTTGTTTTTCATTTGTATTTGTTTTGCATATTGATCTCATTTGGTTAAGAAGGACTAGTTGAAGAATATATATACATTTTTATATATTCATTAAATATTCCATACTACATATCTATACTTAATCTATGTCATTTAGTTGGATATATATATGTGATTAATGTGGGTTTAGTTGCGAATCAATTACAACGACTGCCCCTTTAGTCCCTATACTTATAAGACTAATGGACGGGATTGTGTTGGATGACAATAAAAGTGCACATAAGGGTTGTCATTCATATTATAAATGATTAAAGGAATTTATTAAGTCTAAGACACATATTCATGTAATTCAAGTGGGAGATTGTTAGAACATGGATTAATTAATATGTGTTATTTAATTCTATGTATTATAATCATTTAATAAAGTTAAAGTATAGATTAAATATGTAGAATTACATTAGGTGTAAGTACCATTAAATGATGGGCATAATGGTAACTTCACACCACCATCTTTATGAAAGGGTGTAGTCCCTAAATGAAGTGTCTCTTCTCTTATTATATAAGGGCTATCCATCAGCCATTAGAGACACTAATTACATTCACAAAATTCAGTCATAAACTTCTCTTCATTCATTAAGAAGATTAAAAGTGTGGGCACTATCATTTAGAAGAACTTCATTCCCTACCTTTCTTTCTTCTCTCTTTAAGAACATCAAGATGAATTCAACAGGTACGCTTCCGCCTTCATCTTCTTCTCTTACTTAATCTAGACTTGATTGTTTTGGAGTTATTGGAATAGAAATGTTCCAATTGTAATTACTTACTACCAACCATACTCACGGGTTCTCTTCTTTGTATTTCTTCATGTCCCTATACAATGACAATCCTATGTTTGGCCCAATTTGGAATAGTCTGCATTTCATTTTTTTCGGCCACTTATTTTGAATTTCGTAAGTGAATTCGGCTGGTTACACATGCAGAATTTACTAACACAAACATGGGTCACGATAGATAGTTGGTGTCAAGATTTAATCTTCATTCATTGTTTCTAATATTCTGACAAATTTTATCGTATTTTTTTTTTATATTTTCACATAATCGGATATAAAACGCTACGATTAATTTGAAATATGTCAAAACATACTTTCAATCAGAAAATTGTCCCTGAACGTAATAAAAGTGACGGGCTAAACCCAACGAATGAATCCCAACATTTCAAACATTACACACACACAATTATTAAATGGGACAATCCAGTTACCATAACGTCATAGGCCCACCAACATAAGGTCAGTCGACCTAGATAATTGTCCGAGCAACTTTGGTCCCGACTTATATTCGTCCGACATATGATCATTTAACTTATGTATCTAATGCCAAGGCACAAAGTCAGGTTGAGATTGATTATTCAGGCGACCTCGACCTACAAACGCATGCATCTATCCACGACTTTATTTGTAACCGTCTTCTACACTCACGGAGATAACTACGACTACATTATCTCCACGATTTAAGTGATTCCCTATTATCCCATGGAGCTCCTATATATAACAGACTACATCCAACGTAAAAAGTTAATGTCTTCTTGGTTATTTTAAGATTACGTTATTTACATACAGTTTTATACAAACACATAACACCACATCTTATCATCGCGTCGGAGGGTTTTAGCCGGATACCACCCCAGCTAGTCGTTTGTTCGTGGTTTCAGGTCACATTTGATGGGGATCAACATATTGCTGGATTAGTGCTGATCTGGATCATTTCCTGCGTCATCAGTTCGGTTCGATTGCCGGGAAACGATCATAATAGACCTTGAAACTTCGCATAATCACAAACATGGTATCAGACGGACATACTGTCACTGCCTTCGGTGAACCACAACGTGATAATGTTGGGGGAAACCTTGATGTGGGTACGGGGAATCGTATGGCTAACTTACCTCAACAGGGGCACCCCACCAGGAGGGCCACTCGCTGCAACAGCGTGGCCGATGGAATGGGGCTGCAAGATAGGAGGAGAGAGAAGAGGCCCCTGCCTAATCAAGAGGTTACCCACCAAGTTAAGAGGATCTACACAGGTCGACCAGCTGCAGGCGACATTGAAGGTCCCTCAGCTTCTCACCTTGGTAGGAAGGAGATTTTGCTAGATCGGGCTAGACTGCTACAGAGTTACTCGAGGTACAGAATGAGCTGCTCGAGCTACTTGAGTCTCCTAAGAAGGACGACAGAAGATCGCAAAGGGTAGCTCTGTCACTCACTTCTCATAGATGGGCTAACGGAGGTCCTAGGCCGTCAGGTGAAGAAAGAGGGAATGAAATGCCTCCCCTACCCACATCTCCCTAGAAAGAACTGGCGACCTAAGGGATAGACTCAACCAGCAGAGAGAACAGGAAGCCGACTCAGCTCAGAGGAGGTAGCTCAAAACTGACAGAGCTCAGCGTAGGTCGCCACAAAGGGGATAGAGGTCGTTTCCCCAACGAGAAAGGAGAGAAGTGACTCCTCTAAGGAGTGAGAGACAGAGTACCCTCTCTAGGAGGGAACACCAGCATGAAGAGAGACAAAAGTCTAACTCTATATCCCCTCAAATAAGCGATATGGATGTTAGGGAGCTTCTGTGAATGTGGTGCCCAAATTTTTGTGTATTGGAATTCACGCGAGTTTGAAGACATCCGAGTTATTTGAAAAATGGAGTCGCCACGCCATTTTGATTACCTCAAAACTTTGAAAAAAAGGTTGTTTTATGGGTTCGGAGGTTAAGTTACCCCTTGGGAAGAACGTTTGGCGTTCACCCAAAGTGCCTTGCCGGAGCAAGTCTCCCGAGATTTCATTAATCGTGCTTGCTTGCGTGCTTTCTTGTGTGCATGTGTTTGAAAATAAGGGGGGAATGTCCCAAGTTGTCTTCCGGACGTACAAACCATTTGTTGGTTGTCGCTCGGGATTCCTTGGAATTTTATGTATTCGGGATTATGATCCCGTCCTCATCTTGTGACTTGTGATCATCGCATTTTAACCTCGGGACCCTCGGGACTTGCGTGATCGAGAGAATGACTCTCTTTGTGGTCAAAGATGAGGTTCTTTAGGAAGGAATGTCCTTAGCCCATCAATCCTACGCTTTAAGACGGTCGAGCTCGTATAGAGGCTTCATACTCATTCTTAAGCGATAATCGGAGATATAGGGTTCAAGGTTATACTTTTCCTAAAGAAATCATGAACCTTTAATGGAAGGAACGATGCAAAGATGAGAACTTTTACACCGGTCCGTTCCAAGGTTGGGGAAAGGGGGAATGCATGAAAAATGACTCTTTAATGAAAAGGTGACATTTTTAGTTTTAGCAAATGATGCTTTTTTAATTTAAAGAAAGGATCTTTATTGCAAATGATGCAGAAAGATAGGATTTTTATGCAAATGATGCATTGAAAAGGGGTTTTGATTGCAAAGGATGCATTTTTATTGGAAAAGATTTGATCTTTATATGCAAATGATGCATAAAAATGACATTTTTATTGGAAAATAGGGATTTTAGGTGCAAAGGATGCACCTTTATGAAAAAGACTACATTTTTATGACAAATGAGGTCTTAATGCATGCAAAGGGGAAGGGGGTGATAAAGAAATAATCTTTATGAATAAATGCCAAGTCCCAAGCAAGATATATGAATGCAATGAGCAAGTATATCAATTAAAATGCAAGGTTAGGGCGTGCGAGGTTACCAATCGTTTCCTTCGCTTCTTCGGACGGAGCTAGGAGGAGAGGTTCGTCTTGGGTCTTCAAGGAGGAGGGAGATGGCTTCTTGAGCTTCTTCTTCGCCTTCTTGAGCCTTCAAGGGTGTTCTTCACGTCTTGATTATATTGCTATGGAGTGTGTGTGTTTTTTGTTGTTCTTTGAAATGGGTAGAGGAGGGCTCTATTTATAGGCAGTCTGGATAAGGCTAATGAAGCCGTGCGGCTGCAGGTCCTTTGCAAATGAGGCCGTGCGGTCTTATCCTGAATGACTCAGCATTCTAGAACCATGCAAGGTGGCATTATTCTAGAACCCTCTTCCTAATTAAGAAAAACGTGTTTTCTTAATTAGGAAGGCTCCCTTCAGCCCTAATTTGATTTTGGACTGTTCCAGGACATTTCTGGAACACTAGGAAGGTCCGGGGAATTACCGGGAAACTTACCGAAAATGTCGGGAAAATTAACCGGAAGGCATGAGCCAGATTTGGGTACTTACAGAAGCCCCTCGGCAACGTCACTTGCAAGGCGAGTGGGGTTGTCGATAGAAAAGGATCCAATCTGGCGAATGCCGAGACGGATTGAGTGACCTAGGTGGTCTCTATGAGAGATTACTTCATCACTGAGGAGCGACGAAGGAACAGGGTGACCAAAGTGGTCGGATGGCTGGACCTTTTATAAAAGGCTACCTACGTATCCCGGAGGAATCAAGCCTTGATCGTAGTTCAAACATCACTAGATAGTTAGGAACGATGTCTAGGATCCTTGAGATTTTGACAATTACTGGAGGCATCACACGATTGACAATTACCGGAGGTCCGTCACCCGAAGAAGCTAGAGCTTATGGCGCTATCTCTTTTATGACGGAGATAGAGGTAACTTAAGTTGGGAAACTTGAGCGTACGTCACTATTCGCGGATAGAGGTAGCACAAGTTGAAATGACTTGGGCATACGTCACTATTCGCGGATAGAGGTAGCACAAGTTGAAATGACTTGGGCATACGTCACTATTCGCGGATAGAGGTAGCACAAGTTGAAATGACTTGGGCATACGTCACTATTCGCGGATAGAGGTAGCACAAGTTGGAATGACTTGGGCATACG
Organism: Adenophora triphylla var. japonica; assembly: GCA_022495995.1. Classification (NCBI taxonomy): domain Eukaryota; kingdom Viridiplantae; phylum Streptophyta; class Magnoliopsida; order Asterales; family Campanulaceae; genus Adenophora; species Adenophora triphylla. The sequence goes on along the minus strand of JAFEMH010002813.1, from coordinate 159,032 downwards.
TCACTATTCGCGGATAGAGGTAGCACAAGTTGAAATGACTTGGGCATACGTCACTATTCGCGGATAGAGGTAGCACAAGTTGAAATGACTTGGGCATACGTCACTATTCGCGGATAGAGGTAGCACAAGTTGAAATGACTTGGGCATACGTCACTATTCGCGGATAGAGGTAGCACAAGTTGGAATGACTTGGGCATACGTCACTATTCGCGGATAGAGGTAGCACAAGTTGAAATGACTTGGGCATACGTCACTATTCGCGGATAGAGGTAGCATAAGTTGAAATGACTTGGGCATACGTCACTATTCGCGGATAGAGGTAGCACAAGTTGGAATGACTTGAGCATACGTCACTATTCGCGGATAGAGGTAGCACAAGTTGGAATGACTTGGGCATACGTCACTATTCGCGGATAGAGGTAGCACAAGTTGAAATGACTTGGGCATACGTCACTATTCGCGGATAGAGGTAGCACAAGTTGAAATGACTTGGGCATACGTCACTATTCGCGGATAGAGGTAGCACAAGTTGGAATGACTTGGGCATACGTCACTATTCGCGGATAGAGGTAGCACAAGTTGAAATGACTTGGGCATACGTCACTATTCGCGGATAGAGGTAGCACAAGTTGGAATGACTTGAGCATACGTCACTATTCGCGGATAGAGGTAGCACAAGTTGAAATGACTTGGGCATACGTCACTATTCGCGGATAGAGGTAGCACAAGTTTAGAGTTTTGACAATTCGGAGGTTGTCACCTAATGTTATCCCGTTATAACGGAACTAACGGAGGCAACTGGGAAGAAAGCTTAATTGCTTAACAGATGAGAGATATTTTTGAAAAGGAGGTTATCTCTCGTTAAAAAATAACGAAAATTGGAGGCCCAAGTGAAAAGTCCAGGGGCAAAATTGTAAAATGGAGCCTACAGGGGCAAAAATTGTAAAACCCAGCCACATGGGCTAAGTATGTCGCACGACTTTGTATGCCAAGAGGCTAGGTTTGTCGCGTGACAAAGGTAGCTCGACAGGCGTACTTTCTGAGAACCTTTGGAACTGGAATGGAATTGCAGACACAGGTTGGAATTGGGTGACCAAAAGAGATTACTTACATGGCCTTCTTGGGACAATGACAAAGAGATATTTGGCCCCTTCCTAGGAGGTCAAACAACCGATCCTACAAGGAATGTGCCAAATCAAAAGGGGTGACCAATGTGGTCAAAAAATTGGACTTTTATGAAAAGCTTATGCACTATCGAGGAACGGGGAAAGAAAAGGTGACCAACGTGGTCGGATGGCTGAACCTTTTATGAAAGGCTACCTACGTATCCCGGAGGAATCAAGCCTTGATCGTAGTTCAAGCTTCATCTAGACAGGTTTAGGAACGATGTCTAGGATTCTTGAGGTTTTGACGATTAGTGGAGGTCGTCACACGAGGAAGCTAAAGCTTACGCCACTATCGAGTAGATAGAGGCAGCTATAACTGGAAAACTTGAGCATACTTCTCAATCTGTGATAGAGGTAGCCAAAGTTGGATTTTTGACAATTAGGAAACTGTCGCCTAGCGTTATCTCGTTATAACGGAAGTAACGGAGGCGCTTTTTGGGAGAAAACGTTATTTTTAGCAATTGGCACGTTACTTGAGCCTAGGGGTGATTTTTCTTGGAAACAATGGTAGAGGCTGGGTCTGGATGTACATATGGAATGTGTTTAAGACGGAGTTTCAAGTAGGTGGGGTTGTATCCCTTGGGTGCGAGGCGAGCTGCTAGCTGATTCTTGAGATTTTGTCAACGTGGACTAGAATTCCCTCTTGGTTTGGGGCCCAGGTTTAAACTGGGTCTCGATGAATGTTCCTTTCTCACACTCTGGCATTTGAAGCTGATGTCGATAGGCTTTTACAACCAAAGATTAAAGCAGATGTCGAAGTGACCAAACCTCTCTTCTAGGGATGGATGCAACTCATCGGAGCCCCGGTCTGAGGAAAAACTTTCTGCAAAGCCCCATGTCTTACTAACACTACAAAAAAAGTCATTTTTAGGGACATCAATATTTGGGTCGGGAAAAATTACTTGTCCCTATTATCTACTTATTAATAAGACATTCAACTTTAATTTTTAATTTGGGTCGACGTTGGGCCTAAAAAAAGACGCTGTTAATTAAAAAGCTTTAAAAAAACGGAAAAAGGAAGTAAAAAATGAAAATAAAACCCTTTGCCCACTTCCTGTTCTCCCTATTCTCTCTACGACCATGACCTCTTTCTCTGCGTCTAGCAAACCCTAAAATCAACCACGTTCGGCGATCAATATCTCGGTTTGTATTCTTCAGATTACTAGTTCACTATCATTCTCGTCTCTTCTGCATATCGAAGACACCAGAGTCTCCATCGGACAACGGAAACATCTCCGTCGGCGGCGACGAATTCTCCATTGAAGGCACGAACCAAGATGGACGGCAGGACAACAAATCAGTTTCGCTTCAACGCCACATTCGTCCCTCTCTAGCTATCTCTTTTTTCCTGTCCCCCCGATCGATTTGAAGGAAGCCCTTTTTTCTGCAACATCTGAGTTTGTAAGTCCCTTTCTTAACCCTAAATCTCCTTTTATATCTTTCAATTTCATTTAGGCACTAATCTTTTACAAAAACGGGTGAATCATATGTTATTTAGTTGATACTGCAGTAGTTTTTGTGAATAGTTAATAATAGTACAAGTAAGAATGACACTCTGGCCACACCTTACTTTGAAATTGTGATATCAAGGCCTATTCATATATCTTGTTTAACTATTCTTTTAATGTAATGGGTCATTAGCAGCAGACACACAAGTGATAAAGACTCGGTATACACAGAATATGAGCAAGAGACGATTCACTTAGTTTATATAGTCAACAATTGGAAGCTCATTATTCTTTCTTGCTAGTCGTTTGGGAGATAATTTGCTAGTGCAGTTTACTTTTGGAGCAGGAACCTCAATGTTTCCTCGTGGCATGAAGGAAGTGGTGTCTCAGAAATATGCATTAAATTTGTTTCTTATGTTATAAACCTTGTATCTGTTCTCTTCATGACCTATAACTAGGGTTTTTGGATCACCTCCTTCACGTTCTTGCAGTTTCAAGCTTCAAGGCCTTCTCCTTGTATGATTCATTATGTTTCAGCTGGATAGCATCAAATCACTTTCTTTTTCTTAGAAGCTTTGTAGAATCATGTAACACTATTTATTTTTCACCTTAAACAAAATTCTGTCATAATCTCATCATATTAGAATTCTGTTTCTCTTATCTTTTCTTTCCTTTCTTTTTTTTTGGGATATTGAAGGAGATACCCCTGCAGTGAAACGATTACAAAGATCTTCTTTTGATGCCTTGCAAGACATGGTTAATGATGAAGAACTTTCCTTGTATGGTTCTGGTCCAAATAATTCACAGTCTGCTCAGGTTAGTTTTTGAAGCACTGCTTAGCTTACTCCTCCTAAGCATGAATAGTAAAAGGGAATACAAGAATAATCTAGTCCCATCAACAAAATGTACATGCTACACAAACCAATTTGAGTGCAATGCTTGTTCTCCTATGGACTTTTTATTAGTACCTCTCAACTTTAATTGTGTACTATCTACGCAATGATGATTCTTGGAGCTGATTTATTTACCAAGAAGCTTACATCAGCCACTTGTTTAAAAACTTTGGACTTTTGCTTATCTTGGAAAATATATGCTTAATTTGAGGTATCCGGTATCCTCTGTCTGCTAATTGAAGAAGTCACTGTCAGGTTGACATTGTTGTCTTGTACTACAATTTGGGACATTGATTGAATGAATGAAGATGGTGCCCAGGCACATCAAATCATATGTCTACTTGATTGAGTACCTTTACTATATTGTGGATGTTGCCTGTCTGCTTGTTCTGCGGTCATATCATTTTCATCTCCTCTATATTCTGTAAATGTGTGCATTCATATTTTTATGCATGCTTAGCATAAGACTTAGCTGTTGAAGCATTAAAGTTTTAAGCATGTGTTTGTGTGTTTGGTAAGAATTGAATCATCCTGTGATGTAGGAGACGAAACAGCCCAGGCGGGCGCCCCAATCTCTACCAAGCGGCCGCCTCACAAGGGTGCAACAGAGGTAGTTTCTTCTGGGAAGGAGGCGAGCGCCTCAGCTAGGCCCAAGCGGGCGCCTCAAGGTGGGACGACAAAAACATGAAGCTGAGTGTAAACAAGAGGTTTTTTGCTAAGTACCCATTTTAGCATGTTTTACTTCTACTGCCGCCTTAGTTGTTAAAGCAGAGGCAGTTAAAATTGGAAAATAGGTAATCATGATAAAACTTTACTCTGGAATAGTAATGAGGAAGTTTTCCTATGTGTATGGATTCTGAGTGTAGGAGATAGTTTGTATCTTTTAGTTACTTGCCGAATAATTTTGGTGCATATTAGAATGACAAGGTTATCTGCTGTAACTCTAATCTTCATCATTCATATTATGATGAGCGATTTTCTGGTTATTGGAACTGCATGATGAAATTCCTTCAATGTACAAAAGTCTAGTTAGGAAAGAAGTGGCTAAGGTAGTAAGATGTGAAGAGGAACTTGTTATGGGTAGTTGGTGAGGATCAGTGAAGAGGATAGGTGTTGCTGTTGATATTTGTATGATGTTATTAATAAACTGTACTGTTATTACTTTCTGCTGGTGTATGTGCATTGTAATAGTGTATAAATTGATTAGGAATCTTGAAATGGCAAAGACAATCTTGGCCTTGCCATTTTATATATATTGTTATGGTCTTTGCTGCAACTGAATTGCTATTACATGTAGTCTCGAATATGCTGCTCTAGTTTGTAATAGTGTATAAATTTTTGCTGGAATTTGTATATCATTAATGTTATGAAGAACACAGGAACACCTGCAATTAGAAGACTAAACATTGCACTATAATTTCCATCAGAGTTTAGCTGGAGTATTGTTCTGACATTTTTGGCTAAGTCTCATTTGTAATATGTTTTTATATTTTTAGTGTTCTATTTTTGTTGTTGTTCTTGTAGCTGCTTCTGTTTGTTGTTGTTTATGTTTTTTTTTCCTTTTCTTTTTATTGTGTGTATGTGCATTTTGTTCTTTGGATCAACTGATTAAGTGATTCAGTTTGCTTTTTACAGGTTTCATTGCTTAATAGTTGCATATTGGTTTACATGAAGAGCTCGATCAAGGAACGATATGATGAAGAAGCAATTTTTTGGGAAATACTTTGTTTGACTGCATCATTTGCAATTTAGATGATTAGAACTAGTTAGAAACTTATTTAGTCAAATTATTTCAAATGGAGATTTGAACTACTTCTAAATAATCTAATTTTGTTTGGTTAATTGATGACTTTATTTGGATGATGTAGTTGATTGATTAGCTTTGGTTAATGTACTTGATTTTGGTGTTGTCGTATGCATGAGTTTGTGTGCGTTTATGTATTTGGATCTTGTAAATTATGAGATATTGTCAGTTATTGAATGATAAATATTTTAGAATTTAACTTTTTGGGCGACATTTTAATCAACTCAAAATGACATTTCGGACGGGGATCAGGTTCCTAATTATTACCCGCCAATATTTCTTTCTTGCGGCAAATATTATTAGGGTCGATTTTGTCGTCTCAAAAAACTCGTCCCAAATATGTTTTGCCTCCAAAATTGACCCGTCAAATTTTTTTTTTGCCGCCAATTTTTTCCCGCAACTTTTTTTTTTTTGTTTAATAATAAATATTATTAGGGACGGGTATTTACCGTCCTTAAAAACTAATCGGGACGGTGACGGGGGTCCCTATAGTATTTAGGACGCATGTTAATTAGGACCCCTTGTCCCCGTCCTATATGTCGTCCTTAAAAGTATTAAGGACGGGAAAATGGCTTTTTGGGACGGCATTTGGCCGACCCTAATGCTGTTATTTCTTGTAGTGTAAAGCAAGGAAAGATCCTTCCATTTGGCAAAGCCCCGGTTGAGTAGGCGAAGTGACTTGGCGAAGCCCCAGTTTGGTGACCTAGCAAAAATCCCAATCTGATTGGTACTGCGAACGTGATCCTGGGGTTAATCTGACCAAGACTGAATCCATCTAGGGACCTAGTGAAGAACTCGATGCGAACCCCAAAAATGGCTAAAGAAGCCCCAGTTTAAAGGAATGACTTGGCAAAGACCCAACTTTGAAGAGTTCCAAGGCAGCCCTAATGCGAATTGTAGCAGAAGAGGGAAAACCTATCCTTTTTTTCTTTTTTTTTTATTTTATTTAGTCAATCAGTCAACCTTAAGAAGATGTGAAAGAAAAGATTTTAGAAATGTATACATGCAGGGGCATATTTTTTCGAAAAGTGGGAATAGATCCCGATTTTTGTGTTATTTTGACGGCCTTATTCAATGTAGGCGCAAAAACTCGCTTTGGGTTTGACTCTTTTGAGAGAGTATAAGCGTAGAAGGGTTTGTAAAAGTGTATGGAAGCCCCTGCTGACAGAAAATCAGTGTTTAGCACTATTTTTCCTAAGATGTAGAAAGAGAAGACTTGTCAAGACATCTGAAAACTTTATTTTATTTACAATGATCACAAGATTGCTTAAAACCCTTTATTGATGTTCGGGTTATTCAACCATTAATCTCTATATGAACAAACATTCTGATTAATCATGAGGAGAAAGTCAACCACTGCCGCGGATCAAGATTAGGTGGTGTAAAAGAAAGGTTTGTGTACGGGGAGGTCATTGATGAGACCGGGTTTTACGGGATTTGACGTGTCATGGGAGAGGTCATTTGATGAGACCTGGTTTTCGTGAATTTGGATATGTTTATGACCAGGACCATTGCTTTGGTTGCCTACGTTCCCCTCGTTGTGAGGAGCTCGGGTCGCCGTAGTTCGGCCTTGGCCGGGCCGTGTTTGGAAAATGGGATTTTTGTGGTTCCTTTAGTGAAAAGGCGAGGATGAGATGATGAGGCGTGGGCCTCGGGATGATTCCTTGACCAAGTCATTCTTGGACGGCCGCTTCGATTGCTTCCTCTTTCATTGGGGAGAAAGGATTTGCACGTGCCTACGGGCTTATGAAATGCTTCGGCTTTGCTTCGACCGCCCCATTGTTATCGACAACTTTCATTCTACGAGCTTTGATTTTGCCTGTCCGTCAAGCTTTTGATGGGCGGTCTTTGGGTCCTTGGCCTCATTTTCTTTTATTTTCTATGTGCAACCACATTTTTGCCTATTGCCCTTTTAGGGATTTTCGATCTAGTGGGCATTACTCTTTTTGCACCGAGATTTTTTTTCTTCTTTTTTTTTATGTGCAACCCTGTTTTTGCCTAGGCGCCCTTTTTTTTGGGATTTTCGGCCTAGTGGGTATTACTCTTTTAATGCGCATTTTTTCTTTATTTTCTGAAGCACTTGAGGGCCAAGGCGAGCCCCTGCTTGAATTTTTCTTGACATCCTTGAGGTCGAAGACAGGCTCCTAGGTTGTTGTCGACATGGGGTCAATCTTTCGAAGCTGAGTGGCCTTTTGCTGTCCCTTGATGATGCTGCCATCGTTGACTTGGTCAAGGTGATGGGGAGGACATGGTTTGGGAAAGTGTATGGCTTTGATGAAGGCCTTTTGTGGGGTGAGGAAAGTGTATGGCTTGATGGCATTAGTTGACTTTCTCACACTGATTAATCGAAATGTTAACTATTTCGAGAGATTATTTGCTGAGCAATGCAAGTGATCATATAAAATAAAACCATTTCATTAAATGTAATGTAGGTGTGCAAATAATGTCTTAAGTCTAGCAAGAAAAGAAGAAGACTCTTTTATAGAAAATTGAAGATTAAATACAATGTCCGTAGAGGACTTGATTGAAAGAGAAAAGTACTAGAACCTACGAAGGTTGGCGAGAGACTATTTTTTTTTTTTTTTTTTTTTTTTTTTTTTTTTTTTTTTTTTTAATCTTGCTTAAGGATAGGTAGACCCTAGTCCTAGCTACTCTTATTGTCGGACTACATTTCTACCCTTGACATTGGAAGTAAATTCTTGATGCTCTTTGATCCGAACCTTGGTCATTGACTTGGTCACCATTCCGAGCAGTCTGCATCGGTTTTGGTCCATTGGGGCGCTCAAGCTTGCACCTTCGATTAACCCTTGGACCGCTCTCTTCAAGGCTATACAGTTGTCGGTTGTGTGGCCATAATGACTATGGAAGGTGCAATGCTCATTCATGTCGAGGAGTGTATTTGAGCTCTTTGGATGGTAGTCTCTAAGGGGCTCCAGGAGGCCTAGCTTTACTAAAGCCATGGGTATCCCAAAATCATCAAAATGTTCTCGTTGTCTCGGAGGACCACTATTTATTGGTACCTTCTTGATGTCATCCATTGTACACAATGCCTTCTTTCCTTTACCAGATGTTGCAGCCGTGTTGGAAGGGTAAGGTCTATAGCGGCGAGACATTTTCAAACCAGAAGTGCTTCCCCGTGCACGAACCCTTTTTATGTAATCATCAATGTAAGCGTCAAGATTCGACTCCTTTGTGTCAGATGCGCGAGATTGGTAGGGTGAGATGGCTTGAGTCGAGCGATTGTCGACACTTTCGCTGCTAGGCTTTTCCTGTATTTTCTTAACTGGCTCTACCAATATTCCTTCGAACGAGTCAATAGGAGCATTAGGACCACACGACCCCGCCACAAGATTGGCATCAGCAAATGAAACCACAGTAGGAAGTACCCTGGTGGGAGAGATGACAGTCTGAGCATTCAAAGCGTGACCGTGACCGTAACCTTCCTTGTAAGTCAAACTTGAAGCATAAGAATACGAACTAAAGGATCGGGAGTGGTGAGACTCATAAGGGGCCTCATAGGGTCTGACAGCTGTCGAAGACGGGGATATATGGCTCGTAATAGTTGAATACCAGGGAGTACTGAGCGCTGATCCAAATGACTGCTGAAGATATGAGGTTCGAGGCACCATAAAAGTAGGACTGAACGTGTCTTGACCACACTGAGGAACGTGACTGGAAGAGCAATGTGTATACTGTACTTGGTGAGCAGGAGCAACTTGCATAACAGCTGAGTGCAAAATTGGATGAGGAGCATTTGACCTTGTCTGACTTCCTAACTGGAGGAGAGGGGTAGAGCTTGGAGCCTGAGGAGCGAACTGATCCAAATTGGTTTGCGGGGTCATGTCAAACTGTCGGGCTTGGGAAGCTGCAAACTGACCCATTCCAAGATGATGACCTAAACCTGACTGGGGCTGTGAAGCGGTAAACTGACCCATTCCAAGATGATGACCTGAACCTGACTGGGGCTGTGAAGCGGTAAACTGACCCATTCCAAGATGATGACCTGAACCTGACTGGGGCTGAGAAATCGGGGTAGCTGTAGCATTTGCTCTCTGTTGGTGGTGAACAAAGCTGGGTCTTATCTGAGGAGGTGAGGGCATCGGGACCCTGATGGCTTGGGACATTGGAAAGGACTGCAAAGGGGTAGTCCTTGGCAAGGGATCATATGTGGATGGAGGAGGGCATTGGTTATAGGATAGAGGAGTTGAAATTGCTGTATCTGGAGTTTCATCTTCTACCAGGGAATCATTGGCTTCGACCACTATCTGAACTCTATGGCTACGGAGCGCATCAATGATCATGGCTTGTTGTTCCTCATGGACCTTATGACTCTTTTTCAGGGCTAAGGCTAGCTCTTCTTCCCTAGTCATCTGATTACTCATCCCACTGCTGTTTTCAGTCAAATCGGCCATTCTGACTCTCTGAACTGACAAAACTGAGGATTCTGGCGAACTGTCTGAGAATTTTGCGCTAACAAGTTGCTGACCCGGTATTCTCGTCCACTTCTTTCTCGCTGCGGGAAAGGGATAGGCAAGGTTTAGACTAGGGGTAGGCAAGATTTAGACTCGGGGTAAGCAAGGTTTAGACTCAGAGATGGGTGAGGTTTAGACTCGAAGGTGGATAAGGTTTAGACTCGGGGTAAGCAAGGTTTAGACTCGGAGATGGGTGAGGTTTAGACTAGGGGGCAAGTGTTTAGGCTGAAAGCTCAAGTAACATGCACTTATCGCTTAACTTTTGCTTAAAACACATTTTCTCCTAATCCTAATTGATCGGAAAAGATGAGACCTTGAAAAGACAAGATCGAAAATCGGAGATCGGACCGAAAAGGTCTCGATTAGGGATTTGACCATGAAAGGTCGGGATAGGAAAATAGGAAATCGGACCGAGGAGGTCTCGATTAGGAGTTTGACCATGAAAGGTCGAGATGGAAAATCGGAAATCGGACCGAGGAGGTCTCGATTAGGGGTTTGACCATGAAAGGTCGAGATGGAAAATCGGAAATCGGACCGAGGAGGTCTCGATTAGGGGTTTGACCATGAAAGGTCGAGATAGGAAATCGGACCGAGGAGGTCTCGATTAGGGATTTCAGAGACAGGACCATGCAATTATGATTACATTAATTGTTCAGGTTTAATTAAAATCATGTCTTTTATTAATTTCTATTTGGTTGGAAAAGGGGGGTTTGCCCTTCTTTTTTCGCAACTACTCTAGATCCTGGATCAGTGGGTTCCGTCACTACGTCTATAAGCCCCTCGTATTCCACCTGTATTTCGACCTCCCAGGGTGGACAGCCCCGGGCGAGGGTCCTATAGGGCACGCGGATCCCACCGACCGAGAGTAAAGAACGCTCCTATCGGGTCTAGCGGGTCATAGGACCTTTCAACGCACGAGCGATGCGGATTATAGTCAAGGCAATACCGGGAAAGTCTCGTCTCTCTGCCTTGACGGATCTTTGACAGAGTTTCGCTTGAGCGAATGACGGTTTTTGACCTTCGGTAATGTCCGAGAGAATAATAGGCATGGGTCGGGCGGCAAAAGCCGGATGAGACAGTGTCACATTGAACTTCGTTGCATACGCAGTGCGTGAGTCAGAATCGAAGTCAATGCCGGCCAAGATCTTGCCAATGTTTCCTTGTCGGAATTTTGGCAGAGCTTCGCTTGAGCGAAAGATCTTTTTATTTTTGGCAAAGACTCGGTCTTGACTCTTACGCATTCCGTGCGGGTCAAGGTCAATAGTCAATGTCGGAGTCAAGATCCCACCGATTTTTCCTTGTCGGAATTTCGGCAGAATTTCGCTTGAGCGAAAATCTTGGCTTCCGTTATGAGCTAAGGCTTGACCTTTACGTGGGTATGCAACTGGGCTATATGACACGGACTAGACCAAAAACCAACCAAAAGTCACGGTTTTTTGAAACGTGTGACACGGACTGTGCATTGGTCGACACTGGCTGCCATGGGGAGGTTGGGATGATTCCGTGCGCGCCCGGAAGCATCGTAAGGCTGTCCGTGACTGCAGCTGGAACCACCCTCGGGTTTGAAGGACGTGCGTGCAAAAGTGTACAGGATATATCAGGTGCGCGTAGTGTGCGGTCTCCTAAAAATGTTCCTTTTTGAGTTAAAATAGAGATTTTCATAAATGTGTTTTAAAGGAATGATTTTCGGGACGGGGAAGAATGCAACACATAAGCACGTAAATTTTCTGGGAGCCCCAGTCAGTCATGGAGCTGAGTAGCCCCAAGCTGCTAGGACTGCCAGATTAACCATGATTCTTCCTGGTGGAATTGCCACTGAGGTCGCCCGGTCAGAATCTAATGAGGATTGAGCCGTACGACTGCATGGATCAATTTTCCAGGTTCCACTCCTTTTGCTATTTTTCGGGTTGTTTCCCGTTCAAAGTATGCAAAGATTCCAAGATGCAAATGATGCAATGCATGGTAAAGAAAGCAAGCATGATTAATGAAATCGGCGATGGGAGTCTAACCCGCTCAAAGGGAAAAGCTTTCTTCTATTTTTTTTTCAAAATTATTTTTTTTTTCGAAAAGGGATAATGGTACTTGGATTGTTAAACCACCGGTTATCCCAACTCCCACGTCAGGGAGTGTACAGGAAGGGCAAGTGGTTTCCACCTATATACCAAGTATCGATTTTAGTTTGTATTGAAAATAGAAGCTTTTCTCCTTTGGGATATCCCCAGCAGAGTCGCCAAACTGTGAATGTGGTGCCCAAATTTTTGTGTATTGGAATTCACGCGAGTTTGAAGACATCCGAGTTATTTGAAAAACGGAGTCGCCACGCCATTTTGATTACCTCAAAACTTTGAAAAAAAGGTTGTTTTATGGGTTCGGAGGTTAAGTTACCCCTTGGGAAGAACGTTTGGCGTTCACCCAAAGTGCCTTGCCGGAGCAAGTCTCCCGAGATTTCATTAATCGTGCTTGCTTGCGTGCTTTCTTGTGTGCATGTGTTTGAAAATAAGGGGGGAATGTCCCAAGTTGTCTTCCGGACGTACAAACCATTTGTTGGTTGTCGCTCGGGATTCCTTGGAATTTTATGTATTCGGGATTATGATCCCGTCCTCATCTTGTGACTTGTGATCATCGCATTTTAACCTCGGGACCCTCGGGACTTGCGTGATCGAGAGAATGACTCTCTTTGTGGTCAAAGATGAGGTTCTTTAGGAAGGAATGTCCTTAGCCCATCAATCCTACGCTTTAAGATGGTCGAGCTCGTATAGAGGCTTCATACTCATTCTTAAGAGATAATCGGAGATATAGGGTTCAAGGTTATACTTTTCCTAAAGAAATCATGAACCTTTAATGGAAGGAACGATGCAAAAATGAGAACTTTTACACCGGTCCGTTCCAAGGTTGGGGAAAGGGGGAATGCATGAAAAATGACTCTTTAATGAAAAGGTGACATTTTTAGTTTTAGCAAATGATGCTTTTTTAATTTAAAGAAAGGATCTTTATTGCAAATGATGCAGAAAGATAGGATTTTTATGCAAATGATGCATTGAAAAGGGGTTTTGATTGCAAAGGATGCATTTTTATTGGAAAAGATTTGATCTTTATATGCAAATGATGCATAAAAATGACATTTTTATTGGAAAATAGGGATTTTAGGTGCAAAGGATGCACCTTTATGAAAAAGACTACATTTTTATGACAAATGAGGTCTTAATGCATGCAAAGGGGAAGGGGGTGATAAAGAAATGATCTTTATGAATAAATGCCAAGTCCCAAGCAAGATATATGAATGCAATGAGCAAGTATATCAATTAAAATGCAAGGTTAGGGCGTGCGAGGTTACCAATCGTTTCCTTCGCTTCTTCGGACGGAGCTAGGAGGAGAGGTTCGTCTTGGGTCTTCAAGGAGGAGGGAGATGGCTTCTTGAGCTTCTTCTTCGCCTTCTTGAGCCTACAAGGTGGTTCTTCACGTCTTGATTATATTGCTATAGAGTGTGTGTGTTTTTTGTTGTTCTTTGAAATGGGTAGAGGAGGGCTCTATTTATAGGCAGTCTGGATAAGGCTAATGAAGCCGTGCGGCTGCAGGTCCTTTGCAAATGAGGCCGTGCGGTCTTATCCTGAATGACTCAGCATTCTAGAACCATGCAAGGTGGCATTATTCTAGAACCCTCTTCCTAATTAAGAAAAACGTGTTTTCTTAATTAGGAAGGCTCCCTTCAGCCCTAATTTGATTTTGGACTGTTCCAGGACATTTCCGGAACACTAGGAAGGTCCGGGGAATTACCGGGAAACTTACCGAAAATGTCGGGAAAATTAACCGGAAGGCATGAGCCAGATTTGGGTACTTACAGCTTCTCAATTTGAAACGAAGATTAGATGATATGAAAGCAGATCGGATAGCCACCAATGGGAAGGTCGAACGAAATGACTGTACTCTTCGACCTTTAGCCAAGGATATGCTCTATAAAGGACCTCCTGCAGGGTTCAAGCTGCCCATTTTAGAAAAGTACTCAGGACCAATGCCTTGAATCATATGCAGCACTTTGAGGCCACTATGTATTTGTTCTCTTTCGAGGATGACGTGCTATGCAAGGCATTAACCAGCACCTTCACAGGTGCAGCACTGACTTGGTTTCATGGTGTATCTACTGGCTGCATTACCTCATGGAGTTACATGAGGAGGAAGTTCTTAGAAAGGTTCTCTACAACGGGGCCCCGTAAGAAGATAGTGACCAACCTAAACAACATGACTCAGGGTAAGATGGAGAGTACCATGAGCTAATTTACCAGGTTCAAAGAGTTGGTCGACAAAACTGAGGAAGACCTTACAGATAGGGAGGTCATCAACTGCTTTATGAATGGAGTGTCCTCTCCCGATCTGGATAATGAGCTCCTAGTTAGGAGGACGACCACGAGGAAGGAGTTGTTTGAAAGGGTCTATGATGTGGCCATGGCTGAGGAACGAAAGGAAAGAAAAAAGGACAAATGCTCCAAACATTCTGAGAGTGTTGAGTTGACAAAAAGAGGACAGAACAAGAACGACAACAAGGGAAAGAATAGAACAAGGGCGACTGAAAGGGTCCATAAAATCTTCACTCCCCTTACGATTAGTCGAATAGAAATAATGAACACCGTCGACCTAGGTCCGCCTTCCCCAATGAACTCTCAAAATAAGTTCAGAAGGGATAATGGTAGGTACTGCGAGTACCAAAAGGACAGTGGGCACACCATGGAATAGTGTATGAGCTTGAAAAGGATCATCCAAAAGCGGGTGAATGAGGGCAGGTTGGATAGGTTTGTGAAGGAAGGTCATCTTGAAGGAGGAGATCGACCTACAAGAGGTGTGCTAGAGCCAAGGCAGCCAAGACTGACTTTGGGGGTAATTGCTAAGGAGACGAGCAACACATCGCTCAAGCACAAGATTTTCCAATTGAACAAAGCTCCCTATGTGCCTCCCAGAAGATGTGTTCAAGAGCAGGTGATCAATTTCTATCCCTACGAGCTGGCCGCCAGTATTGCTGCAAGAGAGCAGATTTTGGTAATTTCAGGACTCATTGATGATTGCACGTCAAGTAGAATCTTGGTCGATACGGGGGCCTGCAAGGACATTCTCTATTACAAAATCTTCCTAGACATGGGTTTAACGGATGTCAGGTTTTCACCTTACTCAGGTCGATTAGAGGGCTTCACCAATCATAAAGTTGCCGCCAAGGAGCAGATAGAGCTGGAGGTTGATATTGGACAACATCCTTTGAGGACAACAACTAAGGTAACATTTATAGTCATTGATATTATAAGTTATTAACATGCTATACTGGGTATACCTAGACAGGTCGCTCTAGGAATGGTGCCTTCAATCCCTCATCAAAGGGTCAAGTTCCCCACCATCCTGGGGGTTGGGTTCGTTCTAAGTACAGCCAGAGAGTACTTGGTTCATGTGCTTCGATCCAAAAAGAAGACGGAGTTAGAAATTGACACTCTAGAGGCGAGCTGGGAGTTCTCAAAGTCTGTCACCACTACTTTCAGACTATCAACAATCAAGTGTATAGAATAGGCGACATATCCCTCACATGACCACGTCATGACTGAGCCAACACGTCCATCTGAAAACACTTGGGTTGTAGCAGATGCAGTTTTGGTCGACCAGATCATCATTGGCGACCTATGCCTCCAAGACAACCGAAACTCAGGGGCCTCCAATGGGGAAATAGCTTCTGAGCTAGATGATATGATTGAGGTAGAAGCTCCACACTTGGGGACTGAAAAAAGAAAAAGGGTCAGAGAGATCATCATTGAGAATCTGCAGTTTAGAGACGACCCAGAATTGGAACCAGTCGACGAGCTGGAGGATATAGAAGCTAACCCGTCTTACCCCAAGCAAAAAATCAGAATAGGGAGACAATTGTCACCAGAAGAAAAGGTGGAAATAGTCGACCTATTGAAGGAAAGTATAGATGTCTTTGCTTGGAGGGTAGAGGACATGAGGGGAGTCAAAGAGGAGGTCGCAGTGCATCACTTGGAGGTCCACCTGTAAGTACCCAAATCCGGATCGTTACAATCCGTTAACTAGCCCTTTACAAGTTAACTGGAATCCATTAACTCTCCCTTTCTGAGTCAATGAGACTTCCCAGGACTGCCCCGTGCATCCAAAATCCCAAGTGTACTCAACACACATTCTCACACGTAAAAGTACCACTTTCCTCGAAATACGCAATTTTCGAGACTTTCCGAGACTGTTTTGACATTTTCTCTGACAGTTATTTAGAAAACAGTCAAAACCGGGATTAACGGGAAAAAAATCCTAGCTTAATAACTAAGCTAGGACACATGGCCAACATGCAAGCCTCCCCACATCTCCATTAATCAGATTCAAGGGTAAAAAGACAAAAATACCCCTGAGATTGAAGAACAGGCCGGCCGTCCTGTTTTACGTGATCGCTCAAAAATCTCAGCAATTCTTCAAATACCCAAAAGGCCCTCCAAATTGAAGAACTGGTCGGCCGGCCTGTTTTACGCCATGAAATTGGCTATAAATAGAAGCCTCCTCCTTCATTTTTGAGGACAATATTTACTCCCTCAATCCTCCCATTCGACATTCAGCCTCGGTTCCAGCAACTAAACCCCCTCTCGAGCCTCGAAAATGCCTCAATTTGCGTGAAAACCAGATTTTCCAAGCCAAACACGAGCCAAACACCTCCTAAACACCTTTAAAACACTAGATCGTATCCCGTATATGTCCTCCCGAGCCAAAGAGTCAACACCTAGCCATTGGTAACACTCTCACCCTCTAAACTCCCCTTTGTCTCGTTTTACGCGTCATACGCTACTTTTGATCCGATCAAAGTTCTTAAAATGTAGACGAAATGCCGTCTACGGGTCTCGATATGATCCTCCCTCTATCATCTCTTCTCCCTCGAGAGAAGTGATTTTGGGTTAAAACGGAGATCGAGTCCCGTTTTTACTTTATGTCATTTACCGTCCGAACCGTTCGGTTCGTCGATCGCACTTTTACCGTCCCAATCGTTTGATCCGTGATTGTCATTTACAAGTCCGGATCGTTTGATCCGTTGATATTGTTATTTACTTTACGCTCTTTACAAGTCCGAACCGTTAGGTTCGTTGATTCGCACCTTTACAAATCCGAGTCGTTTGGCTCGTCGATCGCACTTTTACCGTCCGGATCGTTCGATCCGTTGATACCACAATTTCAATACTGTCATTTACAAGTCCAAACCGTTTGGTTTGTTCATACTCCCTCCGTCCCACCCCAAATGTCTCAAAATGAGTTCGGTGCGGGAATTAAGGAAAGTGATATAGGAAAGAGAAAAATTTTAAATGTTGTGAGTATGAAAAGTGATGTAGGAAAGATAAAGTGGGGTAGGGAATAGTTAGTGGATATTTATTGTGAGTATGAAAAGTGGATCCCACAAATAAAAAAGTAATAAAAACTTTCCTTTTTTTGGGTTGAGACATTTTAAATGGGACGCCCAAAATGGAAAGTTGAGACATTTGGGGCGGGACGGAGGGAGTAGTATTTACTTTCAAACGTCCGAGTCACAAAATGACTCATTGATCGCATCTTACTTGCCATCGTTTTCATCAAAATGGGTAACATCGTAATGCCAGGTTCAAAACCAAAGTTCGTCATTCGAACTCCTTTTCCAACTCAAAACCGACATTTGTCATTCAAACGCTCTTTTCCAAAATCAACGTTTGTCATTCAAACCAAGATTAAAGTTTGCCATTCAAACCTAATTTCAAAAGTAACACGAACACACACACGCACACTTTTCGAGAAAGGTAGAAAGACTCGTCATGCGAGGCGTTTCGGGTGATCTCCATATACTTTTCCCGAAATGTAACCTGACCTCCGAACCTAACAATCTCTATTCAAAAGCCTTTTCCTAAGTTTTGGCTACCAATCAAAACGACCTCCTTTTTTATACCATCATTTTTCAAAGTTTAGGCTCATAATACAAAACGGCGTGGCGACTCTCTTTTTCAGTGAAGTCCATCAAAAAACCGCTCGCCGCGTTTCGCGCGCGATCCGAGTAATTTCAATTGGAGACTCCGCTGGGGACTTAACATGTTTTTTCAAAACTCCTTCGTTTTAAAAAAAAACATTCTGTGGGTCAAACTTTTGTTTACCCATTCTCGTTTTTTACGTGCGTGTGTGTTTTCTCCGTGCTTCGTGTTACTTCTGTTTTCTTTTCAAAAAAAAGGGAAATTTCAAACAACTCCGATCTCAAAACATTGGACTGTTTAAAAAAAAGATGTTGCTTTTTCATCTATTTCAAAATCATAACATGTTCGTGCATTTCCGTTCATACATGATTCTTTATGCTATATTTTGAACTGCGCATAAATTCTTTAAGACTCATTCTAAAAGTCTCTATTTTACTCAGAAAAAAGAATTTAGTGACCGCACACCACTCGCACTACTGCCTCGGTACACTGCACGCTATGCGCACTTGCTGCCTCGGTACACTGCACACTACAACCCTCAACCCGGGGTAACCGTTCAGCTGCAGCTTGATTGGCCTTCCTACGCCCTTCGAGCGTGCACGGGGTCATCCCAAACAGCCCATCCTAGCCCGTGTAATCCATGCACTCTTTGTGTCACACTTCATCCAAGACCTCGGTTGGTTTTTGGCTTAGTTCGTGTCATAAAGTCTAAGTGTATGATTTTATGCCGATCTCCCTCACAAGCCAAACTTAAAAGTTGAGATCAAAGGTCGTTCTCGACGCGAAGTCTTAGCTTTTCAGCTTTGACTTTGACACAGAACCGCGCTAAAAACATACCCGAAGGTTCAATGTGACACCGTGTCATCAAACCCTCAACGTATGCACCATGCCAGCCATAACTTGGCCAATGCCAAAAGCTAAGGCCCCTCGCGCAAGCGTGTCAAGAGAGGTCATGCCAAAATCTTGGCACGATTTCTGCCTTAACTTAAGGATGTTGACTTCGACCGTGACCCGCATGTCACATACGTTGAAAGTTTACATGACCAGCTAGCCTTAAGTTCACTTTTCCCTTTGTCTGTGGAACTCGCTTGCCTTATAGGACCCTCGCTCAAGATTGTCCATCCCGGAAAGACGGTTTACAGGTGAAAAACGAGGGGCTTCTTGTGATGATGTGCATTCGCGATTTTTTTTCCTTTTTTGTGGGAATTGTTTTGGAAAAAATCATTTTTCGGAGTCGCCACGCCGTTTTTAGTTTAAGGGCCAAAACTTTGAAAAATACCCAATATTAGAGAAAATGAGTTCGGAGGTCACGTTACATTACGGGAAGAACGTTAGTGTTCACCCGGAATGCCTCGTACGACGAGTCTTTCTTACTTGAAAACTTTTGTTGTGTGTGTATGTTTTAAAAGGAGGTTTTCTGAAAATAATTGGAATTTTAGGGACTGAACTGAAAAATAGTTTGAAAACAGTGATTAAACTGAAAATAATAGAAAATTGAGGGACTGTTTGCAGATGACAATGTCATCCGCGTGGACAAGACTGCAGTACAATCTTATCCGCACGGGCTAATCTGCAGTGTCAATATTTTATAGTTTCCAGTTTAGTCACTGTAATTTCCAGAAAGTTAACTGAATTTACAGGACTTAACTGAAATTGTAACTAAAAGACAGAAAGTAAGAGGGGATTTGGATTTTTGGCATCCATGCTTGTCCTCTCTTTCCCTAGACTTTGATTAGTGGTCATAAGTGATGAATCCACTTAATCAAGTCATCCCGAGGGTACGTTGGGACTTTGTGAGCATTTCATTTGCTTGGGAAGGGGGATTTTAACATAGAAAAGTGAGTTTGAACAAGGAATAGGTCAAGATGTATCAACTTTAGAGGAAGATCTCTAAGGTGGTCATACGATGACCATCCTCGATATCTATGCTCGATTGTATCTCCTACATCTTGTGTGACCTATTTTGTGAGTCTAGATAATGTTCATCCAAGGAAAGTGTTCCAAGGTGAGCATCTTAGACATGGGAGGGGGATTTGACATGTAAGTAAAGATTATGGACCATATGAAGTGGTCATCTATGGAGATGGACTCCAAGATGACCATCTTCTAAGTCAAGTGAACAAATATTGACTAGAAATGAAAAGAGGCATGAATATAAGATGTGGACCATTTGGAGTGATCATCTATGGAGGTTGACTCCAAGATGACCACATTTTAGGTCAAAGAAGCAAATAATAAGTAAAAGCTAGTTAATAAAAAGGGACAAAGGGAAATACATAAACAAATGTAGATCCATGTAGAGAATCATCCATGGAGATGAACTCCATGGAGATCCTCTTGAATCCTTGGGACAAATGGGAAGGGGATGAGCAAGCAAGTGAAGAAACTAAGCTACATCATTTATATATGAGAAATATGTATGGATGAAGGAGATTTGAGTAAGGGAAGTGAGGGTTTACCAATTGTTTCTTGGCTTTGTGTCTAGGGTTTGAAGGATTTCAAGGGTCAAGAGTGGTTTTGGGGTGGATTTGAGGATGGATATGGTGTGGAATTTAGGTTTTGAGAGTGTAAATGGCTGTTTAAGGGTGAATTTGGGCAGAGTAACAGTAGGTTTTCGTATTTTTTGGCCTCTTTAAACTGAGGGAGGAGGGTTGTATTTATAGGGTTGGCTGATGCTGATCTTATCCGCGTGGACAAGATTGTAGGTGCAATCTTGTCCGCGCGGATGACCCATGCAGGCGTGCCTGACCTGTGCAGAAAAGCAGTTTGGGCGTTTTGTTCTTGGTCAATATTCCTTTTTTATTGGAAATGACAAATATCAGCGAGATAATGTATATTTTTTTATTCCTAAGAGGATTCCTACGTATCCCATGTGGGAATCAAGTCGGTCGTAGTTCAGGTCTTGCGGGGGAAAAGAGCGGTCAAACGAATGGACCTCCCACCGCATGCATTGTCGAAGGAAGACTCGACTTAGCGGAAGCGTTGCCGAATACGTATTCGACCTAGCGGAAGCGTTACCGAAAACGTATTCGTCCTAGCGAAAGCGTGGCCGAAGACGTATTCGACCTAGCGAAAGCGTTGCCGAAGACGTATTTGACCTAGCGGAAGCGTTGCCGAAGACGTATTCGACCTAGCGGAAGCGTTGCCGAAGACAGACTCGACTTAGCGGGGGTGTCTATACCTAAATTGAGACTTAGTTCAGGAGTATGAACCTAAGTTGGGGTTTGGTTCAGGAGTGGGGCCAATTGAAGGCGCTCTCACTGGGGAAGATTCGGGCTTACGATGACTGCCGGGGAAAAGGGTGA
Organism: Adenophora triphylla var. japonica; assembly: GCA_022495995.1. Classification (NCBI taxonomy): domain Eukaryota; kingdom Viridiplantae; phylum Streptophyta; class Magnoliopsida; order Asterales; family Campanulaceae; genus Adenophora; species Adenophora triphylla. Next base: position 137,989 of record JAFEMH010002813.1, on the reverse strand, counting down.
CCGTGTCGGTCAATTGGCTGGACCTATGGTAGGCTACCTACGTATCCCGGATGGGAATCAAGCCTGGACGTAGTTCGGAAACTGCTGGGGATGCGTATGGGCTTACGGTGACAGCCGGGGTTTATCCGCTAAGGATGTGTGTTCTTGGTTCGGACTTACAATGATGGTCGGGGTTGAAAACGAGGAAGGAAATGGACTTTCGTTAAGTTTTTGTTAAAGGACGGACTTACGATGACGGCCGGGGTTGAAAACAAGGAAGGAAATGGACTTCCGTTAAGTTTTCGTTAAAGGACAGACTTACGATGACGATCGGGGTTGAAAACAAGGAAGGAAATGGACTTCCATTAAGTTTTCGTTAAAGGACGGGCTTACGATGACGTCCGGGGTTGAAAACAAGGAAGGAAATGGACTTTCGTTAAGTTTTCGTTAAAGGACGGGCTTACGATGACGGCCGGGGTTGAAAACAAGGAAGGAAATGGACTTCCGTTAAGTTTTCGTTAAAGGACGGGCTTACGATGACGGCCGGGGTTGAAAACAAGGAAGGAAAGGGACTTCCGTTAAGTTTTCATTAAAGGACGGGCTTACGATGATGGCTGGGGTTGAAAACAAGGAAGGAAATGGACTTCCGTTAAGTTTTCTTTAAAGGACGGGTTTACGATGACGGCCGGGGTTGAAAACAAGGAAGGAAATGGAATTTCGTTAAGTTTTCGTTAAAGGACGGACTTACGATGACGGCCGGGGTTGAAAACAAGGAAGGGAATGGACTTCCGTTAAGTTTTCGTTAAACTAGGGATCTGGATGCAGAGGGCCAGAAATTAAAGGGGCAAAATAGGAATTTCGCCCTGCAATCTCATCCGCGCGGGCCAGATCAGCAGGGCGCCTGGTTCAAAAAGCTGGAAAGCCGTGTCTGTCTTCTCACTTTTCAAAAAAAACCAGACGAGAGAAAGAGAGAAAACAGAGGGAGAAATCCGCCATTTTTGTCCAATTTTCTCGCAAAATCCTTCAAAATCAAGGCAATGGAGCAAAGGGGAGGAGCTCGTGGAGTCCGCCGAGTTCGGGTGAGTCGGGAGGCGGTGGAGAGGAGGCTTGGGTTGGTGAGGATGCACCGTCACTATACTCTCTCACAATCGATGAATGCGGATCATTATCCGGATATGTGGCAACATTGGGCCACCGACGAGGATCTACGCATGGTATGACACTCAATTTTGCCTTTTTTTTTGTTGATTTTTTGTCAAAATTGGTATATGTTAGACTTAGGGCTTGAATGGCTAAAATTGGGGCTTTTGTTTATTTTGCCATGGAAAATTGAAATTGATGATGCATTGAAATTACCCGGATTTCGCGCGAGCGAAAGCGGTTGTCTTTCGCGGAGGGTTGGTGTCTGAGACCTCGCTTTTGGGAAGGAGAGGAGTCGCCACGCGGTTTTGTATTTTGAGCCCAAACGTTGAGAAACGGCTATTGATTGAAAATGGTGTCGTTTTTATTGGTAGCAAAAACTTAGGAAAAGGCTTCTGAAAACGGGGGGTCATTTTTATTGGTAGCAAAAACGAGTAAAAAGCTTTTTAGTAGCAGAGATTGTTAGGTTCGAAGGTCACGTTACGTTTCGGGAAGAGTATATTGAGATCACCCGAAATGCCTCGTATGACGAGTCTTTCTACCTTTCTCAAAAACGTGTGCGTGTGTGTGTGTATTTGCATTTTAGAAATGGGGGCTTGAATGACAAGCTTAATCTTGGTTTGAATGTCAAACGTTGATTAGGGTCTGTTTGAAAAGGCGAGCGTTTGAATGACAAACGTCGATTTTGGAAGTTTTAGGAAAAGTGGCGCGAATGCTGATTTTAACTGTTTATCTTAAGTGTCAAATGTTGACTTTTAAGAAAAGAGCGTTTGAATGTCAAACGTCGGACTTTGAGTTTGAAGATGAGCGTTTGGATGCCAAACGTCATTTCGCGCATTTTGAAAGAGAGTTCGAACGTCGAACTCCGGTTTTGAACCGGGCATGCCATTGTTAACGATTTTACGGGAAAAACGTATTAAATGATTTTGAATGTCAAAAGTCGGCTTTTAGTTTGAAGATGAGCGTTTGGATGCCAAACGTCATTTCGCGCATTTTGAAAGAGAGTTCGAATGTCGAACTCCGATTTTGAACCGGGCATGTCATTGTTAACGATTTTACGGGAAAAACGTATTAAATGCTTTTGAATGTCAAAAGTCGGCTTTTAAGTTTGAAGATGAGCGTTTGGATGCCAAACGTCATTTCGCGCATTTTGAAAGAGAGTTCGAATGTCGAACTCCGATTTTGAACCGGGCATTACATTGTTAACGATTTTACGGGAAAAACGTATTAAATGATATGCGATCAATGAATCGGGTTGCGACTCGGACTTTGAAAAGTAAATACTATCACGATCCAAATGGCTCGGACTTTGTAAATGACAGTATTTAAAGTGCGGTATCAACGGAATCAAACGATCCGGAATTGTAAAGTACGATCGACGAGCCAAACGGCTCGGAATTGTAAATTTGCGTGAAAGTAAATGACGATCGACGGATCAAACGATACGGAATTTGTAAATGACAGGAATTTAAATGACGTTCGACGGATCAAACGATCCGGAATTGGAAAATGACATAAAAGTAAACGGAACGGGGCCGGAACGCCATTTTAACCCGAGATTACTTCTCTTACGGGAAGAGAAGAGTATCGCAGACTAAAACATATCGGGCCTCGTTTAGACGATGACGTCTACATTTCAACAACGTCGTTCGAAACGGTTGTAGCGACTGGCGCATAAACCGAGACGGAACGAGAGTTTAAAGAGAGAGGGAGCTACCTATGGCTAGGGTCGGCTCCTTTGGCTCGGGGGACGTATACGGGATACGAAAAAGTGTTTGGAACGGTGTTTTGAGGTGGCGGGGGTCATATTTGATCGAAATACGGAGTTTTCATGCAAAACGAGGTAAAACCGGGGCTCAGGAGGAGTGAGACCAGTTTAGGCCGTGGGTTTTTGGGTGAAAGGGAGTAATTTTTGTTGTTATAAATGGCTTTGACAGCCTCTGTATTTATAGGTGAAATTTCAGCATGAGTCCGGACGGACTGAGCTTGAAATCCAGGGGGTTTTGTGAAACTTTGGAAATTGGAGGGGCTTGCTGGCAATTCTGGATTGTCTGCAAATGGGTTCGGCCGGACTGAGACTGCATACCAGGGGTATTTTAGTCTTTTCACTCTGAAATCTGATTGAATGGTGACTAGAGGGCTGTGGCATGCAAGCCACGTGTCCCATGACTCACCAGGCTCGTGGGAGTTCGTGCCATATTTCCCGGTTTTGTCCGTTTTTAAAATAACAGTTCGAAAAATGTCCGAAATGCCCTCGGAAAGTGCCGGAAAGTGCATTTTTCAGGGAAAGCCGTACTTTTACGTGCAACGACGTGTTTTGAGTATGCTTCGATGTTGAGATGCATGGGGCAGTCCCGAGACGTTTCGTTGGCTTGGCAACGGGGAGCTTAACGGGTTCCGATTAACCTGGAGCGGGCTAGTTAACGGATTCCGGTTAACTTTGTAACGGATTTTGACGATCCGGATTTGGGTACTTACATGCATGTGTTTATTTGAAGTTATGGGTAGAAAGAATATGCAATTTGTTTATGAAAAACATTGGCAGTTTGCATGATGTAAAAATAAGGTGGGTACAAATTTGTCGAATTTGGGACGGACTCTTGTATAAGAGATTTTTGTGATGAAAATTTGCTTTTGTGAATGCATGCTTGATAACATGATGCATGAGTGTGTGAAATGATGCATGCTATGTAAAAATGTACAAATTTGCCGAATTTGGAAGGGACTCTTGAATAAGAGATTTTGAATAAAAATTGCATTTTGTAAAATGAACACAAATTTGCCGAATTTGGAACGGACTCTTGAATAAGAGATTTTGAATGTAAAATGAACACAGATTTTCCGAATTTGGAACGGACTCTTGTATAAGAGATTTTGAATGAAAATTGAGTGTGGGAAAAGAATGTGTGTAGGAAAATGTATCCGAATATGGGACGGAGTTTATTTTCTTTCTTCCCTGTTCCTTTGTTGTTCATGTCATAATGGTGATTTTGATGACATATTTTTGTGGTGTCTATTTTCAGGAGAGAGGTGATATCATCCAACGCAAGTTGGATAAGCTGAAGACGTGGGGATCTGTGAAGGCGGTTGTCAGGCTATGGGATACTTTGCCTATGGCTGGCAGGGTGGGCTATCGGAGTCCACATCAGCTTGTGGTGGCTTCTAAGCTTTATGGCTTTGTTGAGGGTCTGAGGGGGGTGTGCGGCTTACATAAGAGCAAGGGGCTCACTTTGGCATTGACTGAGTATTGGTGGGATGTCAACCATACTTTTCACTTTTCATGGGGGGAGGCTACCGTGACACCTACGTATTATGTTGTCATTATTGGCCTGTCCTTTAAGGGGCTCAGCTTGGAGTGGCATGACGGGTATACGGATGCGGAGCTGATGAACCTGCTGGGGATTGTTATCGTGCCGCGGAAAGGGATGGGCACGGAGTATGCCGTGGTTGAGGCTAAGCTGACCGAGAGCATAGCTCGGTACGAGAGAGGGGACCAGGCCATCACAGCTGAGCAGATTGCTCGATGTTTCTTATGGTTCGCCCTTTCCAGTACTCTGTTTGGGCATGCCGAGGGTACGGCCATGTTTGCTTTGCTGGGGTCCTTGGCATACATAGACAGGATTCACGAGTATGCCTGGGGAGAGGCGGGCTTAGCGGAGTTATACTTCGCTTTGGACGGATACAGCAGGAAGGCGTATACCTCCCTGACCTGCTTTGAGTTCCCTTTGGAGGTACACTCTCTTTCTTTTCCTTTATCCTTTGTACATATTGTGTATGCACTTCTAGTTTTTGACAGGTCTCCTTTGTTGGATGCAGGTTTGGGCCTTGGTGATTTTTGGCTGCGCCTTATGGGACCATGTCCTGGGGGAGAACTTTGCATACCAGGCGATGCTTTGGTGGATGAAGAATGGCCGGGTGAAGAGGACTAGCCGGACTAGGATTAAGATGCGGTATAGTGACGCGGTTCCTTATATGAAGAAGGAGACCAGCGAGGGGGTTAATTTCTACCCTTGAAGCCGGTTCGAGGTGGACCAGCTGGGTGGTGCTGAGCGCTGGATGAGCCAGAGGTGGATCATGCGGGGGCTCACCTGCGATGTTTACTACTTGGGAGAGAGGGTGATGAGGCAGCATGGTCTAGGGTTACCTTCCTTGGCGCCAGCTGAGCCTCCTGCTGACATGATGTTTCCCCGGGAGGGGTTAGCGAACTGGGATTTGGTTTAGAGGCGGGAGGCCTGTCCTGGACTACGTTACTGAGGAGCCTTATCAGGCGTTCGTGAGGCGCAGGCTGAGGACACCTCAGGTGCTGGCGAGGGAGGGGGAATCGGTTGTGAGGATCCCTCGGGCTGACTTTTCGTACACTCAGGAAGGGGTGAGGATGAGAGCGCAGATTCCGCTCCCATAGGTGACACCGCAAGCTTTTCGGCCTCGACCGAATGCTCAGGTATGTGCTGATTTTTTTTGGTTATTTTGGCTTTGTACTTCTTTCGTCATTGCTTCGACTGCCTTTTAATGCTTCTGTTTCTTCTTTGTAGTACTCATCCCGAGTTGTGGATCGGCTTTTGCGCCAGGTTAATGGGGCGAAGAGGTTCATTCGCAGCCTCGTGACGAAGGGGAATGCTCGGGGCTCGGAGAGGGCGAGGCAGCTAGGATCCAGTGCCTCCATGCGGGAGAGGTCGTCTATCCCTACCAGCGAGACTATCCTGTTGGGTTAGAGGATCAATTGGGCCAGACATCAAGGCAAAGGGGAAGATTTTCGTAGCAGGTTTCTGGGGTCAAGAGCGGCCGCGCTGCCTATGTGCGCGACCGCGCTCTTGTGACGAGAATGGTGCTCGGGAGGGACATCTTCGAGGGCGACCGCGCTGAGAGGAAGGGCGACCGCGCTCAAGGCCCGAGGCTGGCGTTTGGTATTGCTCGTCAATAGCGCGACCGCGCTCAGCAGGTGAGCGGCCGCGCTCCGCCCGATTCAGCAACAGTCGTAGTTTCCTTGTTTGTTTAGGATTTGGACTCTACCCTAGGTCATATATAAACAATGTTCCGCCCCTCAACTCAGTTGTAACAAAAATTTTAATTACATAGTGCAAGATCCTGGCTTGGTAGTGCCCCCAGACGTAGCCAATCAATTTGGTGAACTGGGTTAACAATTTCTTGTGTTCTTTTCTGTTTTTCATTGATTTCTTGTGCTTGGTTTGTGTGCGATTATTATTCTTGTAGGTTTGCTTGGGTGTGGAGGGCCATATTCACAACAACTGGTATCAGAGCTCTTGGTTCAGGATCAAGGGAGTTGTTTCAAGCAATCAAGAATGGGCAAGGACAAACAGGCGGTGGAGAAATTCGATGGGTCTGACTACGGATATTGGAGGATGCAGATTGAAGATCTATTGTACAACAAGGATCTCTACAAGCCTCTGAAGGGAGTCAAACCGGAAGATGAAGATCAGGAAGAATGGGAACTCATGGATCGGAAGGCTTTAGGGGTGGTTAGATCTACTTTGTCAAAGTGGATCGCGAAGACTACCAGGAAGGCGACAACCACCAAGGAGCTATTGGATTATCTTACTGAGAGATTTGAAACTCCGTCTGCTGCAAATAAGGTTGATTTGATACGCAAGATGGGTAGTCTCAAGATGCAAGAGGGAGGATCCTTGGCTAAGCACATCGATGAATTTATGGATGTCATAGATTCATTGACAGCGGTGGAGATCAAGTTCGATGACGAGGTTCATGCATGCTTGTTGCTAGCTTCTTTACGAAGCAAGTTGGAGCGGAACGGTGGCTGCAATCAACGCTTCGGCGGGTAAGAAAAAATTGAAATATGATGATGTTAAAGACTTTCTTTTAGGTGAGGAAAATCGCATGAAGAAGTTGGGGACATCAAGTACTTCGGGAGCGGCTTTAGCTACTACTAGTAGGGGGAAGCCGGGTACTAGCAAACAAGGGAGAACCGAATCAAGGGAGAACGGAATGAGTGGTAAGGGCAAATCTGATGAGACCAAGGATAAACCGAAGGTTGCGAAGGGATCTGTTCAGTGCTACTATTGTAAGGAGTTGGGACACTTTAAGAGGGATTGTCCAAATCGTAAGGGCAATCAGGCGAATGTGGCAGTCGAAGGTGACGATGTGCGGATTACGAGTGTTAGTAGTGCACTAGAATCATGGGTCTGGATTCGGGCATCATTCCACTCTTGCGGGCATAAGGAAGAGATGGATAATTACACTTCCGGTGATTTCGGGAAGGTCTATCTAGCTGATGGCGAGCCTTTGGAAATCAAGGGGAAGGGGGATGTCAGAATAGGAGCATCGGACGGGAAGGTTCTACATCTGAACGGGGTTCGACACATTCCGGGTTTGAAGAAGAACTTACTTTCAGTTGGGCAGTTGGATGATGAGGGTTACAAGGTGACTTTCGGCTGCAGGAACTGGGTTATTACCAAGGAGGATTGTGAGATCGCTCGGGGTAATAAGGAGGGTACTTTGTATTTGGCGAACAACACCAAGGATAGTATTGCGGTGGCAGCAGCCAAGGGTGATACTGATTTGTGGCACTGTCGATTGGGTCACATGAGTGAGACAGGGATGAAGGTACTTTGTTCCAAGGGTCTACTACCGGGTTTGAAGACAGTCAACGTGGGGATCTGCGAAGATTGTATGTTTGGCAAACAAGGGAGGAATAATTTCTCAAGGACAGGTAGGGGATTGAGGGAAGCAAAGTTGGAATTGGTTCACACGGACTTGTGGGGGCCATCTCCGGTTACATCTCTAGGTGGTGCGTCATATTACATGACTTTCATTGATGATTCTACAAGGAAGGTCTGGGTCTATTTCTTGAAGGGGAAAGATGAGGCTTTCGAGGTGTTCAAGAAGTGGAGGGCTTTGGTGGAGAATCAAACGGGACTTAAGCTTAAGTGCTTAAGATCAGACAATGGTGGGGAGTATGAGCTTACTGAGTTTAGGGAATATTGTGCTGCGAATGGTATTCGTATGGAGAAGACTCCAAAGAAGACTCCACAACTCAACGGGGTAGCAGAGAGGATGAACAGGACTTTGAACGAGCGGGCTAGAAGTATGAGATTGAAGTGTGGACTTCCGAAGACGTTCTGGGCATATGCAGTTGACACGGCAGCTTTCTTGATCAATAGGGGACCGTCGGTTCCATTGGGGAATGGAATTCCAGAGGAAGCTTGGAGTGGCAAGCAGGTAAATCTGTCCTTTCTTCGCGTATTTGGCTGCGTTTCTTATGTTCATATTGACTCTGCTGAAAGAACTAAATTAGATGCTAAATCTGTTAAGTGTACGTTTATTGGGTATGGCGGGGATGACTTCGGGTATAAATTTTGGGATGATAAAAACCATAAGGTTATTCGTAGTCGAGATGTGGTATTCAATGAACAGGTTTTGTACAAGGATAGAAAGGGGGCATCTGATGACACTAGTTCGGAACCGGAGGTTGTAGAGGTTGATATTCCAGACTCGGGTGGGAGCAGGACAGTTCATGTTGACCATGGTCAGGAGGTCATTGAAGATGAACCACATACTCCAGAACCAGATATTCCGCTGCGTAGATCCAGCAGATTGCGTGGATCACCTGACAGGTATACTCCTTCGAATTATTATTTGTTGTTGACAGATAATGGGGAACCGGAATGTTATGCGGAGGCAGTTCGTAGTGTGCTTTGTGATAAGTGGAAAGCTGCGATGGATGATGAGATGGTCTCATTGAAGGCAAACAAAACTTGGGAGTTGACTGAACTACCTAAGGGGAAGAAGGCACTGCATAACAAATGGGTTTACAGGATCAAGGAGGAAGCAGACGGTAGCAAGCGTTACAAGGCAAGACTGGTTGTAAAAGGGTTTCAGCAGAAGTATGGTATTGACTACACCGAAGTATTCACTCCGGTTGTGAAGATGACCACTATCAGAATGGTTCTGGGGATAGTAGTGGCGGACAACTTGCTGCTTGAACAGATGGATGTGAAGACGGCCTTTCTTCATGGGGACTTGGAGGAAGAGATCTACATGGTACAGCCAGAGGGTTACTTGTCTAAGGGTAATGAGGAGCTAGTTTGCAGATTGACTAAGAGCTTGTATGGCCTTAAACAAGCTCCTAGGCAGTGGTACAGGAAGTTTGACGGATTCATGCACGACATTGATTTTATCAGATGTGAGGCGGATCATTGTTGCTACTTCAAGAACACGGACAATGGGTATATTATCTTGCTGTTATATGTGGACGACATGTTAATAGCGGGCTCTAGCAGTAGAGAGGTAAACAGGTTGAAGACTCAGTTGTCAGAACGGTTCGAGATGAAGGATTTGGGAGAGGCAAGGAAAATCTTAGGCATGCGGATTGACCGGAATAGGGAGTCGGGTAGATTGGTTCTTTCGCAAGCAGAATATGTTGAGAAAGTCTTGGCAAGATTTTGTATGGAAGGGGCAAAACCAACGGGGACACCTTTGGGTTTGCATTTCAAGTTATCCGAGAAAGACTCGCCTAGGGACAAGGAAGAGCGTGACAAGATGGAGAGAACTCCATATGCTTCAGCTGTGGGGAGTCTCATGTATGCAATGGTGTGTACAAGGCCGGACATTGCACATGCGGTGGGAGTTGTCAGCCGGTTCATGGGCAATCCAGGAAAGCAACATTGGGAAGCGGTTAAGTGGATCCTACGATACTTGAAGGGTACTGCTGGTAAGGCTCTATGTTTTTCAAGCAAGGAAGTGGTGTTAGCGGGTTATGTTGATGCGGACTTGGCATCAAGTGATCTTGATAAAAGAAGGAGTACTACGGGCTATGTGTTTACATTGGGTGGTACAGCTATTTCTTGGGCTTCTAAGTTACAAAAGATCGTGGCTCAGTCGACTGCAGAAGCAGAATATGTGGCAGTGACGGAAGCAAGTAAAGAGATGGTTTGGCTGCAGAACTTCTTGGGTGAACTTGGGAAGACGCGAAGTGGTAATATTCTCTACAGTGACAGTCAGAGCGCAATTCACTTGGCAAAGAATCCGGCATTTCATTCGAGGACGAAGCACATTGAACTGAGGTTTCACTACATCAGGCATCTCTTGGAGAAGAAGACTTTGTGGCTTGAGAAGATATTGGGATCGGAAAATCCGGCTGACATGTTGACAAAGGTTGTGAACCTTGAGAAATTGAAGCTGTGCAAAGCTTCAATTGGGCTTGAAGAATGAGAGAGGAGGATGGCACTACCATGATCGAGGTGAGCACTAGGAGGACACCAAGGGTGAGTTGAAGACGGAAACGGGGCTTATATGTGTGGTTGATCTCTAGGTGGGAGATTGTTGGGTTAGAGGATCAATTGGGCCAGACATCAAGGCAAAGGGGAAGATTTTCGTAGCAGGTTTCTGGGGTCAAGAGCGGCCGCGCTGCCTATGTGCGCGACCGCGCTCTTGTGACGAGAATGGTGCTCGGGAGGGACATCTTCGAGGGCGACCGCGCTGAGAGGAAGGGCGACCGCGCTCAAGGCCCGAGGCTGGCGTTTGGTATTGCTCGTCAATAGCGCGACCGCGCTCAGCAGGTGAGCGGCCGCGCTCCGCCCGATTCAGCAACAGTCGTAGTTTCCTTGTTTGTTTAGGATTTGGACTCTACCCTAGGTCATATATAAACAATGTTCCGCCCCTCAACTCAGTTGTAACAAAAATTCTAATTACATAGTGCAAGATCCTGGCTTGGTAGTGCCCCCAGACGTAGCCAATCAATTTGGTGAACTGGGTTAACAATTTCTTGTGTTCTTTTCTGTTTTTCATTGATTTCTTGTGCTTGGTTTGTGTGCGATTATTATTCTTGTAGGTTTGCTTGGGTGTGGAGGGCCATATTCACAACATATCCCAGGCAGGAGATCTATGGAGACTCCTCGCACTCAGCCGAGGGACTCGTCAGACGTTTCTACTTCTCCTTATATGGATAGGAGCATGGAGCTCTCTCGAGATCATATTATCTTTGGAGGTATGGAGGGACCGGGCTTCGTACAGGGAAGGACGGGCGAGGGCTCCTCTTCACACGACGGAGATTACAGTGCTTTTGAGTCGCAGGGAGGTTATGGGGCTCCCTTGCAGACCCAGGGTACGTACGGTCAGGGTTCTGACGCCTTCTCCTTCAGGTACGACTTCTTTGCCGACATTGGGGTGCCTTACCGGGGCATGCCGGCTGATCCTGAGGACCGATATTCTGATGTCGAGCAGGACGACATAGAGCCGGAGATGGCCTTCCCAGAGGCAGCGGCGGAGGGGCCGAGCACGACTCGGAGGGTTCGAAGACGCGGCAAGGAGATTATGAGGGAGGAGGATCCCGCTCTTGATTCGGATAGTGATTTTGACTGAGCGTACTTGTTAGGGCAGAAAACATATATACATTTTGATGCACATTATTTTTCCATTTTTGGCATGTAATAACTACAATTTATTTTGCTAAGTATTTTTTTGTATTTTTGTTTTGTTAATTTTGTACTGAATGCAAGTTTCATGAGCCCGATTTGGTGTTTTATGGGGACAAAAGGGGCATCTTTGTTGGGATTTTGGGTGAAAATCATGGGGAATGGGTATATTTTGATGTTTGGCCGTTTGGGGAAGAATTTCCTCATTTGGGCCAGCAGTTTTCATTGTTGTCAAAAAAGTTTTTGGACTGGGGAACAATCTTATCCGCGTGGATGAGTTTGAGGCTGCAATCTCATCCGCGCGAATGAGGGCAGCACCTGGCAGGGTTATTTAAAATTTCACCTTAGGCCTGGTTTTCACCATTCAACTTCATCTTCTTCTTTGTTCTTTCTGAAATCACGAACCAAAACCATAGGAAGCCATGGAAATCATAAAAATTTCTCCTAAATTGCCAAAAGAATTGCAAATGATCTTCTTTGACAAGTTCAAGGAATGGTCAAGGGAGATCATGCATGGGAATAGGGATTTCTTTGAGGAGAGGTACAAGATCAAGTCCCTATGGTCTCTCAAGGAGCTTGTCCTGGATTACGACTTGATGAGGGCCTCTGCCGCGTTCTGGGACACTCGGAGGCATGTCTTTTGCTTTAACGAGGTGGTTCCCACCATTGAAGACTTCAGGGTGTTACTTGGAGGGCCCGAGGTGGAAGAAATTGCACTTCCCTTGCCCGGAGGGATGTCCTTCGTCAACAAATTGTCTAGTTTCCTTCAAATCTCTTCGGGGGAAGCCCGAGGTATGATTCAAAGTCATGACTATTTTGACATTTCTGGTCTCCCGGAGAGGTTTAGGAGCTTGGGTGTTGTTGGGGACTGCTATTGGGATGCCTTTGCTCTTTGTGCAATTGGGTCCCTGTTCATGGTTTATTCCTTTGGGATGTGCCACCAGTCTTTGTTAGACGTTGTTGTGCACTGCCGGTTGGGTCGAGATATAGTTCCCTTGATCTTGGGAGAGACCCTTCATGCTATTGCGGTTGGCTGCCGGGAAGTGGTACATGCACGGGGAAAGCCCGTTTCTGTTGTCGATGTGGCTGATGGAGAGGCTGGAAGTCTTGCGGGAGGCTCCTCTTGCATTCAGGCCATGGACTTTTGCCAGGAGGGGAGTTATAGTTGAGATCGAGGATCAGGCCTCGTGGGAACGCTGGATGGCTCAGCTTCGTACCTAAGACATCCGATTGTGGATTCCGCACTGGCAGATTAAGACCAGGAGGATGCTTTAGGATGGATCCCAGGTAGTTATGCTTCCAGGGCTCTATTGGTCTACCTTCTACATTCCGGCTTTGGTTCTTAGACAGTTTGGGTTGGAGCAGGTTCCTTTGGAGGGCTGGGATGATATTGCCACCCGGGTGGTGATGTCTGTTTCCATGGATGATCCATCTGCATTTTCCTTCTTTTCCCGAGTATGGAGGTATCGTGCTTTTCCTCCTATGGTCCTTCTCAAGCGTTCAGAGCGTGTTTATCTGTCCACTTGGTACTTGGATTGGTATGAGGGACATATTGGGGAGACTCATGTGGCTCTCATGAGGATGCATGAGGCCATGGTGGGACCAGAAGATGTCTCTGTTTCAGTATTGAGGAGAACTGAGGCAAGGGCTAGCCTATATGACAGGAGTGGAGACGATATGTTTGACTATGAGATGAGAGTGGAACGTTAGAGAGACAGGGTTCCTATGGCATCGCCTAGGAGGCAGGAGATCAGAGACGAGGCCCAGGCAACCAGAGCTCTGATAGAGGCAGGCTTGATAGACCCGGCCCCTATGCCGGAGCTAGGGAGGAGGAGGACGGACATCATTCCCGTGCTAGGAAGAACACAAGGCATGGTGGGAGGAGACGGAGGAGGAATGAAGGAGATGCTGGTACTAGTGGCTAGACGCAGATACGATCATTGTGTTGATGACAAAATATGATGTTTATTTATGTTTTAGACCGAACCGTTTCTGGCTTTCTATGTTCCCCTCTTACAAGTGGACTAAGGGGCTCAGGTCTCCGTAGTTCGACCTTATGAGTTGTTTGTTGTTTTTGTTGTTGTTGTTTTTTTTTTCGAAGAAAGGGTAGGTAGAGAGAGGGACGAGAGAGGTGCAACCCTGTTTTTTACCTAGGTTGCCCTTTCGGGTTTTTCAACCTAGTTGGGTATTACTCTTTTAGCACTTTTTTTTATGAGCTCTCTCCTTTTTTTAGAAGGGGTAAAGAGAAGTGCGACCCTGTTTTTTACCTAGGCCGCCCTTTCGGGTTTTCAACCTAGTTGGGTATTACTCTTTTGGCACTTTTGGAGGGAAATGACTCGATCTTCAGGCATAGTATCTGTGGAGCTTGTCTCCGTTCACTGGATGCACGAAGGGATTTCCATCTAAGTCTGCGAGCTGCATGGCTCCTCCAGAAAAGATCTTCTGAACTACATAAGGTCCGATCTAGACGGGCTCCCATTTGCCAAGTGGATTGGCGTGGGTTGGAGGCTTCTCTTTTAGCAAGAGGTTGCCTTCTCGGATGTCTCGATGTTTCACCTTCTTATCAAAGGCTCTGGACATTCTTGCTTGGTAAGCCCGGGTGTGTTCCATGGCTTTTAGACGACATTCATCTAGCAGGGCCAACTCATCATGACGACTCTGGAGCCATTCGAGTTCGTTGATCTGATTTTCCAACAACACACAGAGTGAGGGGATTTCCAATTCGATGGGGAGCACGGCCTCCATTCCGTAGGTGAGGGCAAATGGCGTTTCCCCTGTGGCAGTTTTGACGGATGTTCTGTATCCCCAGAGGGCAAGGTGGAGCTTGTTGTGATGTACCCGATTTTTTGAAATCAAACGGAGTCGCCACGCCATTTTTGTTTTAAGGGACAAAACTTTGAAAAATGCCCGAGATTAGAAATTTGGGTTCGGAGGTCACGTTACACGCCGGGAAGGACGTTAGTGTGCACCCGGAATGCCTCGTGAAACGAGTCTTCCAAGCTTAAAAACCATTTGTGTATGTGTGTGTGTGTTAGTTTGGCCAAAATAAGTTGAAACTGAGGAAAATAAAACTTGGGAATTCATTATTAGACTTTGGACAGATCCCATGATTTTTGATGTGATTTTTGGGTTGAGATTTGACACTCAAAAGATTTTTGGAAGTTGAAAACCATTTCTGCCAGAATGAAAAAGGCAGTGGACACTTGATTTTGAAATGGACTTTAGGGCTTGAAAACTCCAAAATCTGGGAAAAGTCCGAGAATGAAAAATGTTCAAAACACCTTAAATAAGGTTTCTGTAATAGAACTTCCCATTTTGGAGATGATTTGAGGGACCAAAACCTTCTGGAAATCTCAGATGTGAGATCTGGATTTCCAGAGACTGATGAACTGACCTTTAAAGGAAAATTTGAAAAATGGAGTTTTACTCACGCAAAAAATAAAGTAAAAATATTTATGGAAATCTCTGGATGTTTTCTACAAAAAGTATTTTGTAGTCAACACCAAATTCCAAGTTTATCTGTGTCCAAAAATTTAGACAATGGACTGAGGTCTTAGAAAATTGCTACTGGACAGCAACTTCTCAACAAGGAAAATGTGATTTTAAAGGGGGTTTTGCATCCATGCTTGTCCCCATTTCCCTAGGTTTTGTTTAGTAGTCACTAGACATTTTAGTGGTGATCTACTATATCAAACCATCCTTGGGGTACATTAGGACTTAAGCATTTCATTTGCTTGGGAAGGGGAATTTTGTCCTTTGAAAATGAGATTTGATGTATGAAAATGATTTTTAGGGTTTTGAAAATCTGTTTTCCTTGCAAGAAAGTAAGAATACTTTGAAAATAATGTTGATCCTTGTAGAAGATCATCCATGGAGATGAACTTCCATGGTGATCTTCTTGGATCTAAGACAAGAAGATGAATGAACTACATTTTGTAGCTTGAAAATGCATGCATGGATGAGAGATTTAGGGTAAGAAGAGAGAGGTTATACCTATCTTCTTTGTGTTTTGTGTATGAATGGATTCAAGGCTTGAATGTGTTTAGGGCTTGAATGTGTTTAGGGTTGATGATTTGAGTTGGTTAAAGAGAAAACAAGTAGATAACAATGAAGTCCTCTATGTTTTCTCTCTAATCCTCCTCCTAAAGGGTGATTTGAGCTTGAGTTAGTATATGTATGAGAGTATGTATGAGAGTGATTTGAAGTGTTTGTGAGTGAGTGAGATTTGGGAAAGATTGGAGAGAAAATGGTGGCAATTCAAATGAATTCCCACTGTTTTCTCTCTATTTTTCGCCAGTGTGCTGTTGCTGTGAGTGATTTGTGTTGTGTAAACTGAGAGAGGAGGGTTCAATTTATAGGCCACTGAAATTTACAATCATATCCGCGCGGAGGGTTCTGTAAACGTGCACTGTTCATTAAATGCTGCTCCAGGCTTTGGACAGGAAGAATAAAATTCAAAAATCCAGCAGTTTATGTTTTTCAACTTGCCCAATTCGGATTTTTCTAATTTCTTTTGCTTTTTGAGATTCTTTCTTTGGTTTATCCTTTTTTGGCAATCCCTAATCTACCCTTACTTGGTTAGAAATGTTAGGAATGTTAGGAATTGTTAGAAATGTTATAACTTTCGTTAATTTTCTAACGAAAATACTAACAAGCTCAAATTGGAGCACTTACAGTAGCCCCTCGGCGACGGCGCTTTCGAAGAAAGCGGGGTCGTCGATAAGAGTAAGGCTCCATATTTGGCAGGATGATCAAGTGATCGAGTGGCTGAACCTATTTAATAGGCTACCTACGTATCCTTAAGAGGAATCAAGCCAGCCGTAGTTCGGGTCTTTGACCCTAGAGATGATGGCGTTTTAGGTGCCTCGAACCTGATGAGCGAGTTCTGCAGTCGGTTGCTGGAAAGAAACTCTGCTGGGGATAAGAGATGACCATTTTCGGTCGGATGGCTGAAATTGTATATCCGCTCTGCTGGGGATAGGAATGACCATTTTAGGTCTGATGGCTATCCGCTCTGCTGGGGATAGGAATGACCATTTTCGGTCGGGTGGCTATCCGCTCTGCTGGGGATAGGAATAACCATTTTCGGTCGGATGGATGAACCTAATGATAGGCTACCTACGTATCCTTAAGAGGAATCAAGCCAATCGTAGTTCTGGTCTTTGACCCTGAGATTTGACTATTTTTGGGAAGTCACCCTATGATCTGACTATTTTTGGGAAGTCGCCCTATGATCTGACTATTTTTGGGAAGTCGCCCTATCATCTGACTATTTTTGGGAAGTCGCCCTATGATCTGACTATTTTTGGGAAGTCACCCTATGATCTGACTATTTTTGGGAAGTCACCCTATGATCTGACTATTTTTGGGAAGTCGCCCTATGATCTGACTATTTTTGGGAAGTCGCCCTATGATCTGACTATTTTTGGGAAGTCGCCCTAAGATCTGACTGTTTGTGGGAAGTCGCCCTATGGTTTGACTATTTTTGGGGAGTCGCCCTATGATTTGACTATTTTTGGAAAGTCGCCCTAAGATTTGACTATTTTTGGGAAGTCGCCCTAAGGTTTGACTATTTTTGGGAAGTCGCCCTATGATTTGACTATTTTTGGGAAGTCGCCCTAAGATTTGACTATTTTAGGGAAGTCGCCCTAAGATTTGACTATTTTTGGGAAGTCGCCCTATGATCTGACTATTTTTGGGAAGTCGCCCTATGATCTGACTATTTTTGGGAAGTCGCCCTAAGATCTGACTATTTTTGGGAAGTCGCCATAAGATCTGACTATTTTTGGGAAGTCGCCCTATGGTTTGACTATTTTTGGGGAGTCTCCCTATGATTTGACTATTTTTGGGAAGTCGCCTTAAGATTTGACTATTTTTGGGAAGTCGCCCTATGGTTTGACTATTTTGGGGAAGTCGCCCTATGGTTTTACTATTTTTGGGAAGTCGCCCTATGGTTTGACTATTTTTGGGAAGTCGCCCTATGGTTTGACTATTTTGGGGAAGTCGCCCTGTGGTTTGACTATTTTTGGGAAGTCGCCCTATGGTTTGACTATTTTGGGGAAGTCGCCCTGAGATTGATTTCGGTTTGTCGAATTAGGGGGTGATTGCGATTTATCGCTTTCCTAGTGTTGTGAGTGATAGCGTTTTAGGTGCCTCAAACCTTAATGATGGCGTCTTAGGTGCCTCAAACCTTGGTGATGGCGTCTTAGGTGCCTCAAACATTGGTGATGGCATCTTAGGTGCCTCGAACCTTGATGATGGCGTCTTAGGTGCCTCGAACCTTGGTGATGGCGTCTTAGGTGCCTCAAACCTTGATGATGGCATTTTAGGTGCCTCAAACCTTGATGATGGAGTCTTAGGTGCCTCGAACCTTGATGATGGCGTCTTAGGTGCCTCGAACCTTGGTGATGGCATGATGGCGTCTTAGGTGCGTCAAACCTTGGTGATGGCGTCTCAGGTGCCTCAAACCTTGATGATGGCGTTTTAGGTGCCTTGAACCTTGATGATGGCGTCTTAGGTGCCTCGAACCTTGGTGATGGCATGATGGCGTCTTAGGTGCCTCAGACCTTGGTGATGGCGTCTCAGGTGCCTCAAACCTTGATGATGGCGTTTTAGGTGCCTTGAACCTTGGTGATGGGTGATCAGGAGGTATCAACTTATTTTGAAACGATTTCCTTCGATGTTTGTATCCTTTCGTTGGGGACAGACTTCGAGGGGATAGATAGTCTTTTGGTGGACTTCATTTGAAGGGATCGGCTTTATGTTTGCTGCTGGAGGTGAAAGAGACGGAATTCCGTTGGATTTCGTCAGGGATGAACCTAAGTTGAGGTTTAGTTCTATTGTATGAACCTAAATGAGGGCTCAGTTCAGGAGTATGAACCTAAATCGAGGTTGAGGGAGACTATTTGAGGGCATTCTCGCTGGGGAAGGTTGGAGCTTACGATGATTATCGGGGAAAAAGGTGACCATGCTGGTCAAGCGGCTGGACCTATGGTAGGCTGCCTACGTATCCCGAGTGGGAATCAAGCCTGGACGTAGTTCGAAATCCACTGGATAGTTAGGAACAGGTCTAGGATCCTGGGCCTTTTGATAATTCGGAGGCTGTCACCTTAAGGAGCTTTCGTCGCTATTTGCGGAGATAGCTAAAGCTAAGGGTAATCATGCATGCATATTTTTGAGATATGTTGAGGGACTAATGTACCTTTGCTGTGTTTACCTGCAGGAGAGCAAGTCGCGGGGCTGTGTGGTAGTTGATAGTGTTGAGAGTTTTGATGTATCTGATCGAGATGTTGAATCATTTGACCGATTGGCATTTGAAAACTTGGCGTCCCCGACCTACTTGCCTTTGAGAACGTGGTGTCCCTGACCGATTTGCATTTGAGAACTTGGCGTCCCTGACCGACTTTCATTTGAGAACTTGGCGTCTCTGACCGAATTGTATGCGAGAACTTGGCGTCCCTAACCGATTTGTATTTGAGAACTTGGCATCTCTGACCGAATTGCATTTGAGAACTTGGCGTCTCTGACCGAATTGTTTTTGAGAACTTGGCGTCCCTAACCGATTTGCGTTTGAGAACTTTGCGTCCCTGACCGATTTGCATTTGAGAACTTGGCGTCTCTGATCGAATTGTAGACACTGGAGGCGATCTTCATATATTTGTGGATGTTGGGGGTTGCCGGAGCTCGTCTTTGCCAAGCTATAGATATGGGGACTATCTTTGCCAAACTGTAGATGCTGGGGCTGTCTTCATCCATTTGTGGACATTGGAGGTTGCCTTTGCCGAACTGGAGATGTCGGAAGGTGTCTTCACGGACTTGATGCACTATAGATCTGGAGCCAAGGTGGTGTTGTCCTAATGTGTCTGAGGCCAAAATGGTGCAGGATTGAGGTGTACGAATCGGGCGATGTCGACTTTTAGGTGTCCGAGCACAAACTGACGTGGGCTTGAGGGGTTTGAACCAAGAGGGTGTTGACCTGAGGTATCAGTCATTTGGGTAGTTCCGTTGAAGTCATTACGCTTCGGTGGAGACCATCCTTGCTGCGGAGAGGCTTCGGGTAGTGATGGAAAACTGGTCTTTCGTGCTTGAATTGCTACATTTGTTAGTAGAGGGACAAATGCACATATGACATTCATGATGATGGATGCATGTATGGAACTAAAATGATTCGCGATCGCTTAGGTTTTTTTTTTTTAATGATTCATGTTTTGCATGCTACATGAGCCCTGGGGAAATTTTTCTGGGGATGCATGTGGTGAGAGGGTTTGCATGTGTTGTGGACTATTTGGGACAAGCTTTGAGCTGGTGGGGTGATATCCTTTGGTCGCGGACTGAATTGCACGTCATTGATGAGGTCAATTTTGATTTTGGGATGAAGTTGGATTTGAACCCCGGGTCTCGATTGAAATTTCTTTTCAGTCTCGGACATTTGAAGCTGATGTTGACAGGCTCTAGCATCAAATTATGTTGATATGAATGAACCCTCTTTCGCTTGGGTTAGTTGTGATTTGACATAAATTTGGAGAATATTTTGGCGGAATGCTGATATGAGGAGATTCCCGATTCTCAACTTTTGATGATGCAGGGAGTTGCCATATACCAAGTTCTAAAGCTGAAACTCCAAGACAGTTGTTGAGGTGACTAGGTCTTTCTTCTGAAGATAGGTGTGACTCGATAAAGCCCCATTCCGAAAGCCACGGAATCTTTCTCTGAATGATTTGATGAGGCCTCATGTTCAACAAAGCGTCACTACAGAGGTCCAGTTAAAGGTTTGACTATAAACCGACATGCCGATGAAGTACCAAGTCGATCGATCAACGTGAGAGACCTCGAGGTGAAGTTGATGTGACCCCAGATTCATTGCAGCATTACGTCATGAAGTGAGAAACCCATCTTTGATAACAACTATGAAACTAGAACCCTCTCTTCGAAGAGTGTCTTCCATATGGGAACTGTTAGCCATAGTGGCACTTGGCTTGTTTATGGCTTCAATCATATTCACCCTACCTTTTTTTTTAGGGAGTGGATTGTTGACTGTATTGGGTCCTTGGGGTACCCTTTTTCGATCAGTTCTCACACTGCCCTTTTTCAGGAGCATACTAGTGGGGAGCACAGAGTTTAGTTGTGTCCAAAGGGACACCGGGATCCATGGGCTGATGGTTGTCTGGTCAAACCTTCCTTCACAAATCCCTGAAAGACGTCGCTCAAAGGCATTCCGAAATCTTCAAGCTTAAGGCTTCACGACTTGGGCACATCACCTTTCCTTGGCACGAAAGGAGTAGCATTGTTGCAATCCTAGCCCGCATAGTTAATTGCTTCCTTGCCTTTTGAGTAGGACAGGAGCTGGATTAGAGGCAGAAGCTTGGTACCGATAAGTAGGAGCAGTGGCTTGCTGTTGGCCAAACTTTAGCCCCAGAACTGACCGTCGCATGCGGATCTTGGTAGGGGAAGTTACTGAGGGACTTTCTCAAATGAGGCTTCCAGGCATGATTGAAAGATGTCCAATTGTTCCTCATTAGAAGGAGGGTTGGTCATTTTACTCAACTTGAGGTTTCATTGCTTGTAAAAGTCACCGATATTCTCCTTGGAATGTTGCACTGTTGTCTGCAGGTCAACTCTATTTGTTTCCCATTCCAAATTAGCTTTATGCTTCTCTTGTAAAGGCACTAGTGATCTGGTCCCATGTGGCCCTGGCCTCGAGTTTTAAGCGGAAGAACCATTTTAAAGCACTGGATTTCAAAGAGAGGCTGAAATAGTCAGCCAACTGCTGATTGGTGCACCCTTTGGCCTTCATTGCCAAGGTATATGTGTCCAGATGAGTCTTCGGGCATGCAGTCTCGTCAAAGAGGTCCAGATCACGAATTTTTGGGGGCAGGGGAACAATGGAGTCCGGTTTCGTAGGCCGGAAGGCAGATTTCTTAGCGATCAATTCGGCAATCTGCGCTTTCATTTCCTTGTGTTGTTCCATGAACCAAGCCAGATGAGGGTCCGGTGGTGGAACCAGAGTGTTCAAGTCGGTGATCGTGCTGGAGAGAGAGGTTACCATTAGCGGCACGCTGGCGGAAAGTATGGCAGGGCCTGGGGCATAGGTGTAAACTTGTCCTTAGCCCAAATTACCCTGGGGAGTGTGAGTAGGAGCCTGGTCAATTGGCAAAGAGGGTGGTGGTAGACTTGAGGTGGCCGGGTAGCTCGAGTTTCCGGAGTGAGACCCATAAGTAGGCTTAAATGCAGGCTGATGTCCCTGGTTGTTGAATTGCATGGCTAGCTGTGGCGAGGGTGCATAACCAGGAGGATCTTTGCGGTCTGGTGATTTCGATGGCCGGGATAGGGGCTTGCTGGCCCATTGATCCCTGAGTGAGAGATGGGTCTGTGAAAGCTGTGTTAGGGGCAGCTGAACTAGCATCATTTTGTTGTCCGGAACCAAACTGTGGTGGCGTTCTAAACTGTTGCTTTGGCACTTTGAACTGTTGCTGCGAAGGTCCGGATTGATCGGTTCCAAACTGAGGCGGGATCCCAATTCGCCGTGGTATTTCGAGGTATCCCCAACCATGAGAAGACTGATTCGTTCCGTCAGGCTGCATGGATCCAGTGATCTGTAGTTGGGGAGCTGGCTGACCCAAAGATCGAGGAGATAGTACTATAGGAGGCTGGTGGTGGCATCCTGGAGTAGTCTGGGCAACCGAGAGTGGGATTAGGGGTTTGCTGTCCCGTTAAGGCGGTCATAAAGGAATCATGTGAGACTTGTGCGGTGCCGGGGACTGGCTGTCTTGAACTGGGTTGCTGTCGAGGCATTCCAAACTATTGGGGCTGAGAAGTTCAAACTGATCCATAGTTGACCGTTGTCCCAAACCCAACTGAGAAGTCATACCAAGCTGATGTAACTGAGAAGCCTCTGACTGATCTGTACCGAGCTGCTGAGGCATACGAAACTGTTGCGACATACCGAGCTGACCCCAACTGTA
The DNA here is from genome assembly GCA_022495995.1 of Adenophora triphylla var. japonica. NCBI lineage: Eukaryota > Viridiplantae > Streptophyta > Magnoliopsida > Asterales > Campanulaceae > Adenophora > Adenophora triphylla. Next base: position 115,521 of record JAFEMH010002813.1, on the reverse strand, counting down.
TTGAGGCACACCATACTGGCCCGAATCGGACTGAATTCAATTTGTTTCCCCAAACGATCGTCCCTGCATCGAGCTGTGAACGTATACCAGATCGAGGCTGAAAGGATGACTGATTCACAGGTTGAAAAGAGTGTGACCCGGTGGAGGTTCCATGTGAGGAAGGTAGTGGCATTCGGCGGTAGTCTGTCTGGCCAAGATAGGGATGAGGATCCTTTTCCTCTTCTACCGTGAAAGTCCCATCGGGTTTGAGGGCAATCATCAAACCAAAATTCCTGACACCTTGTAAGGATGAACATCGAATCCTCATTCTGATTGGCACAAGGAGTTTTATGGACTCAGATTCCAATATTAGCCATGGAAATATGATGAATCTCTGGTCCTGGTTAAAATTCCGTCCTCATCCCATGATCAAACCTCACTTTGCTTGGCAAGGCCTTGGTCTGAAGAGATGTGTTTGCGAAGTCTTGATTTTGAAGAAGTGACTTGGTAGAGCCTTTGTCTCATGATTGTGAATCTGACACAAACCTGGTAGGCATTGCAGACTGATGCTGAGATGAGTCTAAACAAAGACCCAACCCATCTTGTAGCAAAGTGAAGAACCGGCGTGACCAGAGTACAGTGCAGCTCTAATGCAAATTGAATTGTCATGTAGAAAAAGAGGCAACCCATCCTTCTATATTTACTTTATTATTCTCTTTAGTCAATTAGTCAACCGGAAGAAAATGTAAAAGAAAGACAATTTAGAAATGTATACTTGCAGGGGCATATTTTCGAAAAGTGGGGACGAATCCCCGATTTGTATTATTTGTTGGCCTCATTTGATGAAGGCATAAAAGAACTCGCTTTGGGTTTGACTCTTTTGAGAGAGCATAAGTGTAGATAGGTTTGTAAAAGTGTATGGAAGCCCCTGCTGACAGAAAATTAGTGTTTAGCTCTATTTTTCCTATAATGTAGAAAAAGAAGACTTGTCGAGACATCTGAAAACATGTTTTATTCAAAATGATCACAAGATTGCTTAAAACCCTTTATTAATGTTCAGGTTATTCAAACCCCTAATCTCGATATGAACAAACATTTTGATTAATCATGAGGAGAAAGTCGATCAATACCAAGGGTAAAGTTGGCGAATTGTGAAGAAAGATTGTGTATAGGAGAGGCCGAATTTTTATGGGATTTGAATGTGTTTATGACCGGACCAATTCTGGTTGCCTACGTTCCCCTTAATATAAGGAGCTCAGGTCGCCGTAGTTCGGGCTTGAACTGTGTTTGGCTTTGGGAAAGGGTATGAACATTTGTGGTCCATTTGGTGAAAAAGGGTCGGATGGGAAGTTTGAGTTATAAGGTACGGGCCTTGAGATGTTCCTTGACAAGTCGTTTTTTTTTTACGGCTTCTTCCGTGATTTCATTGCTTCTTGATCATCATCCTCCATTGGGGGAGAAAGAATTTGAATACAGCTTAAGGGTATTTGACTGTTCCCTTGTAGTCGACAACTTCCGCTCTTCGAGCTTTAAATTTGCCCATATGTCAAGTTTCTGATTGGCGGTGCTGGATCCTTGGCTCGATCTCTTTTTTTTGTTTTTGCCAAGCTTTTGCTTGGATTTTCTCTTTTCTTTTTTGAAGCACATGAGGCGAAGGCAAGCCCCTGGTTTTTGTCGACATGGGGTCAATCTTCCGATGCCGAGTGGTCTTTTGTTGTTCTTTTATGCTGTCACCGTTGTCGACTTGGTCAAGGTGATGATGGGGACATGTTTTGGAAAGTGTATGGCTTGATGGAGGCCTTTGTGAGGTAAGGAAAGTGTATAGGGAGGGCATTAGTTGACTTTCTCGCACCAATTAATTAAAATCATAATCATTTCCAGAGATTATTTGTTGGGCAATGCGAGTGATCATTTAAAATAAAACCATTTCATTAAATGTAATGTAGGTGTGCAAATAATGTCTCAAGTCTAGCAAGAAAAGAAAAAGACTCTTTTATAGAAAATTTAAGATTAACTACAATGTCCAAGGAGGACTTGATTGAACGAAGAAAGTACTAGAACCTACGAAGGTTGACTAAAAGACTGTTTTAATATTAAAGGATGGGTAGCCCCTAGTCTAGCTACTATTTGTTGTTGGACCATGCATTTACTCTTCGACTCTGGAGATAGGAACTATCGCAGATCTTTCCACCATGATTTCTTTGGCAATCCCTTGCCCAATCCAGCCATTTTCATTGCCTGCGATGACTGGTTCATCGATCACAAAAGGGCGAGTCAAATTCCATTATGCCCATGAGTCTTGAATCACCAAACTCGACCATGTTGATGCTCATGTTGTTATTTCCGGGGAACGGGTTGACAAAGTATTGGGCCCTTCGGGCACCTCTAACTTCCCTTGCTCAATCAAACCTTGGATTGCCTTTTCGAGGGGGCACAATCGTCCGTCAAGTGCCCATGGTGCGATGAAAGGCACAATGCTTGGAGGTATCCAAAGGAGCATTGGGGTTTACGGGGCGATAGTTTCTCATGGGTTCGAGGAGACCCTGCTTTAGCAAGCTATTGAAAACTTTGCTTAAGGGAACACCCAAATCCTTGGGATGTGATTTTTCCTTTGGGGGAGAATAAACTCTTAACGCTCTTTGATTCGAGAATTGGTCACCACTCTGAACAGGGTTGGCCGGTTTTGTTCCCTTGGGGCGCTCAAGCTTGCCCGCTTCGATTAACCCTTGAACCGCTCTCTTCAAGACTGTGCAGTTGTCGGTCGTGTGGCCAAAATGATCATGGAAGGCGCAGTGCTTACTCATGTCGAGGGGTGCATTTGAGCTCCTTGGATGGTAGTCCCTGAGGGGATCCAAAAGGCCTTCCTTTACTAAACCCTTGAAAATTAAGCCCATGGGCATCCCAAAATCATCAAAATGTTCTCGTTGCCTTAGAGGACCACCATTTCTTGGTTGCTTTTGGATGCCGTCATTTGTGCACAATGCCTTCTTTCCTTTGATGGATGTTGCAGCCGTGTTGGAAGGGTAAGGTTTATAGCGGTGAGACATGTTCAGTAAATGAAACCACAGTAGGAAGTACTCTAGTGGGAGGGATGACAGTCTGAGCATTAAAAGCACGACCGTAACCCTCCTCATAAGGCCCGAGTCAATAGGAACACTAGGACTGCACGACACCGCCACAAGATTGGCATCAGTAAATGAAACCACAGTAGGAAGTACTCTAGTGGGAGGGATGACAGTCTGAGCATTAAAAGCATGACCGTAACCCTCCTCATAAGGCCTGGCAGTTGCCGAGGATGAGGATATATGACTCGTAATGGATGGATACCAGGGAGCAGTGAGCGCGGATCCAAAAGGCTGCTGAAAACATGAGATTTGAGGCATCGTAACAGTAGGACTGAACGTGTCTTGACCACACTGAGGAACGTGACTACAAGGGTAATGTGCATACTGTACTTGATGAGCAGGAGCAGCTTGCGTAATGTACCGGGTGGAGAATTTGATGAGGAGCATTTGACCTTGTCGGACTTTCCAACCGGAGTGGCGAGGTAGAGCTTGGAGGATGTTGTGAACACGGTAATCCCGATGAAGTGGTGATAAGAGCACGGTGGCCCATGTGATCTTGCAAAGATCATAGGGGCAAGTGTGCCTCGAGAATTGGAGGAAGAAAGCCGGCCCCCTCTCGAACCATGGAGCACGAGAAGCGAACTGTCCCAAAGTGGCTCGCGGAGCCATGTCAAACCGCTGGGCTTGAGAAGTCATGAACCGACCCATTCCGAGATGATGACACGAACTGCATCGATGTTGTGAAGTAGTAAACCGACCCCTTCCAAGCTGTGGGGCGAAAGTCAACCGATTCAATCCCGGTGGTGAGATCTCGAGAGGCACCGGGGCGGGTTGACCTACATCGGACTGTTGAGGAGTATCGAGCCGTAGGGGCCGAGATGTACCGAATCGACCAATTCCCTGCATCGATGGCCCGGGCCGACCGAGGTTTTGGAGTGGCGAATCGACCCATTCCAAGCCAGCGGCGTAAATGCATCGATTGAAACCCAAAGGTGAAAACCGAGAGGTGCGGGGGAAGTTGACCAAGATCGGACTGTTGAGGAGTATCGATACGATGAGGCCGAGAGGCGCCGAGTGATAGGTCAGGGGATGCTTGGCCCATTAGTAGTTCCACACGAAAGGGAACAGGGCATTTGATGGTAGTTGGCATGCCCGGGAGGGTAATTAGTTCCAATCTTCGCATCAACCGTAAAGGTTCCATTAGGGTTGTGAACAATTGTTAGCCCACGGGTTACGATATTTTCCAATAACCGATCGATTCGAGCCTCTTGATGTTGTCTTACCCCGTTCCAACATCTCGATTCCAATGCTCGGCATTTTGCGGATTTTCGGGGTGCGGAGCCGTACGTCCTCACCGTTCTCCTCCGAGTTGGCCATTACGAAACTTTGAGCCGAAGCGAGGAGGAAAGCGATGAAGTATCGACTCGGAATGACCGAGTGAACAAACGATGACCCGGGGGCTTGATCCAAACTTTGCTTACTGTGGAAGGCACGAAAGGGTGTGGTTCAGACTCGGGAAAGCGGAACAGGTTGGTGTTTGGGCTTAGGGCTCATGCAACATGCGATTATTTGTTCCTGTTTACTTAAAACATGTTTTATTAACCTAATCGGTTGGAAAAGATTTCTCTTCTTTTTCGCAAACTACTCTGGATCCTGGATCAGTGGGCCCCGTCACTACGTCTATAAGCCCCTCGTATTCCACCTGTATTTCGACCTCCCAGGGTGGACAGCCCCGGGCGAGGGTCCTATAGGGCAAGCGGGTCCCACCGACCGAAAGAAAAATGATCCTAAAAGTCTGGCGGGTAATCGAGTCTTAACGAGCATTCGATGTAAATTACGGACAAAGCTGACGTCAAAGTCAAGATCATGTCCGAGGGCTCGACAAAAAGTTGGCATGATTTGGACTGATAAATGTCCACAATTGATCTTGACTTGTCGTTAGTTAGGCCGTAATTAGGCATGGAATAATCATTAATCCTTGATGACTCAGTGTCAATGCTGGGAGTCAGTGTATAATTTGTGCCAGTCAGAGCCGAAGTCAAGGCGCCGGTCAATATTTTGGTCAAAGTCTGCGGCGGAAAACCGGCAGAACTTCGACTGATTAGGGTCCCCGAAAGATATTGAGTCGGTATGCCGACAAAGGCTTGAAAGGAAAGGTCTATACACAGACAGGGCATGACACAGACCAAACTAAAAACCAACCGAATCTCGGACAAAGTGTGTCACGGACAAGTGCATGGTCGACACGAGGCTCCATGGGATGTTTGGGTAGTCCTGTGCTTGCACCGAGAGGCGTAATAAGACCAAACGGGCCGCGACAAGGATTTCCCCGGGTTAGGGACGTAGTGTGCAGTGTAAAGTCACGTGCGCGTAGTGTGCAAGCAGTCTATATTCTTTTTCTGAGTAAAATAGAAATTTTTTTATGTGTCTTAAAAATATGATGCATGATTTTGTTTTTGAAAATTTTCTTTTTTTTTTGAAAAAAAATTTTTTTGAATTTTTTTTTTTTGAAATGAGCACATAAGCACATAAGCACAAAAATTCCGACAGTTAGGGACATGATTCCGACAGTCAAAATTTTGACTTTTTCCGAGGCGGCCAAAACAACACGAAAATGTGCAAAAATCAACACACACAACAAATGATTTTTAAAGCCGGGACGGAAGCTTGACCCTCAAAAGCTTTTCTTTTTTTATTTTTGAAAACGATGATACCGGTACGTGGGATTGTTAAACCACAATTTATCCCCGACTCGTGTTAGGAGGCGATAACGGGAAGTTTAATGGTTTCCACCAATATATCAAATATCATTTTTTTAGAAAGCTTATTTTAATCCCCAGCGGAGTCGCCACTGTGATGTACCCGATTTTTTGAAATCAAACGGAGTCGCCACGCCATTTTTGTTTTAAGGGCCAAAACTTTGAAAAATGCCCGAGATTAGAAATTTGGGTTCGGAGGTCACGTTACACGCCGGGAAGGACGTTAGTGTGCACCCGGAATGCCTCGTGAAACGAGTCTTCCAAGCTTAAAAACCATTTGTGTGTGTGTGTATGTGTTACTTTGGCCAAAATAAGTTGAAACTGAGGAAAATAAAAATTGGGAATTCTTTATTAGACTTTGGACAGATCCCATTATTTTTGGTGTGATTTTTGGGTTGAGATTTGACACTCAAAAGATTTTTGGAAGTTGAAAACCATTTCTGCCAGAATGAAAAAGGCAGTGGACACTTGATTTTGAAATGGAGTTTAGGGCTTGAAAACTCCAGAATATGGGAAAAGTCCGAGAATGAAAAATGTTCAAAACACCTTAAATAAGGTTTCTGTAAAAGAACTTCCCATTTTGGAGATGATTTGAGGGACCAAAACCTTCTGGTAATCTCAGATGTGAGATCTGGATTTCCAGAGACTGATGAACTGACCTTTAAAAGAAAATTTGAAAAATGGAGTTTTACTCACGAAAAAAATAAAGTAAAAATATGTATGGAAATATCTGGATGTTGGCTACAAAAAGTATTTTGTAGTCAACACCAAATTCCAAGTTTATCTGTGTCCAAAAATTTAGACAATGGACTGAGGTCTTAGAAAATTGCTACTGGACAGCAACTTCTCAAGAAGGAAAATGTGATTTTAAAGGGGGTTTTGCATCCATGCTTGTCCCCATTTCCCTAGGTTTTGATTAGTAGTCACTAGACATTTTAGTGGTGATCTACTATATCAAACCATCCTTGGGGTACATTAGGACTTAAGCATTTTATTTGCTTGGGAAGGGGAATTTTGTCCTTTGAAAATGAGATTTGATGTATGAAAATGATTTTTAGGGTTTTGAAAATGTGTTTTCCTTGCAAGAAAGTAAGAACACTTTTAAAATAATGTTGATCCTTGTAGAAGATCATCCATGGAGATGAACTTCCATGGTGATCTTCTTGGATCTAAGACAAGAAGATGAATGAACTACATTTTGTAGCTTGAAAATGCATGCATGGATGAGAGATTTAGGGTAAGAAGAGAGAGGTTATACCTATCTTCTTTGTGTTTTGTGTATGAATGGATTCAAGGCTTGAATGTGTTTAGGGCTTGAAAGTGTTTAGGGTTGATGATTTGAGTTGGTTAAAGAGAAAACAAGTAGATAACAATGAAGTCCTCTATATTTTCTCTCTAATCCTCCTCCTAAAGGGTGATTTGAGCTTGAGTTAGTATATGTATGAGAGTATGTATGAGAGTGATTTGAAGTGTTTGTGAGTGAGTGAGATTTGGGAAAGATTGGAGAGAAAATGGTGGCAATTCAAGTGAATTCCCACTGTTTTCTCTCTATTTTTCGCCAGTGTGCTGTTGCTGTGAGTGATTTGTGTTGTGTAAACTGAGAGAGGAGGGTTCAATTTATAGGCCACTGAAATTTACAATCATATCCGCGCGGAGGGTTCTGTAAACGTGCACTGTTCATTAAATGCTGCTCCAGGCTTTGGACAGGAAGAATAAAATTCAAAAATCCAGCAGTTTATGTTTTTCAACTTGCCCAATTCGGATTTTTCTAATTTCTTTTGCTTTTTGAGATTCTTTCTTTGGTTTATCCTTTTTTGGCAATCCCTAATCTACCCTTACTTGGTTAGAAATGTTAGGAATGTTAGGAATTGTTATAAATGTTATAACTTTCGTTAATTTTCTAACGAAAATACTAACAAGCTCAAATTGGAGCCCTTACACTTGTCTGGCCAATCTCCACCTCTGACAGCCATCTTTATGATGATGTTTTCTAGAGTCTTGTTTGCTGCTTCAACAGAGCCATTGGTTTGGGGCCGATAAGGAGAGGACTTGTGACGAGTTATTTTGAACTCTGCCAACAATCTGTTGCATTCTCCCTCGAAATGGGAGCCATTATCAGAAATCACTTCAGCTGGCAACCCATATCTGCACATGATATTTTCTTTGATAAAGAGGGCCACTTTCTTGGAATTGAGGACTTTGTAAGACTTGGCCTCGACCCACTTGGTGAAGTAGTCTATGGCTACCAGGACGAACTAGTGACCGTTGCTTCCTGGTGGTGTAACCTTGCCGATGACATCGATTCCCCAGGTAACAAAAGGCCAAGGGGTTGTCATACAGTAGAGGTCGTGTGGAGGCAAATGGTTGAGATTTGAATAGCGCTGACATTTATCGCAGCTTCTCATGAACTGAATGCAATCCGTTTCCATAGAGAACCAAAAATAGCCCATTCTCAGGATGACCTGCATTAAGGCTCGAGCATTCATATGAGGGCCACAGGCACCGCCATGCACTTCATTCATTAGCTCGGCGGCCCTTTGTTTGCTGATGCAGCGTAAGAGGGGGACCCCGATAATGCTTTTTGTATAGCGTATCCCCCAGGAGGACGTAATGTGAAGCCAGACGTTTCAGAGCCATCATACTCTTTGCCTTAATCCCTTCTCTGTACTCCCTATCTTCATTTTTGAAGGGGGCTTCACCGCTTTTAAGTATTGGTAGATTTGAGCATACCATGGGTCGTCTACCAGTTCCCTCTCTGTCCCAATCTCAAAGCAGTAGGCTGGGTTTTCTCTTCTCCCAACCCTAAAGGGTTTAACTGATTTTCCTTCGGGTATCTCGACAAGGGAGGCTAGTGTTGCCAGGGCATCTGCGAACCTGTTGCAGTCTCTGGGCAGGTAGTGGAAGCTGACCTCTTTGAACTGGGCTACGAGGTCCTCCATATAGGTGTGATACTTTTGTAAGCCTGGCTTAATCGTTTTACACTTGTTGGATACTTGGTTGATGATGAGAGTAGAATCACAATACACTTCCAACTCCTTGATGTTCCTTTCCAAGGCCGCCTCCATCCCAGCTATGCAGGCTTCATACTCGGCACCATTATTAGTGACCTCAAAGTTGAGCTTTATGGCCATGGGAGTATGTTCATCAGTGGGGTCTACCAAGAGTATTCCTATCCCGTTCCCTCGTTTGTTAGCTGCCCCATCAAAGAAGAGTTTCCAGCAATTTTCTCCTTCTAGAGCGAGGATTCCTTCCTCAGGGAATTGAGGTTCAGGTCCTTGACATTAGCCAGTTGGTCTGCCATTACCCGTCCTTTCACGAATTTCCTCGTCACATAAGTGATGTCGTATTCGGCCAGAAAGAACGACCATTTTGCCAATCTCATGGAGAGGGAGGGCTTGTCGAACAAGTACTTGATGGGGTCCAGTTTCGAGACCAAGTGCACTGAGTGGGACTGCATGTAGTGCTTCAAATTTCCTACTAACCATACCAGACCTGCGCAGGTCTTCTCGCAAACTGAGTAGTTGAGTTCGCTGCCTTGTAACTTTCTGCTCACAAAATAGATGGCGCTTTCAACTTTGGAGTCTATCTTTTCCTGTGCCAGCATAGCCCCAATTGCGGTGTCTGTGACAGTCAGGTATACCAGTAGTGGCTTCTGCCGATGAGGGAGGCAAAGGATCGGAGGATTCATAAGATATGCCTTGATCTTTTCAAAAGCAAGTTGGCATTCTGGGTTCCATTCAGTGGATGTGCTCTTCTTCATCAGCTTAATGATAGGCTCGCAGATGGAGTTCAGTTGATTCACGAAATGGCTTATGTACTGCAGCCTTCCCATGAAAGATTTGACTTCTGTCAGTGTTCGAGGCGGCTTCATCTCAACTATGGCTTTAATTTTCTGCGGGTCCACTTCAATCCCTTGTTCAGTTACCATGTACCCCAACACCTTGCCTTGCTTGACATCGAAGGAGCATTTAGCTGGGTTCAGCCTTATGGAATGTTCTCTGAGACGGTCGAAGAATTTTCTCAAGTCGATGAAGTGCTGGCCATCGGATCCTTTGGAGTGGACTATCATGTCATCCACGTAGACCTCTATCTCTTTATGAATCATGTCATGGAACAGGGCGGTGTCAGCCCTCTGATAGGTAGCCCCAGCGTTCTTTAGACCAAAAGGCATGACTGGGTAGCAGTACGTTCCCCAGGGGGTAGTGAAAGCTGTCTTGGCCTGGTTCTCTTCGGCCATTTTGATCTGGTTGTAACCGGTGAATCCGTCAACGAAAGACTTGACTTCGTAGTTGGCCGTGGTATGTACCAGCATGTCAATGTTGAGCAGGGGGAGTCATCCTTTGGACAAGCTTTGTTGAGGTCTCTGAAGTCCACGCAGCATCGGACCTTTCCATTAGCCTTGGTGACTGTTACGGTGTTGGAGAGCCAGGTGGGGTACTCTATAACCCGGATGAACCCTGCTTTGAGCATCTTCTCAATTTCTTCCTTTACTTGTAATGACCACTCAGGTTTGATCTTTCTCAGCTTCTGTTTGACTGGCTTGACTTCTGGATCTAGCGGTATTCGGTGCTCTACTATGGAGGGGTCGAGGCCGGGCATGTCTTTGTAAGACCATGCAAACACGTCCACAAATTTCTTGAGTAGTTCAGTCAGAGTTGCTCGTTCGGGCCCGTCAAATCTCTTTAGGCTCTTCTGCAGTTCCCAGATTCACACGAGTCAAAATCTCCTTGGCAGCTTGGGCTCGGTTTTTCTCTTTCTCAACAACCTGCTTAAAGATTACTTTAATGTATTTTTCGTTTAATGTGTCTGCATCTTTATCTAGTGAATCATTATTAACCATTTTTAAGTTGTTAGTTAATTTATCATTAGTTAAAGTGGCGATCAGGGGATACTCGGAAAGGTCGATCATTTCGTTCAGAGTAAAAGGAAGTACAACATTGGCTACAATCTCATATTCCTCTGGCGTAAGGCCATCAGACGACTCTAGGGACTCGAATTCGACGACAAGAGACTCAGAGGACTTGAAATAGGTGGACACAAGGGGACGGGGGACCAATCCAAGCTTCGTGACCATTTCCACTTTTCTCGCGGACGGACCGGAAAGAGTTTCCCAATTCTTCAAGGGCATGGTGGACTGCATAGCCATGGCTCGGGGATCTAACGGATTCTGTCCTCCTACTTCGATTACTGCGACCATTTCTTCCACTGAACCTAAGTCGATCAGGTCTGGGATGTGCACTTTTTCCCCAGACATCTGCTGCATGACGGGACCATCCCATTCATCTAGGGAGAATTCTGGAGTCTTGACCTTTGGCATGACCAGTTCAAATTCATCTTTTGCGGCCTCCTCGACAGTCGGGATGACTGTGTTGAGCTTCTCAAACTGCTTTACCAGCTCTGGCACCCCTTTGAAAGTATACTTGCTCTCCATGGTGGTAGTAGCCCCAGGTATCTTGGGTAGATCGAGAAACATTCTTCGGACTGGATTGGCTCTGGTTCCCCTGAACTTGCTGAGGTTCTCCTGAAGTTTCAGCCAGCCTTCTGTAGGAGTGGGCTCTTTGACTGTGGCATTATCCAGCTGTGGAGCGCCTTTTACGAAGTAGTCAGTCATGTCAAGACTGAAAGGGAGAGGTTTAAGACCATTGAAAGGGATCCCTTTTGCAACAACTTCCTTCCCTTTCCGAGCAGCTTCTTTCTATTTTGCAATCTCCTCTGAAGTTGGCTCATACCCCAAGCCAAGGCGAGTTTTCTGTTCCTTCACCTCAATGACCTTGTGAGTCCCTTGTAGGCGCTTCCCAAGACCCAGACCAGGTAGGTAACTCATCTTTCTCATCATCCTCATAACAGGAGGTATCTTGTCCCTGGTGACAGTCAGATCCACATTGCAGACTTGGACCTTAGGGGACTCGACTGTGAAGCCAGTCAGCATGAGACCATCCTCATCATGTTTGATCTCCAGGATAGGTATTCCACCTGTATCAGTGCCTTCCAAAGTGACTAGGTCCCCATAAATGGTTGTTAGATCCCCGTCTGAAACGAACTTTACACACTGATGAAGGCTCGAAGCGACCCCATTGACTTGGTGCAGCCAAGGTCTTCCCAACAGAGCATTAAAGGTGATTGGGATGTCAATGACCTGGAATTCCACCGATATCATCTTTTTGCCAAACCATAGGTTCAAAGTAGCAGCCCCTAGTACTGTACGGGATGTTGAGTCATAGGCCTTGACTGTGAGGGAGGAAGGCTTTAGATCAGTGGGCTTAATGCCGAGCAGAATCATGATCTTTGCTAGGAGGATGTTCATTCCGGACCCATTGTTAACTAAGACCCGACGGAGACACCGTTCATCTAGCTGGATCGTGATGAAGAGAGGATCATTATGATTGGCTCCGAACTGGGGGAGATCAAGGTCTGTGAAGGTGACTATGTTCCCGTAGTGGATGTTCCCAATTAGTTACACCACGTCATCAGGGGTAGCATTAATAGGGACCAGTGTGCGGGCTAGGCTTTCCTCCAATTTTAGCTTGTGGGGGTAAGATGAGGAGAGTAAAGACCACAGAGAGATGTTGGCTTGAGTCTGTTTCAACTGAGTGAGCACAGGATCCTCTTTCCTGGGGTCAGGAGTTTCAGCTGTCTTGGCATAGGGGTTACGGTTCTCCCTGGGTGCTTGATCTGTTGCCTTCTTATCTGTCTTGGGGTTGCCCTGATGGATCTGCCCGGATCTGGTCAACAGGTTCACTTCTCCCTTTGGCTTATCTGCTACCTCTTTACAGGACTCTTTCAATGCTGCCAGGGTCAACGGAGGAGCTTACTTGGTAACTGGCCACTGGTTCTGACTGATTATGTTACAAATTTCTCGGAGCTTAGCAAGGGTGAGGGGATGAGCTTGGGGATATTGAACACTACTGGCTTCTGCCTGGGCGGCCTTCCAGATTGTTTCCCAAGTTACGGGTTTCTGAACCTGGGATTGCGTTGTCGTTCCTTGGATGGCCCACAGAGCTAGGGCACCTTCCGATTCGTCCTCGTGATCATGGCTTATCTTGCCCATAGTTATCATACAGCAGGAGCCGCTACTCCCAGGGCTTGGTGGCTTTTCCCTTTCGTCTCTGGCATTATGCAGCAGTCCTGGCTCCTTTTTGTAATACTCAGCGCTAGAGATGATTATGGCATTCTGTGTGGGAGGTGCATCAGGTATCATGCCAGTGTCCAGGACCTCTCTCAGAGCTGAGATGCATTCGGGAAAAGTGACCTCTTCTTTGGTAATCCTGACAAGGATTGTTGCTTTGCCTTTGGGCGGGTTTGATCTGACAATGGTTACTTTCTCATTGGGGAGGATAGGAGTCAGTCTCCCTTTTTCTAACAGGTTTTCAACTATCTGCTTGGATCGGATGCTCGAGAATCCCTTCCCCAAAGTATGGTAAGCAGTGTTGAATTCCATGACATCTACATATTCAGCCCCAGGAAAATCCATGGCTTTCATGTCTTCGGTTACGTGGTCGTCCCCCGAAGTTTCTTCAATTTTCTGACTGTCAGCTTCCATCTCATCGTACACCATTTTCCTCTCGTTTTTGCAGGCTAATATTGACACTGCCCATTTGCTTGGCCCAAAGCGGCAGTTCGTAACACCTGAGTCCAAATGAGGAGTTCTCGGGGTCCTTTCCTGGGTATCGGGGCTACCAAAAAAGCGTCATGGGGATCCACGGGTATGAAGGCAACGGGAGTGGCTTCCAGATCCATGACCCTTTTCAGCGATTCTAGGCACTCAGTGTGCTCGAGAGGTTCGGCAGTGACTCTTATAGCAGTGATGCCATCCATCCTAGGGGAGGAAGAAAGGGATCCAATGACGTTCACAAACTCATTGTCCGTTGGAGGCTGAAAGCCTGCTTTTTCGATTAGTGCTTCAATGAAATTTCTCCATTCGCCCACTAGTTTTTTATAGGTGTAAGTACCCAAATCCGAATCGTCAAAATCCGTTAAAAGTTAACCGGAATCCGTTAACTGGCCCGCTCCAGGTTAACCGGAACCCGTTAAGCTCCCCGTTGCCAAGCCAACGAGACGTCCCGGGACTGCCCCGTGCATCCTGACGTCGAAACGTACTTAACACACGTCATCTCACGTGAAAGTACGACTTTCCCTAAAAAACGCACTTTTCGGCACTTTCCGGGGGCGTTTCGGGCATTTTCCGGACTGTTATTTTAAAAACGGACAAAACCGGGACCCGGGAACGAACTCCCACACAGCCTGTGAGTCATGGGACACGTGGCACACATGCCACCACCCTCTAATCACCTTTCAATCAAAATCAAGGAGAAAAGACTAAAATACCCCTGGTATGCAGTCCAAGTCCGACCGGACTCCTTTGCAGACTCTCAGAAATTGCCAGCAAGTCCCTCCAATTTCCAAAGTTTCACAAAACCCCCTGGATTTCAAGCTAAGTCCGGCCGGACTCATGCTGAAATTTCACCTATAAATAGAAGGGCTGTCAAAGCCATTTGGAACAACAAAATTTACTCCCAAAATCACCACAGCCACGGCCCAAACCCTTTTCACCCCTTCCCGAGCTCCCGTTTCGTCTCGATTCACGTGAAAACTTCGTATTTCGATCAAATACGCCCCCTCCACTCCGAAACACCATTCCACACCACTTTCTGTATCCCGTATACACCCCCCGAGCCAAAGGAGTCGACCCTAGCCATAGGTATAACTCCCTCTCTCTAATCTCTCGTTCCGCCTCGGTTTACGCGCCAGTCGCTATAACCGTTTCGAACGAACATCGTTGAAATGTAGACGCCTCCGTCTAACGGGGTCCGATATGTTTTAGCCCCTCGATCCTCTTCTCTTCCCGTAAGAGAAGTAATCTCGGGTTAAAACGGCGTTCCGACCCCGTTCCGTTTAAATTTCTGTCATTTACAATTCCGGATCGATCGATCCGTCGAACGTTATTTAAATTCCTGTCATTTACCATTCCGAACCGTTTGATCCGTCGAACGTCATTTACATTTCTTGCAACTTTACAATTCCGAGTCGTTTGGCTCGTCGATCGTCATTTACAATTCCGAGTCGTTTGGCTCGTCGATCGTCATTTACGATTCCGGATCGTTTGATTCCGTTGATACCGCACTTTAAATACTGTCATTTACAAAGTCCGACCCGTTTGGATCGTGATAGTATTTACTTTTCAAAGTCTGAGTCGCAACCCGATTCGTTGATTGCATATCATTTAATACGTTTTTTCCCGTAAAAATCGTTAACAATGTAATGCCCGGTTCAAAACCGGAGTTCGACCTTCGAACTCTCTTTCAAAAATGCGCGAAATGACGTTTGGCATCCAAACGCTCATCTTCAAACTTAAAAGCCGACTTTGACATTCAAAATCATTTAATACGTTTTTTCCAGTAAAAATCGTTAACAATGACAAGCCCGGTTCAAAACCGGAGTTCGACCTTCGAACTCTCTTTCAAAATGCGCGAAATGACGTTTGGCATCCAAACGCTCATCTTCAAACTCAAAAATCCGACATTTGACATTCAAACGCTCTCTTCTTAAAAGTCAACATTTGACACTTAAGATAAACAGTTGAAATCAGCATTCGCGCCACTTTTCCTAAAACTACAAAACCGACGTTTGTCATTCAAACGCTCGTCTTTTCAAACAAGATCACCTAATCAACGTTTGACATTCAAACCAAGATTAAGCTTGTCATTCAAGCCCCCATTTCAAAATGCAAACACACACACAC
This sequence comes from Adenophora triphylla var. japonica, assembly GCA_022495995.1. NCBI lineage: Eukaryota > Viridiplantae > Streptophyta > Magnoliopsida > Asterales > Campanulaceae > Adenophora > Adenophora triphylla. Next base: position 99,979 of record JAFEMH010002813.1, on the reverse strand, counting down.
GCACACATTTTTGAGAAAGGTAGAAAGACTCGTCATACGAGGCGTTTCGGGTGATCTCGTAATACTCTTCCCGAAATGTAACGTGACCTCCGAACCTAACAATCTCTGGTACTAAAAAAAAAGATTTTCACTCGTTTTTGCTGCCAATAAAAATGACCCCTTGTTTTCAAAGCCTTTTCCTAAGTTTTTGCTACCAATAAAAACGACACCATTTTCACAATAGCCGTTTCTCAACGTTTTGGGCTCAAAATACAAAAACCGCATGGCGACTCCTCTTCCTTCCCGAAAAGCGAGGTCTCAGACACTAACCCTCCGCGAAAGATAACCGCATTTCCACGTCCGCGCAAAAACCTCGGGTAATTTCAATAGGGAACATTGTGCTCCAGGATTTCAGATCCATATTCCTCTTCAAATGGACTCTGTTGCTCCTCATCCTCTGACATGTTTGGGCATTGACCACAGTTGCAACTTTAGAAGGACTCCTCATAGGGGTCACTTTCCATTGGTTCCTGATCCACATTTTTTGGCGGCACTTCGTCGTCACTAGCTGACAACCACCCATTGTGCCTGGCACCCATGCGGTCATTTCCGGTGTGATTGTTCCAAACTGATTCTGGGTCCTGGGGTTCAGTTGATTCTTCACTCTTGTTATCATCACTGTCATCAGAGTCATCATCACTGCCCTCGAAATCATCATCCCATACGACCCGAATTTTGGCTAAGAGAGAGCGCCTATCATATCTATTAGGGGAGGATGGGTGCTTGCAACCACAGAAGTTTTCATAGGTCCCCAATGCTAGAAGTGGAAACTGCGACTCGACTTTTCCTCCCAGGAACTGCGGGGGAAGAGTGAGAGGGGCGGCACATATTTGACTCCAGGCAGGATATGGAAGCAATCCTCCTTATCTGATCTTTCAGCTTTACTGTCCTCAGGACTGTATTCGACTTCTCCCAGAACCAATTTGCAGAAGTGTATTAGTTCGAGGTGTGCTTCGGCCTCTTTACTAATAAGCACTAATACGGGTGCTCGTCTAAAGCTCTCTTGTTCAATCCTTCTTGAGTGCTCTAGCCATCTTGCGTAAATGACCCTCTCATGGTTTGATCTGAATAGCCCCAGTTCTTCAGTGTCGGCTTTCTCTTTCTCCGAGAAGTAGTGAGCTTCATATTCTTGCAAGAAACTGCTAACGTGGGACCAGGGAGGATTGGCCTGTTCATCATTCTCAAGGCTGAGTGGGAATCCGAATTCAGGATCCTCGACCAAGTTAATCAGGGGTATTTGGGAGTCTTCGTCTGGTTCATTATCCATACCTTCCTTGGCGTGAGAGGGCTCTCCGAACTCATTCATGTTCACCCTGTTGTTATTCCTAGGGAATGGATTGTTGACTGTGTTGGGCCCCTCGGGTACTTCTAGCTTTCCCTTTTCAATTATCCCTCGTATAGCTTTCCTCAGTACTATACAATCGTCAGTAAGGTGCCCGTGGTACTGATGAAAAGCACAATGTTTGGTGGTGTCCAAAGGAATGCTGGGATCCCTGGGATGGTAATTGTCCAAAGGCCGAATCAAACCCTCCTTGACCAGTCCTCTGAAAACTTCACTTAAGGGCATTCCAAAGTTACTGAACCTTATATTCTGAGGCTTGGGCATCTCGAATTTCTTGGGCACGAAAGGAGTGGCATTGTTGCAATTCTACCCGGCAAAGTTGACAGCTTCTTTTCCTTTGGGCTGGGCAGGAACAGGATTGGCGATAGTGGCTCGGTACCGGTAGGTAGGGGCAGTTGCTTGTTGTTGATTGTAGGCTTTTTTGAATTTAGCCCCAGACCTGACCATGGCACGCAGGTCTGGATAGTGGAAATTGCTGAGGGATGCCCTAAGGTGAGGCTTCAAACATGACTGAAAGATGTCCAGCTGTTCTTCATCAGAAGGAGGAATGGCCATTTCACTCAGCTTAAGGTTCCAACGTTTGTAAAAGTCACCTATATTCTCATCAGGGCGTTGCACAGTTGTTTACAAGTCTACCCGATTCGTCTCCCATTCCAGGTTGGCCTTGTACTTTTCGGTGAAGGCGTTGGTGATCTGCTCCCAAGTGGCCCTGGACTCGGGCTTCAACCGGAAGAACCATTTTAGAGCCCCCAGTTTCAAAGAGAGGCTGAAGTAATCAGCTAGCTGCTGTTTTGTGCATCCTTTGGCTTTCATAGCTAGGGTGTAGGTGTCCAGATGGGTTTTTGGATAGGCGGTTCCATCAAACAGTTCCAAGCTAGGCATCACGAACTTGTGGGGTAGAGGCACAATAGAATCAGGATCTGTGGGCCGGAGGGCAGACTTCTTTCCTGTCAGTTTGGCAATCTGTGCTTTCATTTCTTTGTGCTGCTCCATGAACCAGGCCAAATGTGGGTCCATTGGGGGAGCAGGAGCATTCAAACCAGTGACTGAGCTGGAGAGAGGAGTTACCATTGGCGGTACGCTGGTGGAAGGAATGGCCGCCGGACCCGGGGCATAAGTAAAAACATGTCTTTGGTCTAAATTGCCCTGGGGTGTACAAGTAGGAGTCTGGGCAAAGGAATAGAACCCAGCGGCTTGCTGTTGACTATCAGTTGGCAAAGTGGGCGGTGGCAGACCTGAGGTGGCCAGGTAGCTCGGGTTCCCGGGATAAGACACATAGGTAGGCTTAAAGGTGGGTTGTGATCCTTGGTTGATGAACTGCATGCCTGGTTGCAGTTATGGTGTAACCGAGAGGATACTGTGGGCCTGGTGATTCTAATGAGACCGGGATGGTAGCTTGTTGACCTATAGGGACCTGAGTAAGGAACAGATTTGTGGAAGCTGGCGAGGTGTTAGGGGCTGCTGGACCAACATCATTTTGAGGAGGGGCACCTAACTGTTGTCCTGGACTAAACTACAGTGGCGGCATTCCAGATTGTTGTTGTGGCACTATGAACTGTTGTTGTGAAGGTCCGGGCTGATCGGTCCCAAACTGAGGTTGGACTCCAACATACTGTGGCATTCCAAGGTACCCCCAACCATGGGAAGACATTCCGTATTGATTTTGTCCCCACTGAGGAACTGCGAATTGGCTCGTCCAACCAGACTGTATGGGCCCGGTAGCCTGTGGTTGAGGAGCTGGCTGACCCATAGATTGAGAAGCATGGGCTCCGGTAATGGTACCATATGAGGCTGGCGGTGGCATCCTGGAGTAGTCAGGGCGACCAAGAGTGGGATTGGGGTCCTCCTCTTCTTCGACGGTGAAAGTGCCATCGGGATTAAGACTGGCGGCCAAACCATGGCTCCTAATAGCCTCCTGAAGGCTGTTCATCTGTGCTTCCTGCCGCAGTCTCATCTGTTCGGCCAACTGATTCCACTGATGTTCTGTCTGGGGGGTCCCGGGAGGCGGAGTGGTATTGTCCCCATTGTTACCAACTGATGCAGACATTCTGAAAATCGGAGTTGAGGTGAATGGTGAAGCTGACGATGCGCTTGATTCTTCCCAACTGACCAGACGGTGACCCGGTGTCCGTACCCAATCCTTGCGAGGTGCTGCGGGAGGAAGATATAAGGGAAGTTCAGACTTTGGGAGTTGAAGAAAAATGGTAGGTGTTTGGGCTCAGGGCTCATGCGGTTATTTGTTTCCATTTACTTAAAACGTGTTTTATTAAAACCTAAGCGGTTGGAAAATATTGCTCTTCTTTTTTTTTTCTTTAAACTACTCTGAATCCTGGATCAGTGGGACCCATCACTACGCTTGCGGACCCTCAACCTGTAACATCAAACAAGGGTTCCGTAGGGCGAGCGGGTCCCACCGACCGAGAAGGAAAACGAACCTAAGGTCTGGCAGATCATGAAGTCTTAACGCGCACTCGATGTAAATTACCGGCAAGACCAGCATCGAGGGTCAAGATCGGGTCGGAATGCCTGACGGAAAATCGGCATGACTCCGACTGATAAAAGTCCACAAGGGATCTCGACTCGTCGTTGGTTAAGCAATAATTAGACATGGATTAAGCGTTAACCCTTGATGAATCGGTGTCACACCAGGAGCCGGTGTATGAGCCGTGCGGGTCAAAGTCAAAGTTCGAGCCCCAGTTGTAAGTACCCAAATCTGGCTCATGCCTTCCGGTTAAATTTCCCGGCAATTTCGGTAAGTTTTCCGGTAATTCCCCAGACCTTCCTAGTGTTCCGGAAACATTCCGGAACTGTTTTTAATTAATTTAGGGCTGAAGGGGATCCTTCCTAATTAAGAAACACGTTTTTCTTAATTAGGAGGGAAGGTTCTAGAATTTGCCACCTTGCATGGTTCTAGAATGCTGAGTCATTGTGGATAATGCCGCACGGCTGCATTAGCTTGCTGCCCTTAGCCGCACGGCTTCATTAGCCTTATCCAGACTGCCTATAAATAGAGCCCTCCTCTACCCATTTTCCAACAACAACAATTTCCAACAACACCACACATAATACGAAGAAATACTCCCAAGAGGCTGTTGAAGATCCAAGAAGGTGAAGAAGAAGGCCAAGAAGCTCCCTCCCTCCTCCTTGAAGATCCAAGACCAACCTCTCCTCCTAGCTCCGCCCGAAGAAGAAGGAAGCCATTGGTAACCTCGCACGCCTTAACCTCGCATCCTAATTGCTTTATAAATTGCTCATTGCATTACTTTTATATTGCTTGGGACTTGGTAGATTAAAGATCATATCTTCATATTCCCCCTTCCCCTTTTGCATGCATTAGACATCATTTGTCATAAAAATGTAGTATTTTCCCATAAAGGTGCATCCTTTGCACCTAAAACCCCCATTTTCAAATAAAAATGTCATCTTTATGCATCCTTTGCATATAAAAATCAAATCTTTTCAATCAAAATGCATCATTTGCATCCAAAATCACTTTTCCAAGCATCATTTGCTTTAAAGACCATGTCTTTACCATAAACTAGCATCATATGCTTTTCAAAATGCAATCTTTATGCATCATTTGCATAATGAATGCCAATTTCTTCAACAAAAATGCATCATTTGCATAAAAATTAAATCTTTATGCATCATTTGCAATAAAGATCATTTCTTTAAACTAAGTGCATCATTTGCAACCCAAAAATGTCATCTTTTCATTAAAGTGTCATTTTTACATACATTTCCCCCATTCCCCCATTAGCAACCTAGGAACGGACCGGTGTAAAAGATCCTATCTTTACATCGTTCCTTCCATAAAGGTTTCATAATCTCTTTAGAAAGGGACAACCTTGAACCCTATATCTCCAATTATCGCTTAAGAAAGAGTATGAAGCATCTATACGAGCTCGACCGTCTTAAAGCGTAGGATTGATGGGCTAAGGACCTTCCTTTTCTAAAGAAACTCATCTTTGACCATAAAGAGAGTCATTCTCTTGATCACGCAAGTCCCGAGGGTCCCGAGGTTAAAATGCGATGATCACAAGTCACAAGATGAGGACGGGATCATAATCCCGAATACATAAATTCCAAGAAATCCCGAGCGACAACCAACAAATGGTTTGTACGTCCGGAAGACGACTTGGGACATTCCCTCCTTATTTTCAAACACATGCACACAAGAAAGCACGCAAGCAAGCACGATTAATGAAATCATGGGAGACTTGCTCCGGCAAGGCACCTTGGGTGAACGCCAAACATTCTTCCCAAGGGGTAACTTAACCTCCGAACCCATAAAACCTTTTTTTCAAAGTTTTGAGGTAATCAAAATGGCGTGGCGACTCCGTTTTTCAAATTAAACCGGATGTCTTCAAACTCGCGTGAATCCAACAGAAACAAAATTTGGGCACACATTCACAGTTTGGCGACTCCGCTGGGGAAACCCCAAAGGAGAAAAGCTTTTATTTTCAAAACAAAAAAAAAAAAAATCGATACTCGGTATATAGGTGGAAACCACTTACCCTTCCTGTATACTCCCTGACGTGGGAGTTGGGATAACCGGTGGTTTAACAATCCACGTACCAGTATCCCTTTTCGAAAAACAATTTTGAAAAAAATAAAAGAAAGCTTTTCCCTTTGAGCGGGTTAGACTCCCATCGCCGATTTCATTAATCATGCTTGTTTTCTTTACCATGCATTGCATCATTTGCATCTTGGAATCTGTGCATACTTTGAACGGGAAACAACCCGAAAAATAGCAAAAGGAGTGGAACCTGGAAAATTGATCCATACAGTCGTACGGCTCAATCCTCATTGGATTCTGACCGGGCGACCTCGGTGGCAATTCCACCGGGAAAAATCATGGCTAATCTGGCGAGTCCTAGCGGCTTGGGGCTACTCGGCTCCATGGCTGGGGCTCCCGAGAAAATTTACGTGCTTATGTGTTGCATTCTCCCCGTCCCGAAAATCATTCCTTTAAAACACATTTCGAAAATCTCTGTTTTAACTCAAAAGGAACATTTTTAGGAGACCGCACACTACGCGCACTTGATATATCTGTACACTTTGCACGCACGTCCTTCAAACCCGAGGGTGGTTCCAGTGCGATCACGGACAGCCTTACGATGCTCCCGGGCGCGCACGGAATCATCCCAACCTCCCCATGGCGGCCAAAGGTGTCGACCAATGCACAGTCCGTGTCACACGTTTCAAAAAACCGTGACTTTTGGTTGGTTTTTGGTCTAGTCCGTGTCATATAGCCCAGTTGCATACCCTCGTAAAGGTCAAGCCTTAGTTCATAACGGAAGAAGAACTCTGCCAAAATTCCAACAAGGAAAAATTGGCGAGATCTTAACTCCGACATTGACTATTGACCTTGACCTGCACGGAAATGCGTAAGAGTCAAGACCGAGTCTTTGCCAACAAATCAAAAGATCTTTCGCTCGAGCGAAGCTCTGCTAAAATTCCGACAAGGAAAAATTGGCAAGATCTTGACCCGGCATTGACTTCGATTCTAACTCACGCCCGACGTATGCAACGAAGTTCAATGTGACACTTTGTGTCATCCGGCTTTGCCGCCCGACCCATGCCTATTATCTTCTCGGACATTACCAAAAGTCAAACGTCATTCGCTCAAGCGAAATTACGCCAAAATCCTATCAAGGTAGAAAGACGAGACTTTCCGGTATTGCCTTGACTATAATCCGCATCGCTCGTGCGTTGAAAGTTCCTATGACCCGCTAGACCCGTTAGGAGCGTTCTTTACTCTCGGTCGGTGGGATCCGCGTGCCACATAGGACCCTCGCCGGCTGTCCACCCCTGGGAGGTCGAAATACGGGTGGAATACGAGGGCTTATAGACGTAGTGACGGAACCCACCGATCCGGGATCTAGAGTAGTTACGAAAAGAAGGGCGAACCCCCTTTTCCAACCAAATAGATATTAATAAAAGACACTCGTTTTAAGTAACCGGAAGATTCTAATTTGCATATTGCACGAGCCTTCGGCTAAACACCTACCCCAGAGTCTAAACCTTTCCTATCCCTTTCCCGCGGCGAGAAAGAAGTGGGTGAGAACACCGGGTCGGCGACTTGTTAGCGTAGAATTCTCGGACAGTTCACCAGAATCCTCGGTTTGCCGGCTTTTCGGTGTCAAAATGGCCAACATGGAAGTCAACAATGGTAATGACCAAGTATTCGGAGAGGCCATCCCGGTTCGGCCCAAGCCTCACATATGGTATGATGTATGCGGCTTGTGAGGGTATGCGGAGTATGAGTACCAAGAATGGATCAATGAAGACGCTCCTTCGAGAAAGAAGAAGAAGAGAAAGTCCACACAACGAAGCTAAAAGAAAGGTATGAAGCCAGGAGACAAGAGCGTCGGAACTCTAGGGAGCCTTACCGGCAAGTTCGATTACTATGTCGGCTATGCCAAACAGCCCGCCAAGGAACCCATCATTCAAAGCACGAGTCCGGCTGATACCCCATGTACAGTGATCCTCTTGAAGCGAGAAAGTGCTGAATTTGTGGCCATCGTAAAGTTCAATGAGAAACTAGCGAGATCTAGAAGCGAGAATACGAAAGCCTATCGAATACGTAGCCGAGTCAAGGAAGAATTAAGATCCCCTGCGAAGAAGACTTCATCGGCATTATCCGGGCCAACCCTCCTGTTGGCTATCTTGGCAAGGTCGTGGTGTCCAAGATCGATAAAGAAAATGAATTATCGGCGGTGCATTGATAAGATGAACCCGAGACTCTTCGATCAGTGAGCCCGGTTGTCACGGACGAGCTCGTTGAGAGATTGCATCAAGCTACTCTAGCTCCCCTCACTATCTTTCCACGATGCCGGCACATGTCAATGATTTCCGGCAAGTTTTTGATCAATTTGAAGTCTCCAACTTTCTAAAGGACGCCGACAATGCTACTCCCTGTGGCAACAAAGCAAGAAGGAGTGAGATCCGGTCCAACCTTTGTCGAAGCCACCCTCGAGTCAATAAGTAGTGTAGGGTCCCGAGTCGGTAGCGTCGTTCGGTTGAGTCGGGAATCTTTGAATTCCGAGTCCTGCGAGTCATCCGAAGGCCTCACGCACTGAGGATTACCAAAATGTAATCGATGTCATCTTTCCCCTTATTTTGAATGAAATGACGAGATCTTTTACGAGTATTCTCTTATTGCCAACTTAAAAAATGATAAATTAACTCAAAACTTAACAGTTAATAATGAATCATTTGAACAAGATGCAAACACACTAAATGAACAATACATTAAAGAAATCTTTAAAGCGAGGTTTCGGAAAAGAGGAAAACCGGGCCCAAGCTACCGAGCTGAGGAGGTTTTGACAAGTGTGAACTTGGGTGCTGTCGAGGAACCTAAAGAGACACGAGATCGGAAACTTCTTCCGGGGGGTTGAACGGAGACAGGACCGATCGATACGCTCGGGGAATACGTCGACGTGTTTGCATGGTCATACGGGGATATCTGCCGGGGCTAGACGGTTCGATAGTAGAGCACGAGAATCCCTCTAGCACCGGATGCTAAACCGGTAAAGCGGCGAGAAAGATCAAGCGGGAATGGTCTCTACGAGTCAAAGAAGAAATTGAGAAGCTACTTTGCGGGTAGGATTCATCGAGTCATCGAATATCCGACATGGTTGTCCAATATTGTGGCCGTCGCGAAGGCGAATGGGAAGGTGCGGCTGGCGTGTGGATTTCCGAGATGCGAACAAGGCCGGCCCCAAGGACGATTACCCTTTGCCAAACATAGACATTACGGTGGACTCCACTTTGCCAACTACGAAGTCAAATCCTTCGTTGATGGCTTTGCAGGCTACAACCCGAGATCAAGATGGCCGAGGAAGACCAAGAAAACTGACCTTCGCCTGCCGTGGGGAGACTTGCTTGTTATACGGTGATGCCATTTGGGCTTAAGAATGCCGGGGCTACTTACCAAAGGGCAGCGACCGCGCTTTTTCATGATATGATCCACAAGGAGATTGAGGTCTACGTAGACGACATGATATTCCACTCCAAAGGCGAGGACGGGCAGCACTTTGTTGACCTGCGGAAATTCTTTGAGAGGCTGAGACAACATTCCATGAGACTAAACCCTGCTAAATGCACCTTCGGAGTGACAAGGGGAAAAGTGCTTGGGTATGCTCAATTACTCAGCATGTGAAAAAGACCTGTACGGGAGGCGAGTAGTGCAGGTAGTCGGCAAGTTGAAGCATTATATCACGAAGCCCGCCTGTGAATTTGGTCTAAAAAATGGACCCCATCAAGTACATCTTTGATAAGCCTTCCCTCTCGATGCGTCTAGCAAAGTGGTCCTTCTTCTTAGCCAAGTACGACATCAACTATGTGACCGAAAGGCTATCGAGGTCAAGCATTGTCGAGACCACTGGCAAACTTTCAGTAATGAAGGCAGAGGGCTGAACCCCAATTCCCGGATGAAGGGATCTTTGCGGTCGAGCTGAAAACCGATGGCAATTGTTCTTTGACGGAGCCGCTAACAAAAGAGGAAACGGTATCGGGATGCTCTTGGTCGATCCGAAGGATGAGCATACACCCATAGCCCTCAAGTTGAACTTCCACTTGCCATGAACAATGTTGCCGAAGTATGAAGCTGCATTCTTTGGTTTGGAAGTTTGCCTTAGAAAGGAATGTCAAGGAGCTAGAAGTTTACGGAGACTCGGCCACGATCATCAATCGGGTTTCCAACAAGTGGAAGGCTTGTGGACCACAACTGCGGCGGTATCATGCCCGTATGGAGGAGTTATTTGGACGGTTCGGAAAGTGACCTTCCACTACTTGCCAAGGAAAAGAACAGATTCGCGAGATGCATGCTACTCTAGCCTCATTGGTAGAGATCCGAGGAAAAGCCATAAAACCCTTAGTGGGTAGAAGAGAAGCCCTGAAGCCTTACATTGTTGTGAAGTAGACACGGGACCAGAGCCTATAAAGGAACCACTGGTACAATCAAATTTACCGAGTTCCTCAAAGATGGAGAGTCGGCTTTCGGAGGCAAAGAAGGTAGACCGAAAGAAGGAGTCGAGGCCAAGAGCTTGCAAGCTCACGAAAGGTTGGCCTCCCATTATGTCATTCTAGGAGGCAGCACTTTTGTACAAGAGCGATACCAAGGACCACTCCTCTTGTGCGTCACTCAAGAAAGGGCCAAAGAATTGATGGCCAAGTCATGATGGTCCACTGCGGTCCTCATATGAATGCGAGCCACGATGCAAGTGATCCTCGAGAATGGGTTACTCTTGGATTTCCATGGAAGCGGTGTGTCCGGCACGTCAGAGCATGCGACAAGTGCCGGCGGTTTGCCAACCTTAACCATCTCCCGCCTCATGACACATCTTGCGCATGACTGACTCCTTGGCCGTTTGCAACTTGGGGTATTGACGTGATAGGGAAAATAGCCCTGACAGGAAGCAATGGGCATGAATTTGTGCTAGTAGCCATCGACTACTTCACCAAGTGGGTAGAGGCCAAGTCTTAAAAGGTCCTCACTTCCGAGAAAAGTGGCCCAATTCATCAAAGAAAACATAATGTGCGAGATATGGGGTGCCCAATGAGATCATTTCGATAATGGGTCGCACTTTGAAGGGATTTGCGATAGGTTCTTTGTCGAGTCGAATCACTCGCCACAAGTCGTCTCCGTACGGACCTCGGACTAATGGAGCCGTGGAAGGCTGCTAATAAGACGCTCGAACGGATCATCAGGAATATGGCCACCCGTGGTCGTGATTGGCCAGCTGCACTTGGCACTGCAGGGCTCTGAACGTCTGTCGAAAGGCTGCGGGGAGAAATTCCTTTTGCCTTAACCTACGGGATGGAAGCGGTGTTACCGGTGGAGTTGGAAATCTCGTCATTAAGGGTCCTCTGGAAAACAGTGTCAATGAAGTGGAATGGTTGCGCGGCGGCATGATGAGTTAGCCTTGCTTGACGAGAGAAGGCTAAAAGCCATGGAACACACCCGAGCCTACCCGAGAGGCGAATGGCGGAGCGTTTGATAAAAGGTCAAGGCCGGAGACATCAAAGAAGGTGACTTAGTGTTGAAAGTGAAGCCCCCTACCGAGAGACAACCCACAGGAAAATGGGAACCCGTTTGGATCGGCCCTTATGTGGTGCGAGAAGATACTATCGGGAGGAGCCATGAAGCTTGCGGACACTGACGGCAATCCCTTTGTCCACCCGGTCAACGGTGATAAGCTCAAAAGATACTATGTCTAAAAAAATAATAATAATAAAATAAAATAAAATAATAATAATAAAAAAAAAAAAAAAAAGTGCAAAAAGAGTAATACCCGGCTAATTTGAAAATCCCAAAAAGGGCGGTCTAGGCAAAAGACAGGGTTGCACATAAAAAAAAAAAAAAAAAAAAAAAAAAAAGAAGAAAAAAAATCTTAGTGCAAAAGAGTAATGCCCGGCTAAGTGAAAACCCCAAAAAGGGCGGTCTAGGCAAAAAACAGGGTTGCACATGAAAAAATTAGTTCACCAGAATGAACTACGAAGACCTGAGCCCCTTAGTCTTTCTTGTAAAAGGGGAACGTAGGCAGCCATATATGGTTCGGTCTAAACAATAAAAAGGACGATTAAGTTTCCATGAAATGTGTCCTAAACAATAAAAAAGGACAATCAAGCTTCCATGAAGTGCGTCCTAAAAAAATAAATAAAGGGTATTTCAGTTTTCATAAAACGGGTCCCAATCAATAAATAAGACATTTGAATTTCCATGAAATGTGTCTTGATTAATTTCTAAGATAATATTTCTTGTTCATTACAAGTTAAAAATTTCTTGATGAGTTCAAGCACGGTCTACCTCTTAACTCTGCTAACCTGCTACAAAGATCTAAAATACAATAAAATGCCTAAATAAACTAATGTGTTTGCAAAATGGCAATAAGGGAATCCTAAGAAAAGATGCATCGGTCGTCATTATTTGAGTCTTCTTTGGTCTTCTTCCCTTTTCCTCGGCCGTCGAGTCTTCCTTCCTCTTTTTATCTATGATGACGGTATCCCTCATCCCGACCTCCGGTATCCTCGGCTGGAGCCTCTACCAAACTGTGTCAATAAGTGCTCTCTCTATCCAGAGCACGAGTCCGCACCTCCTCCCTGCGAGCCTCGGTCGAAGGAGCGACCTCGGACAATCTCTTGTGCCGAGCCTCCATATCCTGACCAAGTCACTGGTGGTTATGGCGACTCGCCTTAGCCTCGGTCTCCCTCAAAGTCCTACTCGAGTCGCGATCGGCTCCCGATAAAGCTCGACGTCTCTCCTCCCAGATGACTGAGTCGCTCCCGTCTCCCTCTCGTACCCGGTCAGTAGACAGGTGGTCAAGATGGTGCTCTTCCTTCTCTGAAGATAGCCACGGGTGGGAAAGCGGCATGTGTCCAAGCCCTCGAGAAGAAAGAGAAGGCATTTGGATCCCTCATGTCCAATGACACCACCTCCATGGTCCGGATGTCCTCCCGATCACTCGATGGCTCTGTAAAGCCCCAAAGCTGCTGGATACTAAGCGGGGTATGTAGAAGGATGACCGGCGAGAATCCACTGGAACCCTCGCGGCATAGGACTCTGAAATATCCTCTGATGCGCAACCTCCAATGAGGAATCCACCAACGGATGTCCGAAGTGGATAGCCTAGCCATCGTCGGCTCCCGGCTACCGGGTCTGTTGCCTCGGTGCACCTCTCAGAAATCACCCGAGGGCCTTGAGTCGGCAAAGCCCACTGGTAAAGCCGAGCCTCTCCTGCGGCCATAAGGTCAACACGAGCGGGACTCTCGGATCTCATGAAATGGTCTCCCGAGCCATCCTGTCAATCCCATGAAGTGTCTCTCCCAAAACCGAGCGGGACAATATCCTTCCCGGCCTTGCGGTCTCTAACCATATCCAAGAGACCACTATGACGGATCCCAGCGGACTCGGCGGTGAACGGAACGAGAGAATACGCAAAGGATGAATGCGTCCATAGCCACCGTGGTCGCAGCCATATACGGAGACCCAAACTTGCCGGGATATCGAAAGGTCAATCCTATCCGGGGCTATCATCATCCTCTCGGCCTCTCCCAAAAGGAATCTGCAGAAAAGATGCAAGCTTTACCGTCACCAGCACGTCTCCGATCAGCGGAATAGATATAGCCTCAATATCGGGACCCCCAATCAAGGCTCGGAAGTCTTCATGCGTCGGGACGATCTCGTTGTAAGAAAAGCAGTAAACATGTCTCGGACGTCCCAGAACTTTCTTTGCGGCTCTCAAAGGTCCCAATCGGGCGGGAGATCCCTCAAATGCCATAAAGACTTGATCTTGAAGGAAGAATCAAGCGAGTCCCCTATGAGATTGGAAGTTGTGTCTCACCCAAGATTGAAGATCGGACGAGAAAAACGGTCTCGCTTCCCCCTTTGCAATCTCACGAGCTTCTCCATCGCAAAATGATCAAAGATGGTGCTTTTAGGTCCAAAATGTGCTCTGGGAACAATTGGGACAAGTCTAAGTTGAAAATGAAATGAAATGGCCAAGCTTTGCTTTTATTCGAGAAAATAACCGGTTCGAGACGGGCGCAGGCCGCACGGCTCTATTTACCCTCGGGACCTATCCGCACGGCTACATTAGCCCTCTGCGAAAAAATTCTGCGGCAACCAAAGTTGCTGCCCAAGGGAGTTTTCACCCCACTTTTTCAACCAAAACTGTACAAAACATGTCTGAAGCCATTCAAGCATTTACATACCATTATAAATCATTTTGGCCCGGTTTCGGCCCCAATTCCAAGCAAAAAAGTCGCCCCAAGGCTCAGATAATATGCAAATTGAAAAAGAATGAATTAGAAAAGCAAATAAAACATAAGTACAATGTCTTTGCCCCATCGGCGCCAGAATAAAGCAAAAAATAAACAAAGTGTGCATAAAAATTGTTCATTGTTTGTTTTTGTTCCAAATCTACTCTAGAGACCTCCTAGGCCTCCGATTCTTCTTCCTCCTCATCGCTACTCAGCTCATAAATGTTAGCCTCCCTCATCGGGTCCTCACAGTCGCTCACGTCGAGATAGATGGACATTATCGTGCCCGTACTCGGCCCAGTTTGCTCCCGGGAGAATGTCGGCGTTGGGTCCCCGCCCTCGAGGCATAGCCTTTGGAAGAGTACTCGAGGCCGATGAGGTGGGCCCATTGTGCCCCAGAGCATGCCGTCTCTTGCGCCCGGGCTCCTTGTGCATCCAGCTGCGCCTTCGAAGCGCGAGCCGGCTTCCTCGAAGGGACCGGCACATGTCCTTCCGGCCCCTATTCTGCACGACCAATCTATCGTAGGTGCGAGCTGGAACTGAGAAAAAGAAGAGAAAAATCTCGAAAAATCTCGAAAATCTCAGAAAATTGCAAAAAGCGAGAAAAATCGAAAGGCTGAAAAGGGAAAGACCCTAAAAGTATACTTACAGTCTTTGTCGGGCGGCAAGGTGTCTTGGGGCTCCCTAGCGTCGAGGGACAGGTATCCTCATCCTCCTCGGTACTCCATGGACCACGTAGGACGGATGCGCGGGAGGGATCGGCGGGTCGGTAGGCTCATCACTCCCCGTATCACACGAGTGACCGCCGGCTTCACTAGCTTACGTGGCGTCCTCGAGGCTTGCTCCACAAACACGGCGTAGGGGTGTCCATGTCGAAAGTACTCCTCTGCGGCCACGCACACAGTACCTAGCTATCTCATCCTCTGGCCAATCCACAGGCTGCGGCATCCGTGTTGGAGGATCGTGAGGAGTAATGGCGTCGATGGAGGGACATGGCCATGCTTTGCCTCGAGAAACGATCCCCCAAGTAAATGACATCACATGTCGGCCCAGTGAGCCACCTCCTCTGCCTAGTCGCCTCAATGGCATCTCCCAGACAAAATCTCTGGATACACACGCCCCAAGGGTAGAAGTCCACTCCGTCATGCCCGTCCTTATTGATGATCGGCCTCACCATTTTGTAGTCGAAGGTGATACGGGTCTTCCCCGTGAATTTATCCCTCGCATCTCCCCTCCGGCGAACCATAGCGGGGAAGATGGTGACATCACTCTGCTTTGGTTCCAAGGAAGAACCCGATCACCTCGCAAAACCGGGCCTGCATATTCAAAACATCAAAAGGTCATTCTCTCTCTCATAAAAGTCTCAAGACGAGAAAAGAGAAAGAGAAAAGAAAGGAGACTACCTCGAGGGCAAATGAGAAGCGATCCATGGAAGCGGCTTTGTTTATTTGTACATGTCCAACGAGAAGTAGAGCTCCGCCAATCCGGCCTCTCCCCAAGAGACCGTCCCTATCCCATCAACATCCTCCAGGAGAGTCGAGGAGGCAAGTCATAGCTAGCGTCCCCGAATTAGCGAAGATAGTGGCGCGCGGCATCAACCACACAAAGGCTCTAGCAGTGGCAGGGCGATCACATCATTAGCGGCAAAGTTACGCATGCAAGTACGACTGCCACCTCGGCGTTCCGCGTCTCCATACCCGGCCCCTTGGGAATCGGCTCAAATCCAACCAAAGCACGGAACTCCTCGGTTGTAATGTGGTCTCTCCAAGTCACGGGCCTCCCAGGTGAAGCTGTAGGCCGGTAATAGGCTGTGAAATCGGCAGGAGTCCTTTGTCGGCTCTCCCGGCTCGGGTGAAAGCTATGTGTCTTGTCCACGGAACTCGAAAGGGCCTGGATCAAGCCCTTGCTCTTCGAGGTGATGTGAACACCCCTGCCGATAGCCTCGACGAATGAATCTAGGCCGGTAGCCCTCACCAAATTCTTGGGGTTCACCCCATTCTTCTCAAAATCCGCCATCCTCTGCCAAAGCTTGACTGCAATCTCTGATGGTCCTCTAGACTTGTTCTCCTGTAGACAAGCACAACAAAAAAGTGTGTCAATCATTCATCATTTTCAAAAGCATGCATATATTCAAAAAAGTGCACATGTTTTCAAAAGAAAAGCATTCACAAAAGTTTTTCTAGCATCATTTGCATCAAAAAAGCGTCTTTCATCACTTGAAACGCGTCATGTCAAGTCCCATTGCTTTCCTAAAGCACAAAATCACAATTTTCACAATTCTTTGCACATAAGCATTATTCTTTCAAAAATGGCATGCATGAATCCTTTTCATCTTCCAAAATCATGTTTTCTCAAAATTTTGACCTAGTTCTAGCACATGCAAGAACTCAGTCTCACTTTAGACAATTTTTTCATTCTTTATTTGCGAGAAAAAAGTGGGTCATTCCCATTATTTTTGTCAAACAAATTGCACATTGCATATTCTTAGCCTCATAGGTTATTCATCAATGTCTCAAAATCATTCAAAAATCCTAGGAAAATCCTAGAAAATTCCTAAATTCGGGTCAAGCCCTAAATCATTCAAAATTCAATCAAAATCGACGGAATTGAGCAAAATAAGAATGCTTACCCCAACCTATCGCGGGTTCGTTGATTTATGCTCCCTTCTCCCCGGGTAAAGCTCCGACGGAGGCGTAAGAAAGTCATACTTTCTTTCCGTTCGTACGAGCTCCTTTCTCCTCCTCCGAGCGGCCGCCGAGATGTTTCTTCTTGCTTGCCTCGGTATGGGATTGCCCTCCGGATCCATCTCAAATCAAAGGGAAGCAAGGGGATTAAAAGAATTTTGAAATTCTCTTCCTCTCTTCTCTCTCTCTCTGCGTTCTTGGGTGGCAATGCAATGCCAATGGCCCGTTCAAATCTGATTTTAAATAATCTGGAAAAAACAGGCTTTTAGCCGTACGGCTTCTTTTTCTCCATCTCATGCCGGGCGGCCTCATTCGCTCTGAGCAAAAAATTACAATCCTGCCCCTGGACCTTCCACTTGGGCATGCAATTTCCGTTATCTTTTAACCAAGATAACATCTTTTTCAGAAGATATCCCTTATCTCTTAAGCAATTAAGCTTTCTTCCCAGTCGCCTCCGTTAATTCCGTTATAACGGGATAATGCTTGGTGACAACCTCCGAATTGTCAAAACTCTAAACTTAAGCTACCTCTATCCCTAATAGTGACGTATGCTAAGTTCTCTTAACTTAAGCTACCTCTATCCCGAATAGTGACGTATGCTAAGTTCTCTCAACTTAAGATACCTCTATCCCGAATAGTGACGTACGCTCAAGTTTCTCTCAACTTAAGCTACCTCTATCCCGAATAGTGACGTACGCTCAAGTTTCTCTCAACTTAAGCTACCTCTATCCCGAATAGTGACGTACGCTCAAGTTTCTCTCAACTTAAGCTACCTCTATCCCGAATAGTGACGTACGCTCAAGTTTCTCTCAACTTAAGCTACCTCTATCCCGAATAGTGACGTACGCTCAAGTTTCTTTCAACTTAAGCTACCTCTATCCCGAATAGTGACGTACGCTCAAGTTTCTCTCAACTTAAGCTACCTCTATCTTCTCGATAGTGACGTAAGCTACAGTTTTCTCAGGTGACAACCTCCATTAATTGTCAATCAGGTGACAACCTCCATTAATTGTCAATCAGGTGACAACCTCCATTAATTGTCAATCAGGTGACAACCTCCATTAATTGTCAATCAGGTGACATCCTCCATTAATTGTCAAACCCTCGAGGATCCTAGACATCGTTCCTACCTATCTAGTGATGCTCGAACTACGATCAAGGCTTGATTCCTCCGGGATACGTAGGTAGCCTTTTATAAAAGGTCCAGCCATTCGACCACTTTGGTCACCTTTTTTTCCTCCGTCACTCCTCAGTGATGAAGTAGTCTCTCATAAGAGACTTTGTTATCTGACCACCTTGGTCACTCCTAGCTTATCCCCAGTAGGATCAATTGCTTGACCTCCTAGGTCATTCTCCCTTCTATTTCCCCAGCAAGAGACCAGTTTCTCTTCTCCATTCCCCAGCGGATCTATTCTGAACTACGGCCTGGCTTGATTCCTCCGGGATACGTAGGTAGCCTTTCATAAGAGGTCCAGCCATCCGACCACCTTGGTCACCCAATCCGTCTCAGCATTCGCCAGATCGGATCCTTTTCTATCGACAACCCCACTCGCCTTGCAAGTGACGTTGCCGAGGGGCTTCTGTAAGTACCCAAATCTGGCTCATGCCTTCCGGTTAAATTTCCCGGCAATTTCGGTAAGTTTTCCGGTAATTCCCCAGACCTTTCTAGTGTTCCGGAAACATTCCGGAACTGTTTTTAATTAATTTAGGGCTGAAGGGGATCCTTCCTAATTAAGAAACACGTTTTTCTTAATTAGGAGGGAAGGTTCTAGAATTTGCCACCTTGCATGGTTCTAGAATGCTGAGTCATTGTGGATAATGTCGCACGGCTGCATTAGCTTGCTGCCCTTAGCCGCACGGCTTCATTAGCCTTATCCAGACTGCCTATAAATAGAGCCCTCCTCTACCCATTTTCCAACAACAACAATTTCCAACAACACCACACATAATACGAAGAAATACTCCCAATAGGCTGTTGAAGATCCAAGAAGGTGAAGAAGAAGGCCAAGAAGCTCCCTCCCTCCTCCTTGAAGATCCAAGACCAACCTCTCCTCCTAGCTCCGCCCGAAGAAGAAGGAAGCCATTGGTAACCTCGCACGCCCTAACCTCGCATCCTAATTGCTTTATAAATTGCTCATTGCATTACTTTTATATTGCTTGGGACTTGGTAGATTAAAGATCATATCTTCATATTCCCCCTTCCCCTTTTGCATGCATTAGACATCATTTGTCATAAAATTGTAGTCTTTTCCCATAAAGGTGCATCCTTTGCACCTAAAACCCCCATTTTCAAATAAAAATGTCATCTTTATGCATCCTTTGCATATAAAAATCAAATCTTTTCAATCAAAATGCATCATTTGCATCCAAAATCACTTTTCCAGGCATCATTTGCTTTAAAGACAATGTCTTTACCATAAACTAGCATCATATGCTTTTCAAAATGCAATCTTTATGCATCATTTGCATAATGAATGCCAATTTCTTCAACAAAAATGCATCATTTGCATAAAAATCAAATCTTTATGCATCATTTGCAATAAAGATCATTTCTTTAAACTAAGTGCATCATTTGCAACCCAAAAATGTCATCTTTTCATTAAAGTGTCATTTTTACATACATTTCCCCCATTCCCCCATTAGCAACCTAGGAACGGACCGGTGTAAAAGATCCTATCTTTACATCGTTCCTTCCATAAAGGTTTCATAATCTCTTTAGAAAGGGACAACCTTGAACCCTATATCTCCAATTATCGCTTAAGAAAGAGTATGAAGCATCTATACGAGCTCGACCGTCTTAAAGCGTAGGATTGATGGGCTAAGGACCTTCCTTTTCTAAAGAACCTCATCTTTGACCATAAAGAGAGTCATTCTCTCGATCACGCAAGTCCCGAGGGTCCCGAGGTTAAAATGCGATGATCACAAGTCACAAGATGAGGACGGGATCATAATCCCGAATACATAAATTCCAAGAAATCGGCGACAACCAACAAATGGTTTGTACGTCCGGAAGATGACTTGGGACATTCCCTCCTTATTTTCAAACACATGCACACAAGAAAGCACGCAAGCAAGCACGATTAATGAAATCATGGGAGACTTGCTCCGGCAAGGCACCTTGGGTGAACGCCAAACGTTCTTCCCAAGGGGTAACTTAACCTCCGAACCCATAAAACCTTTTTTTCAAAGTTTTGAGGTAATCAAAATGGCGTGGCGACTCCGTTTTTCAAATTAAACCGGATGTCTTCAAACTCGCGTGAATCCAACAGAAACAAAATTTGGGCACACATTCACACCAGTCAAGATCGAGTCAAAGTTCATGACGGAAAACCGGCATGACTCCGACTGAGTTGGGTCCGCGGGGGATCCTGACTTGGCACGTTGACTAGGGTTTGACCTACATGGGGCACGCACCGACGCATTCTGACATGGACCGGACCAAAAACCAACCGAGTCTCAGAAAAAGTGTGTCACGGACAAGTGCAGGGTCGACACGAGGGTAAACCAATGGCTGTTTGGGTCGTCCCGTGCTCACACCGAGAGGCGTAGTAAGGCCTCCCAGGCTGCTACTGAGATTTCCCGGGTTAAGGACGTAGTGTGCAGTGTAAGGTCGACGTGCGCGTAGTGTGCGGCAGTCTATCTTCTTTTTTGAGTAAAAACAGAGATTTTCAGATGTGTCTTAAAAATATGATGCATGCAAAAAGAGAGATTTTTTTTTTGAAAACATTTTTTTTGAAAATATTTTTTTTTGAAAACATGTGAGCACGTAAGCACATAAACACGTAAAATTTGAACAGTTAAGGAAATGGATCCGACAGTCAAAATTTTGACTTTTCGGGACGATCGAACCGAAATCCACGCATCGTGGGAAAACACACACACCCAACAAAAAGTTTCAAGTGTTGAGACGGAAGCTTGACCCACAAAAGCTTTTTTTTTTTTGAAATGGTACCGGTACGTGACATTGTTCTACCATAATTTATTCCCGGCTCCACAAGGAGGCGTTGAAGAGGAAATTTAATGATTTCCACCTATATACCGAATATCATTTTTTTTTTTTATTATTTTTTTAAAAAAAGCTTCTTCAATCCCCAACGGAGTCGCCACTGTGATGATGTGCATCCGCGATTTTTTTTCCTTTTTTGGGGGAATTGTTTTGGAAAAATCATTTTTCGGAGTCGCCACGTCGTTTTTAGTTTAAGGGCCAAAACTTTGAAAAATACCCAATATTAGAGAAAATAAGTTCGGAGGTCACGTTACATTTCGAGAAGAACGTTAGTGTTCATCCGGAATGCCTCGTACGACGAGTCTTCCTTACTTGAGAACTTTTGTTGTGTGTGTGTGTTTTAAAAGGGGGTTTTCTGAAAATAATTGGAATTTTAGGGACTGAACTGAAAAATAGTTTGAAAACAGTGATTAAACTGAAAATAACTGAAAATTGAGGGACTGTTTGTAGATGACAATGTCATACGCATGGACAAGACTGCAGTACAATCTTATCCGCGCGGGCTAACTTGCAGTGTCAATATTTTACAATTTTCAGTTTATTCACTGTAATTTCCAGAAAGTTAACTGGATTTACAGGACTTAACTGGAATTGTAACTGAAAGACAGAAAGTAAGAGGGGATTTGGATTTTTGGCATCTATGCTTGTCCTCTCTTTCCCTAGACTTTGATTAGTGGTCATAAGTGATGAATTCACTTAATCAAGTCATCCCGGGGGTACGTCGGGACTTTGTGAGCATTTCATTTGCTTGGGAAGGGAGATTTTAACATAGAAAAGTGAGTTTGAACAAGGAATAGGTCAATATGTATCAACTTTAGAGGAAGATCTCTAAGGTGGTCATAAGATGACCATCCTTGAGATCTATACTCAAGTGTATCTCCTACATCTTGTGTGACCTATTTTGTGAGTCTAGATGATGTTCATCCAAGGAAAGTGTTCCAAGGTGATCATCTTAGACATGGGAGGGGTATTTGACATGTAAGTAAATATTATGGACCATATGAAGTGGTCATCCATGGAGATGGACTCCAAGATGACCATCTTCTAAGTCAAGTGAACAAATATTAACTAGAAATGAAAAGAGGCATGAATGTAAGATGTGGACCATTTGGAGTGATCATCTATGGAGGTTAACTCCAAGATGACCACAATTTAGGTCAAAGAAGCAAATAATAAGTAAAAGCTAGTTAATAAAAAGGGACAAAGGGAAATACATAAACAAATGTAGATGCATGTAGAGAATCATCCATGGAGATGAACTCCATGGAGATCCTCTTGGATCCTTGGGACAAAGGGGAAGGGGATGAGCAAGCAAGTGAAGAAACTAAGCTACATCATTTATATATGAGAAATATGCATGGATGAATGAGATTTGAGTAAGGGAGGTGAGGGTTTACCAATTGTTTCTTGACTTTGTGTCTAGGGTTTGAAGGATTTCAAGGGTCAAGAGTGGTTTTGGGGTGGATTTGAGGATGGATATGGTGTGGAATTTGGGTTTTGACAGTGTAAATGGCTGTTTGAGGGTGAATTTGGGCAGAGTAACAGTAGGTTTTCATATTTTTTGGCCTCTTTAAACTGAGGGAGGAGGATTGTATTTATAAGGTTGGTTGATGCTGATCTTATCCGCGTGGACAAGATTCTAGGTGCAATCTTGTCCGCGCGGATGACCCAAGCAAGCGTGCCTGACCTATGCAGAAAAGCAGTTTTGGCATTTTGTTCTTGGTCAATATTCCTTTTTTTATTGGAAATGACAAATATCAGCGAGATTTTGTATATTTGTTTATTCCTAAGAGGTTCTTCCTCATTCAAATTGTCAAAATAATGTCCAAAATGCCCCTAAATGATTATAAATCACTAAATTAGGCTGAAGGAACATTAATGACCCAGATTGGGGTACTTACACTTATAAGCGTAGTCCCGGGATCCACTGATTCAAGCCCTAGGTTAGTGGCAAAAAAGAAAAGCAATATTTTCCAACCATTTAGGATTCTGAGAAAGACATGTTTTCAGTAAACTTGAACAATTAATAGAATAACAATTGCATGATCCCATTTCTTGGAATCCTCAATCGCGACCTTTCTCGGTCCGATCTTTCAAATCTCGACCCTTCGCGGTCCAATCCTCAATCGCGACCTTTCCCGATCCGATCTTTCATATCTCGACCCTTCGCGGTCCAATCCTCAATCGCGACCTTTCTCGGTCCGATCTTTCATATCTCGACCCTTCGCGGTCCAATCCTCAATCGCGACCTTTCCCGGTCCGATCTTTCATATTTCGACCCTTCGCGGTCCAATCCTCAATCGAGACCTCTCACGGTCCGATCTCAAAATCTCGACCCTTCGCGGTCCAATCCTCAATCGCGACCTCACGGTTCGATCTTTCATATCTCGACCCTTCGAGGTCCAATCCTCAATCGCGACCTTTCCCGGTCCGATCTTTCATATCTCGACCCTTCGCGGTCCAATCCTCAATCGCGACCTTTCTCGGTCCGATCTTTCATATCTCGACCCCTCGCGGTCCAATCCTCAATCGCGACCTTTCTCGATCCGATCTTTCATATCTCGACCCTTCGCGGTCCAATCCTCAATCGCGACCCCTCACGGTCCGATCTCAAATATCCAATCGAGACCCTCACGGTCCGATCTCAAATATCCAATCGAGACCCTCACGGTCCGATCTCAAGTAGTCAATTAAGACCCCTCACGGTCTGATCTCAAATATCCAATCGAGACTCTCACGGTCCGATCTCAAGTAGTCAATAGAGACCCCTCACGGTCTGATCTCAAGTAGTCAATCGAGACCCCTCACGGTCCGATCTCAAATATCCAATCGAGACCCTCACGGTCCGATCTCAAGTAGTCAATCGAGACCCCTCACGGTCCGATCTCAAATATCCAATCGAGACCCTCACGGTCCGATCTCAAATATCCAATCGAGACCCTCACGGTCCGATCTCAAATATCCAATCGAGACCCTCACGGTCCGATCTCAAATATCCAATCGAGACCCTCACGGTCCGATCTCAAGTAGTCAATCGAGACATCTCACGGTCCGATCTCCACTCTCCAATCGAGACTCTCACGGTCCGATCTCAAGTAGTCAATCGAGACTTCTCACGGTCCGATCTCAAAAATCCTATCGAGACCTTCACGGTCCGATCTCAAAACTCCTATCGAGACCCTCACGGTCCGATCTCAAGTAGTCAATCGAGACCCTCACGGTCCGATCTCAAATATCCAATCGAGACCCTCACGGTTCGATCTCTAATATCCAATCGAGACCCCTCATGGTCAGATCTCAAATATCCAATCGAGACCCTCACGGTCCGATCTCAAATATCCAATCAAGACCCTCACGGTTCGATCTCAAATATCGAATCGAGACCCTCACGGTCCGATCACAAGTAGTCAATCGAGACCTCTCACATTCCGATCTCCACTCTCCAATCGAGACTCTCATGGTCCGATCTCAAGTAGTCAATCGAAACCTCTCACGGTCCGATCTCAAAACTCCTATCGCGACCCTCACGGTCCGATCTCAAAGTAGTCAATCGAGACCTTTTACGTTCCGATCTCCACTCTCCAATCGAGACCCTCACGGTCCGATCTCAAATATCCAATTGAGACCCTCATAGTCCGATCTCAAGTATTCAATCGAGACCACTCACGGTCCGATCTCCACTCTCCAATTGAGACTCTCACGGTCCGATCTCAAGTAGTCAATCGAGACCTCTCACCGTCTGATCTCAAAACTCCTATCGAGACCTTCACGATCCGATCTCAAGTAGTCAATCGAGACCTCTCACGGTCCGATTTCAAAACTCCTATCGAGACCCTCACGGTCCGATCTCAAGTAGTCAATAGAGACCTTTCACGGTCCGATCTCCACTCTCCATTCGAGACCCTCACGGTCCAATTTCAAGTATCCAATCGAGACCTTTCACCGTCCGATCTCAAATATCCAATCAAGACCCTCACGGTCCAATCTCCAATTTTCGATACCGACCTTTCATGTTCAAATAGTCAATCTCAACCTTTCGTGGTCAAACCTCCAATCGAGACCTTTCACGGTCCAATTTCAAATCCCCTATCGAGACCTTTCACGGTCCGATCTCAAATCTCCAATTGAGACCCTCACGGTCTGATCCCCAATTTTTAATCCCGACCTGGCATGGTCAAATATTTAATCCCAACCTGACCTGGTCAAATCTTAATTCTCGACCTGGCATGGTCAAATCTTTATTCTCGACCAATTTGTGATCTCGACCTCTCAAGGTCCAATCTTTTCCAATCAGTTAGGATTATGAGAAAACATGTTTTAAAGTAGACTTAAGTAGTAAATGCACGTTGCACGACCCTAAAAATGTTGATCCAAATACCCCTTCTGAAGCCTAAACCCTACCTCTCATTCCCTGCAGCAAGCAGAGAGTGGTTCAGAATTCCGGGTCAGCGCCTCGCCAGAATTACAGTTACGGCAGCATCAGACAGTTCTTCGGTTCCCTCAGTTCCTACAGCCAGACTCTCCGATATGTCAGACTCACCGAGAAACCGTGATGGGAACGGAACCCCGCACCGGTAACAGATATGACACGGGAAGAGGCCATCCGGGCATGTGAGGTTCTCAAGAAACAGAAAGAGGATCAGCAGAATTTCGTGGTACAGCTTCTGAATGAACGGGGTACAGCAGCTATCCCCCAGCCAGATGGTACTTTTGTTCTAAGCGAGGACGACGATCCTTCACGATCAGCTCCCCAAACCTTCAACCAGGTTCCTCTGCCTTTGAACTCCGGAAATCCTTCAAACCAAGGAAACAGCAAACCAAGGCTTCATATTGCCACTTCTCAAAGCACCCCCATCATACACAGCCAGGTCAGTACTACCCCTTTCACTCAATACAATCAGTGCATCACTGGACCATCTCAAACATATCCAAATCTCTCTCAAAATCCTGCCAGGTTCACTTCCTTCTCTCAATATGCCCAGAATTCACCAGGTTTCCCCCACATAACTTTTCTGACCCATTACTTCGGACAGCCTGCATTCGTTCCAGCTGCTTCATGGCCTCAAATCCCTCAATTTCCACAATATCCACTAAATTATACTCCGTTCCCTCAAATCCTGTTTGTCCAACCCCCTATCATGGTTCCCTCCATCAGTGGGCCTCTGTTTACAGGTTCCAGCAGTCCAGAGGCTTCTATCAATCTGCATGTGGTCATGCCGGCAGAACAGAGGGCAGACAAAACTATGGGAAAATTCTACATGGAACAGAGCCGGAAGCTTTCCGAAATCATGGAGTCATTGCCTGAGGATGAGCAAATAAGAATCTTCAAGTCATGTTTGAAGCCATCAGTAAGAGCATCAGTCAGCCAACACTTCTATCCCGACCCCATGCCATGGTCAATACAGGTTCCCAGTTTGAGAAGGACTTAAAAGAAAATCCGGCCTCGAGTCCAGCCTCTTCTCATCATTACGGCGCAGCCCCGTCCAATCCTATATCTACCCCAAACGAAGGGGGGGGGAGGTTGCCGAAGCGGTCCATCATACCCATAATGGAGAACTACAAAGACGCGGTGGTCCCCGGAGACAACGGCAGCACTATGATAATTTTGGAATGCCCCTAAGTGAGGTATTCGATCATGCAGTAAAGCAAGATCTCCTCGCACCTATGGAAAATTACCAGCCCAAATTCCTCAATGCCAACTGGGATGTAACCAAGCAGTGTGCATTGCACAAATACCACAGGCATGCAACCGACAACTGCACAGTTTTGAGGAAAGTGATTCAAGGATTGATTGAAGAATGAAAGTTGGAGCACCCCTGCGGCCCCAATACAGACGGAAATCCATTCCCCCAGAACAATGAGGTGAGCAACGGGAACACAGCCCAGCAAAGCAACGACTCTTCCAGGAAGCAACCTCTCATTCACTTCGACAAGCTAGACATGCCTCTAAGCAAAATATTAGAGGAACTGATCAAAGAAGACCTGCTCAAACCAATGGAGAACTACAAGCCAAAGAATCCCAAAGCCAACATTGACAGAAGCAAGTACTGTGCCTTCCACCAGTACCACAGGCACATAACTGATAACTGCCTCGGGTTACGGTATGAGATCCAGAATCTGATAGAAGATGGAAAGCTTAAGCATCCTAGTAGTTCAATAACAAAAGAGCAGCTAGAGTAGGGTCTACCTATCCTCGAGATCTGTCAACTGTCTTTTGGTCAACCTTCGTAGGTTCTAGTACTTTCCTCGTTCAATCAAGTCCGCCTCAGACATTGTAGTTAATCTTATGTTTTCTATAAATAAGAGTCTTTTTCTCTTCTTGCTAGACTTGAGACATTAATTGCACACCTACATTACATCTAATGAAATGGTTATATCCTATATGATCACTTGCATTGCTCAACAAATAAACTCTGGAAATAATTAATGTTCTGATTAATCGGTGTGAGAAAGTCAACTGGTGCCCTCCCCATATACTTTCCTTACCTCACAAACGCCTCCCTCAAGCCATACATTTCCCAAAACATATCTCCACCATGACCTTGACCAAGTCAACGACGGCGGCAACATCAAGGAACAACAAAAGGTCACTCAGCATCGAAAGATTGACCCCATGTCGACAACAACCTCGGAGCTCGCCTTTGCCCTCGTGCGCATCGAGAAAGTTCAAGCAGGAGCTTGCCTTCGTCCTCATGTACTTAAAAAAAAAAAAAAGAGAGAAAAGTTCAAGCAAGAACTTCAAAAAAAAAAGAAAAAAAGAGAGAAAAGATCAAGCAAGAACTTCAAAAAAAAAAAAAAAAAAAAGAGAGAGAAGTTCAAGCAAGAACTTCAAAAAAAAAAAGGAGAGAAAGGTTCAAGCAAGAACTTCAAAAAAAATGATGAGGCCAAGGACCCAGCACCGGCAATCAAAAGCTTGACAGATGGGAAAATTTATAGCCCGGAGAACGGAAGTTGTCGATAACAATGGAGCGGTCAAAAGCAAAGGCAGAAACACATCATAAGCCCTTATGCTTTACTCAAAATCTTTCTTCCCCGATGAAAGACGAAGATCAAGAAGCAATGAAATCATTGAAGCAGCCGTCAAGAACGACTTGTCAAGGAGCGTCTCAAGGCCCGTACCTCATCATCCAAACTTCCCATTCGAGCCTTTTCACCAAAAGGATCGCAAATGTTCATACCCTTTTCCTAAAGCCAAAAGACTGTTCAGCTAGAACTACGGCGACCAGAGCTCCTTACACTAGGAGAACCTAGGCAAACAGAAATGGTCCAGAGCTAAACACATACATATCCCATACACCTGGTCTCATCAATGACCTCCCCTATACACAAGCCTTTCTTTCACACAGCCAACTTTGATCCGCGACATCGGTTGACTTTCTCCTCATAATTAATCAAGACGTTTGTTCATATCGAGATTAGCGGTTGAGTAACCTGAACATTAACAAAGGGTTTAAAGCAATCTTGTGATCATTGTGAATAAAACAAGTTTTCAAATGTCTCGACAAGTCTTCTTTTTCTATGATAATAGGAAAAATAGATCTAAACACTGTCTTTCTGTCAGCAAGGACTTCCATACACTTTTTCAAACCTCTCTACGCTCATACTCTCTCAAAAGAGCCAAACCCAAAGCGAGTTTTGGTGCCTGCATTAAACTAGGCATCTACAAAAAATCGAGATTCGTTCCCACTTCTCTAAAATACGTACTTACGCGTATACATTACAAGCCATTCCTCTTACATTTTGGCTGACTAATCGAAAGAATCAAGGACAATCGCCACGTCGGGCCACATAAGGTTCAGCTCAGATTGGGGCTGCATCAGATTCACTCCAGGACCTTCGCAAAAAACCGACAGTT
Source organism: Adenophora triphylla var. japonica (assembly GCA_022495995.1). NCBI lineage: Eukaryota > Viridiplantae > Streptophyta > Magnoliopsida > Asterales > Campanulaceae > Adenophora > Adenophora triphylla. The sequence goes on along the minus strand of JAFEMH010002813.1, from coordinate 71,285 downwards.
CCTCCAAAATAGGGCTTCACCAAGTCATTTCTTCGGACTGGGGCTTTGCCACGCAAAGAGAGTTTTTTATTTTGAGAGTCTACTTTGAGTTCCGATTTCTGGGGCTTCTCAAAAGCATCTTCCGGCATTGTGGTTTTAATCAGAATTAAGGCTTCTCAGATGCAACTTCGAAGAAAACAGAATTTGAAAGAAAGACTTTGACCAAGATCCGAAGTCTAAATCCAAGATCAGAATCTGAATCCTCATAACACCTCTGGGCAGCAGCAGCAATGGCAGTTTTTCCACAATCCAGTAATATCCTCCCACTTGCTCAAACAGCTACCGAAACACTTTCGGATACATCCCCAACACATTTCCATTTATACAATCCCTCCCACAATGCATCCCCACAAAAAACCAGCAAAACCAGCAAAACCAAAGCCGCAACTCGATCGGCCCGTACTCGAAGAAGCAAATTCCGAAAAGGAGGACCCGATCCTCACTCAGCTCAAGAAGACCCAGACGAACATATCTCCTTGGCCCCTTCTCACCTCTTCATACCCTCATAAGATCAAGCTGGAGGAAAGTTTGGCCCGTACCATGGTCCCCGTGGACGCAACTCCAGAAGAAGTGATCCAGATGATCGACAACATCCACTATAGAAACACCATCATCTTCACAGATTTTGACCTGCCAAAATTTGGGACTGATCATAATGAGTCGCTTTACATCACTATTCAGTTGGAAGAGTGCCGCCTTATCCGCATACTTGTTGACATACGCTCCAGAATGAATGTCTTGCCCGCCAAGATGATGGACCTGCTCGACATCAAACTCATTGATTTGAAGCTTTCAGTCTACACTGTCAAAGCTTATGATTCTACTTCCCGCACAGTTCTCGGGGTTGCTACTTTAAACATTTTTGTTCGGCAAACGGATGTTGCCTACCGAATTTCAGGTGTTGGACATTCCTATCACTTTCACAGCTATTTTGGGACGACCATGGCTGCATCAGATAAACGGCGTGGCATCCACCCTTCACCAATGTATCAAGTTCATGCAAGGCAACGAGCTGACAACAGTCTACGGCAATAGAGTCACCACCGAAGGGACCTGCACCAACGGCATTTCAGTGTCAGAAATCAAGCATGACGACGATATGGCATTAACTGGATTCATAATGGAAAATTTCAAGATCCAAGTATGCAGCGTGGACATTCCACTATTCTGGGACAAAATTCCTCCTGCCATGAAGATGATGAAACTCATGAACTTCATCCCAGGACTAGGGCTCGGGAAAAGATTACAAGGCCAACAACAAGTCATCGAAGTCAAGAACCACAATACAGTCCAGGGGCTCGGTTATGTGCCAACACCAGCTGACATCAGGAAAGACAAGAGGCTCGCAAGCACCAAAGCAGCAGCCCGCAAAAGGGGAACCTCCTACGTCACACCCAACCTTCGACCTTATAGCTTCGACCTCGCTCGCTACTTCGTCAAAGGAACCGACAGCGGAACTGATGAAGATGAGAAAGGAACTGGGGGTACTGACAGCGGAACTGATGAAGATGAGAAAGCAATTACCCATCTTTTAGAGAGATTACCCATCTTTTTGTAAGATTAGCCATCTTTTAATTAAGGTAGACAGGCAAATACCTTCAAACGCCCTATCCTCAGCGGAAAAAAGACAAACGGCAATCAATGTAAGCCCGTACAACGAATCACTTCCCCGGCAGTCATCGTAAGCCCGAACACTTCTCCCCAACGGAATCATAAGTCCGTCCTTTTAAAAAGAATTCAATCATCTCTTCCGTTCCTAACTACTTTGTTAGAACGTCAGTCATCTATTCTATTTCTAACCGACTTTGTTAGAACTTCAAGCATTATCTCCTCTGTTTCTTAGCATTTTCGTCGGAACTTTAGACACTTTTCTCAGTTAGACATCTCTAACTCCCCTCTCGCGAGGTCAAAATTCCCAGTTAGACATCTCTAATGCCCCTCTCCTGAGGTTAAAATCGCAGTTAGACATCTCTAACGCCCCTCTCCTGAAGTCAAAATTCCCAGTTAGACATCTCTAATGCCCCTCTCCCGAGGTTAAAATCCCAGTTAGACATCTCTAACGCCCCTCTCCCGAGGTTAAAATCCCAGTTAGACATATCTAATGCCCCTCTTCTGAGGTTAAATTTCTTAGTTAGATATTTCTAACGCCCTTCTCACGAGGTTAAATTTCTCAGTTAGACATTTCTAACGCCCCTCTCCCGAGGATAAATTATGGCTGTCAATCGTAAGCCCAACCATCCCATTTCAGCGGAAATCAATGTAAGCCCGCACAACAATCCCTCTTCGGCCATCATAGTAAGTCCGAGTATCTTTTTCCCCTGCAGGTAAACAATCTTCTCCCCGTCAGTCATCGTAAGCCCGACCATCTCATTTCAACGGCAATCACTGTAAGCTCGTACAACGAATCACTTCCCCGACTGTCAATCGTAAGCCCGACCATCCCATCTCAGCGGCAATCAATGTAACCCTGCACAACAATCCCTCTTTGGCCATCATCGTAAGCCCGAACATTCCTTCCCAACAGGATCGTAAATTTAAGGAACGTCAATCATCTTCCATTTCTAAACTGCTTGTTAGAACGTCAATCAAATCCTCCCCAGTTCCTAAGTAACTTTGTTAGAACTTTGGACGCTTTTCCCCAGCAATGTGCCATCCTCTCTCGATGTTAAAATCCGTTCCTAACCCCGTCGTTAGAACGTCAATCCTTCCTTCGAAATCAGACCGTGTTGTTAAAAACACAGTTTTAACACAATCGTTCATGTCATTCCTTTCCTAGCCCCGTCGTTAGAACCTCAATCCCTCTTCGGACATCATCGTAAGCCTGAACACCATATCCCCAGCAGACAAAAGACAAACGGAAAATCAATGTAAGCCCGCACAACAATCCTTCTTTGACCGTCATTTCCGCCGAATCCCCCAGCATGAGATTCCACTTTCTGTATTTCAGAAAACTCCGTCGGGGACGGAACTTTGTCATATCCTTTCAGAAAACTCCGTCGAGGACGGAAATTTCTCATATCCTTTCAGAAAAATCCGTCGAGGACGGAAATTTCTCATACCCATTCAAGAAAACTCCACCGAGGACAGAAATTTCTCATATCCTTTCAGAAAACTCCGTCGAGGACTGAAATTTCTCATACCCTTTCATGAAAACTCCGTCGAGGACGGAAATTTCTCATATCCTTTCAGAAAACTCCTTCAAGGATGAAAATTTCTCATACCCTTTCAAGAAAACTCCATCGGGGACGGAACTTTCTCAAATCCTTTCAGAAAACTCCGTCGGGGACGGAACTTTCTTATACCCTTTCAGAAAACTCCTTCGAGGATGAAAATTTCACATATCCTTTCAAAAAACTTCGTCGGGGACGGAAATTTCTCATATCCTTTCAAAAAACTCCGTAGGGGATGGAACTTTCTTATACCCTTTCAAAAAACTCTGTCGGGGATGGAACTTTCTTATACCCTTTCAGAAAACTCCGTCGGGGACGGAACTTTCTCATCTTCTTTCAGGAAAATCCGTCGAGGATGGAACTTTCTCCCTCAAGATAAGACGCCTCCGAACAGTCTCACTTAGGTTTAGATGCCTCCGAACAGTCTCCCGTAGGTTTAGACGCCTCCGAACAGTCTCCCGTAGGTTCAAACGCCTCCAAACAGACTCCCTTAGGTCAAGACGCCTCTGAACAGTCTCCCTTAGGTTAAGACGCCTCCGAACAGTCTCAATTAGGTTAAGACGCCTCCTAACATGTCTCACTTAGGTTAAGATGCCTCCGAACAGTCTCCCTTAGGTTAAGACACCTCCGAACTGTCTCCCTTAGGATAAGATGCCTCCGAACAGTCTGACTTAGAATAAGATGTCTCCGAACATGTCTCCCTTAGGTTAAGATGCCTCCGAACAGTCTCCCTTAGGTTTAGACGCCTCTGAACAGTCTTTCTCAGGTTAGAACGCCTCAAAACAGTCACCCTTAGGTTTAGACGCCTACGAACAGTCTCCCATAGGTTTAGACACCTCCGAACAGTCTCCCATAGGTTCAGACGCCTCCAAACAGTCTCCCTTAGGTTTAGACGTCTCCGAATAGTCTCCCTCAGGTTCAGACCCCTCCAAACAGTCTCCCGTAGGTTCAGATGCCTCCGAACAGTCTCTCTCAGGTTAGAACGCCTTTGAACAATCTCCCTTAGGTTTAGACGCCTCCGAACAGTCTCCCGTAGGTTTAGATGTCTCCGAACAGTCTCCTGTAGGTTCACACGCCTCCAAAAAGTCTCCCTTAGGTTTAGACGCCTCCGAACAGTCTCCCTCAGGTTCAGACACCTCCGAACAGTTTCCCATAGAATCAGACGCCTTCGAACAGTCTCTCTCAGGTTAGAATACCTCCGAACAATCTCCCTTAGGTTTAGACGCCTCCGAACAGTCTCCCGTAGGTCTAGACGCCTTCGAACAGTCTCCCGTAGGTTCATATGCCTCCAAACAGTCTCCCTTAGGTTAGAACAACTCCAAACTGTCTCCCTTAGGTTCAGACGCCTCCGAACAGTCCCTCTCAGGTTAGAACGCCTCCAAAAAGTCTCTCTTAGGTTTAGACGCCTCCGAAAAGTCTCCCTTAGGTTTAGACGCCTTTGAACAGTCTCCCGTAGGTTCAGACGCCTCCGAACAGTCTCTCTTAGGTTCAGACGCCTCTAAATAGTCACACTCAGGTTTGGACGCCTTCAAAACAGTCTCAATCAGGACGAACTCCTCCTAATCTTTCCCCACAGGTTGAGGCCCCTACGAATTGCCCTCACACCCGTGAACTACGATCGGCTTGATTCCTGCTTGGGATACATAGGAATCCTTGCTACAGGGTCCAGCCATTTGACCGCCCAGGTCTCTCCATAATGTATCTCCCCGATTTGGGATCCTTATCTTTTTCGACGACCCCACTTCCTTCGAAAGTGACGTCTCCAAGGGGCTACTGTAATTACCCAAATCCGGATTGTTACAATCCGTTAACTGGTCCTTTCCAAATTAACCGAAATCCGTTAACTCCCCCTTTTTGAGTCAATGAGACTTCCCAGGATTGCCCCGTGCATCCAAAATCCCAAGTGTACTCAACACACGTTCTCACACGTAAAAGTACCATTTTCCTCGAAATACGCAATTTCCGAGACTTTTCGGGACTGTTTCGACATTTTCTCGGACATTTACTTAGAAAACAGTCAAAATCAGGATTAACAGGACAAAAATCCAAGATTAATGACTAAGCTAGGACACATGGCCAACATGCAAGCCTCCCCACATCTCCATCAATCAAATTCAATGGTAAAAAGACAAAAATACCCCTGAGATTGAGGGACAGGCCGGCCGGCCTGTTTTAGGTGATCGCTCAAAATCTCAGCAATTCTTCAAATACCCAAAAGGCCCTCCAAATTGAAGAACTGGCCGGCCAGCCTGTTTTACGCCATGAAATTGGCTATAAATAGAAGCCTTCTACTTCATTTTTGAGGACAAGATTTACTCCCTCAATCCTCCCATTCGACATTCAGCCTCGGTTCCAGCAACTAAACCCCTTCCCGAGCCCCGAAAATGCCTTGATTTGCATGAAAACCATATTTTCCAAGCCAAACATGAGTCAAACACCTACGAAACACCTTTCAAACACTAGATCGTATCCTGTATACGTCCTCCCGAGTCAAAGAGTCAACACCTAGCCATTGGTAACACTCTCACCCTCTAAACTCCCCTTTGTCTCGTTTTACGCGTCATACGCCACTTTTGATCCGATCAAAGTTCTCAAAATGTAGACAAAACGCCGTCTACGGGTCTCTAGATGATCCTTCCTCTATAATCTCTTCTCCCTCGAGAGAAGTGATTTTGGGTTAAAACGGAGATCGAATCCCATTTTTACTTTATGTCATTTACCGTCCGAACCGTTCGGTTCGTCGATCGCACTTTTACTATTCGGATCGTTTGATTCGTGATTGTCATTTACAAGTCCGGATCGTTTGATCCGTTGATATTGCTATTTACTTTACGCTCTTTACAAGTCCGAACCGTTAGGTTCGTTGATTCGCACCTTTACAAATCCGAGTCGTTTGGCTCGTCGATCACACTTTTACCGTCCGGATCGTTCGATCCGTTGATACCGCAATTTCAATACTGTCATTTATAAGTCCAAACCGTTTGGTTTGTTGATCGTATTTACTTTCAAACGTCCGAGTCACAAAATGACTCGTTGATCGCATCTTACTTGCCATCATTTTCATCAAAATGGGTAACATCGTAATGCTCGGTTCAAAATCGAAGTTCGTCATTCGAACTCGTTTTCTAACTCAAAATCGACATTTGTCATTCAAACGTTCTTTTCCAAAATAAACGTTTGTCATTCAAACCAAGATTAAAGTTTGTCATTCAAACTCATTTTCAAAAGTAACACGAACACACACACACTTTTCGAGAAAGGTAGAAAGACTCGTCATGCGAGGCATTTCGGGTGATCTCCATATACTCTTCCCGAAACGTAACCTGACCTCTGATCCTAACAATCTTTGTTCAAAAGCCTTTTCCTATGTTTTGGCTACCAATCAAAACGACCTCCTTTTTCAAACCAGCCTTTTTCAAAGTTTAGGCTCATAATACAAAACGGCGTAACGACTCTCTTTTTCAGTGAAGTCCATCAAAAATCCGCTCGCCGCATTCCACGCGCGATCCGGGTAATTTCACCACCCCACCATGAAATTCAAAATCCAAAAGCTATGAATTTTTGCTACAAACAAAGAAATGGCCATCAAGTAGGAGATAAACAAACTTCTTAGTGTAGGTATAATCAAGGAAGCGTCCTTGTAACGTCCCAAAACTCGGTCCAATTTTTGTGGGTCCCAACCTTGAGTCGGTTACTCATTCCAAGATAATACATAATTAATTCGCCTCGAATACATCAATAATTATTCTCATATCATTATTTCAATCCAAACATTATAGGATTACAACCCAAACGTCATACTTACAAAGCTTAAAAGTCTTACATTACTATTTAAATACTAAACAAGTTAAACTTAAAATATTAAGAATTTCCAAACTATCCTCCATCTAATGCTTACCTGTAAGAAAGGAGAATAAGAAAGGGTGTAAGAAAAGAGAATAAGAAAGGGTGAGTGATCAATGCTCAGTAAATTTATATATATACCCCTTCGATTACTAAAAAGAGGTGACCGCAAAATAAATACTCTTTTCAATAAGACAATTTAGTAATACGAGTAATTGAATGATGGTTTTCAAGATTTATTCAAATGAGCGAAATATAACAATTTACAATATGATCGAATCATCAAAACACGAATTATTATAACGAATTCATGATCACGTAATCGGTTAAACGATCTTAACAAATCAAAAGCCCACAAGGAGCACAAATACTAGGGGTGAGCAAAAAAAACCTTAACACCGTTAACACCATTAACACCGAAAAACCGAATCCGAAAAAATCGAAATCGAACCATTTGGTTTGGTTTAGGTTTTAAAAGTTTAGAAACCGAAATTTTCGGTTTGGTTTAGGTTTTAAAAATTTAGAAACCGATAAGAAACCGTTAACACCGATAGTCAAAACTACGTCGTTTTATCTTATACTATATATATTATTTTTCTACCTTTTATTTTCAGTTTTCCACAAGTATCCCTAAAATAGCCAACCAAAATTACATAACAGCCTTTAACACTGAAAATCGGGTTGATTTAGAAATGGAAGCAAGCTAAAAACAAGCTAACTGCTGGCTTATTTCTACTAGTGAGTATGAACTCCAAAGAGTATAAACTTTCTGCCTTCCCTCATGCACACAACAAAGTGACTAATAGAAATTGAACTTTTTTAAATAGACCCCAGGTTCACTTGATAGTAATGAGATTTAAGAATGATAAGTCTAACCATCTTAGGGCTATCATAAGACACTAATGAGGTCTTAAATAAATAGTCACCATCTACAGTAGAACAAGGACTCCAACTATTTCCCTCAGCAAAAGATGGCACAATATTTACCAATCATAACTTGAACCAGGAGGATTACTAACCATGAAGCTATAACACAACCATCCTCGTAAAAGGTGAATATTCTCAAACAATGCAACCTTAAGCTATATCTTATTCTCCTGGCAATTAACCTTCTTCTTGCTCTATGATGAAGGGTGCCATAATAGTTCAACTTTCCCTCATTACACTTGACACAAGCATAGGCAACTGTTAAGCAGTTATGTGTTAAAATCAAGATGGATTTTTCTTATGCTGGGAGGTTCTCAAGGTTGTGGTGATCAGGGTTACTTCTGAGTTAGATGTTGATGGGCTTATGGCTGGAGTATCAAATCCTTATAGATCTTCTTCACAAAAAGAACAGAACCATCAAGGATAGAAACTTAAGGCCTATCAGCCTGATTATTAGTGCTCAAAGAATCATCACCACAAGAAAATTAAGGCACAGTTGACTTTAAAGAAGTTTATGTACTCCCTCCATCTAGAAGAGGTGTGTTTTCCTTTTTTGGTCATCCCATTAAAGCCCAACAATCCATTAAGACACCGAACCAAACCGATATCACACCGAAACCGGTAACACCGAACCATTAAGAAACCGAAGTTAATGGTTTCGATTTACATAAAACCGATAGTTATTGGTTTGGTGTCGGTTTTATCCTAAAACCGATCCAAACCGATCCGTGCTCACCCCTAACAAATACAAAACAGTGATTGCGAGACACCCCACTGCTAATTCACAGCAGTGAACAAAGTTGCCTAAAATGCCAAATTACAATTATATCCCCCTTAACATGGGTTGTTTAACTTTGTGATCATGCGTAACAAACTATCGACTCATATTAAATAATATTTATTGAGTTTTGCAAACGATAATACTTCATGTACAAAAGAACATTAACATGGAGCCAATCAAAAGTTGAGATATCAAAAATAATACTCCCTCCGTCTCAGCCGAAGTGTCTCAAACTGAGATCGGCGCGAAAATTAAGGAAAGTGATGTAAGAAAGAGAAAAAGGTTAAATGTTGTGAGTATGAAAAATTAAATAGGAGAGAGAATGAGTGGGAGGAATAGTTAGGAGAGAGAATGTTGTGAGTGTAAAAATAAAGTAGAAGAGAGAACGAGTGGGATAGGAAGAGTATAAAAATAATAAAAACTTTTCTTTTTGGGATTGAGACATTTTAAATGGGACGCCCAAAAAGAAAAGTTGAGACACTTCGGGCGGGACGGAGGGAGTAATTTTTATCAAAATACGTTGTCGACGGAGTAAAAGCAAGTATCAACCCAATGTTGACTTTCAAGGTTTTAAAGGACGGGTATTTTCAATAAAATTTATTGAAACCTAAGAATTGAAACGAAACATCAAATACCTAATTAGAGATATAATTTCTTACCTTGATTTTGAGTTGAAATACGAACAAACCTTTTAATTGTGCTTACCAAAATATAACATATAAATAAAAATATACTCCCTCCGTTCCAGTTGAGTGTACACTTATTTTTCTTTTGGTCCGTCCCAATCGATTGTGAACTGTCCAAAATGGAAGGGAATCTTCACTATTTACCCCACTCATTCTCTCTCCTATTTTACTTTTACACTCACAACATTCTCTCTCCTAACTATTCCTTTCACTCATTCTCTCTCCTATTTTACTTTTATACTCACAACATTTTCTCTCCACTTTTTCTCTCTCTTACTTTTCCTTAATCGATGTGCTCAACATTTTGGTTCACACTAGGCTGGCCCGAAGAGAGTATAGTATAAGAGAATATCTAGTTATTTCTTACTCCCTCCGTCCCATAAAACATTACTCTTTTACTGTTGAGAACAGAAAATAAGGAATAATGTTATTCAAGTAGGTGTTGTGAGTGGGAGGAGAGAGAATGAGTGGAGAGAATAGTAAATTTGAAAAGTGTTGTGAGTATGACAAGTGGGTTCCATGAATAAAGAAGTATTAAAAAAATTCCTTTTTAAAAAAGTGAGACTTTAAAATGGAACGTCCAAAATAGTAAAATGGGTAAGGTTTTATGGGACGAAGGGAATATTTATAAGGACTAATTTGCAACAACACACTCATTACCATTCTGCACGCACACTCTTTTCACCTTTCTTCACGCACTTACTCACATACTCACATACGGAAAGAGACACACCTTAAAATGTTCGTAAAATCTAGGGAGAAACGTTTCTCCATAAGTTATGGAGAAACGGGTTATGGATATCCAGAACCTTTTGAAAGAATATTCAGAAACTTTTTGTATTGGCCATGACCTTGTCCCATGGTTGCCACGGATATCGATCTCAAAGGTTACGGATATCGAGAACCACTGAAAGGATATCCATAAGCTTATGAAAGTGATATCTAGAAACCTTCAAAATGATATCCGAAACTTTCAAAATGTTTACGGATATTCATTTGATGGTTTTACGGATATACATTTGAAGGTTTACGGATATCAGAAAACCTTCAAAATGAATATCAGAAACTTTCAAAATGTTTTTGGATATTCATTTGATGATTTACGGATATACATTTGAAGGTTCTGGATATCCGAAACCTTCAATAAGCAATTCTGGTCTTGACCTTGGATTTGGCTTCAAATCTATTTTTTCTGGATATCCGCCCAAAGGCTTCTGGATATCCGTTCCAAAGCTTTGGATATCCAGAACCCTTTGAGACTGATATCCAGAAATTTTCTTCTGGTTATCAAACGTATAACTTCTGGCTATTAAAAACGCGTTTCTCCATAGTTATGGAGAAACGCGTTTCTCAGCAGACCTACTCTAAAATGTTTACTTTTTTTCACTCATTATTCTCATTTTATATTTTTACTAGTAAAATCGTGTCCGAATACACTTGATATTTTTTTAATTAAAAGCGAGGGCAAAATGAAAAAGGAACAATTTAGTGATGGTAAAATGAAAACTTTCCTCATTAGCATATTCATACAATTATTCATCTCACTTTCCTCATTTATACTATAGATAATCACCTATCCAATTACAAAGTATAGCAAAAGTAGGGAAAATGATAACATGAAATTACCTCCTTCCTTCTACTACTTTGATCGATTGCAACAAACCGACTTCCCGTTTCTACTCCACGGTCACACTTCTTTATTTTAAATTTTCTAAAGTGTACGAATCTCTGAAAGATCACCTCTATATTTATACTCTCTCTTCTCCAAACTTATAACCTACACCATTATTACCACATTTATTCTATTTTGTAATTACTACTAATTTACTCCCCATAATTATAATTACTGAATTAAAACCTCATCATCATGAGTAGATCTGCTGAGAAATGCATTTCTCCATAACTATGGAGAAACATGTTTTTAATAGCCAGAAGCTATGCGTTTGATAACCAGAAAAAAAATTCTTGATATCAGTCTCAAAGGGTTCTGGATATCCAGAAGCTTTGGAACGGATATCCAGAAGCCTTTGGGACGGATATCCAGAAAAAATAGATTTGAAGCCAAATCCAAGGCCAAGATCAGAAATTGTTTATTGAAGGTTTCTGGATATCCAGAAACCTTCAAATGTATATCCAGAAACCATCAAATGAATATCCAGAAACATTTTGAAAGTTTCTGGATATTCATTTTGAAGATTTCTGGATATCACTTTCATAAGCTTCTGGATATCCAGAAGCCTTGGCCTGCATTGTCGCGCGACAAGTCGGGCCCTGTTTCTCCATAAGTTACGGAGAAACGCGTTTCTCCCCAGATTTTAGCCATCATCATTATCTTAAGTATTACCTCTTAATAACAAATTTAATTCAAATTAAATTTGTTAATTAACTACTCATTAATTAATTTTTGTTTATTTATTTATTTATTATTATTTTTATTATTATTTTTATTATTTATTTATTTTTGTAATATTACAGTCCTACAATACTTGGGTGGCAAATGTAGTGATGGTTAAAAAGGCCAATGAAAAGTGGAGAATGTGTGTCGATTTCACTTATCTGAATTTGGCGTGCACAAAGGACAGCTACACATTTCCACGAATATACAAGTTGGTCAACTCAATTGTTGGACATGCCACCCTTAGTTTCCTCGACACTTATTCGGGATACCATCAAATCAAGATTCACAAGGATGACATTGAAAAGATAGTCTTCCAAGCAGGTGGAGGGATACACTAATATGTCGTTCGGGCTGAAGAATGTTGGAGCCACGTATTAGAGTATGGTGAACAGAGTATTTGCTAGTCAAATTGGCCGAAACCATGGGCGGAGCCAGGGGGCAGGAGGGGGCACTCGCCCCCCCCCCTCTGCGGCGAAAATGCAGTGAAAATTTTTTTTTTGCCCCCCCCCCCCATATTTTTGTTATATATGTATATATATAATTAACTTCAAGATTAACACCAATGAGTGGTGCAGTTCAGCGGTAGAAGGGTTGAAGTTAAAGCCTTTGGGATTTTCTTTCAAATCCATGTTCGAACTCTGCTACCTACATTTTCAATTAATTTTATTTGTCTTCCATCTTTGCTATTCTCTCTCTCTCCATTTCTTTCTCTTAACGGTTTTGTTTTTCTCTTTCTCCTAATTTCCTCACATTTTTTCAATCTTAATTAATTAGTTAGGCTTTTCCCATTTTTTTTGTTTTTGGTCTTTCTTCCTATTATCCCAAGTTTAATTAGCAAATTTGAATTTCTTTTTTATACGAGTAATATATTTTAATAAATTGTTTGCGTTAAATACTTCAACATTATTTCAATCGTTCTTTGAATTATTTACTTTTATCATTTTTGTTAACTAAAATACATTGTATTTCATGGATCCGACCCATTTTTTACTTGTCCGATTCGAAATTTTTTTTTTCGGGGACCCCCGTGTAATCTTGCCCCCCCTCGGCCAATTCCTGGCTCCGCCCCTGGCCGAAACATGGAGGCCTACATTGACGACATGGTTATCAAAACCAAGGCTGGTCGTCATGTGTTCGACTTAATGGAAACGTTCGTCAATATTCGAGCAAACGACATGAAACTTAATCCGATCAAGTATGTATTTGGGGTAGATGCAGGCAAGTTTTTGGGTTTCATGGTATCACAAAGGGGTATTGAAGTCAATCCAGAGAAGATAAAGGCCTTGGTGGAAATGTAAGAGCCTACGTGTATCAAGGAAGTTCAACGATTGAATGGTAGGGTCGCGGCCTTGGGTCGCTTCATAGCCAAATCATCTGAGAGGTCTCCACTTTTTCAAAACCTTGAGGGGGACAAAAAAGTTTGAGTGGACAGAAAGCTGGACATATAAAATCAGATTGCTTTTTCCTTCAAAAGAAAATGTCCAGTCTTCAAGTGTTGCCTCAAGTGTCGCCAATTTCTCAGGGCAACACTCATGAACAGAAATCCAGATTTTCAAAAAAGGGTTGGTTACCCAAGGAAAAACTGAAATGCTATGTTGTTTACACAGCTTTAAGGACTAACATTGCAGGAACTTGGTACTTTGATAGTGGTTGTTCACGTCATATGACGGGGACAAAATCATTCCTAACAGAGTACCAACCTATTTAAGGAGGCTCAGTGACTTATGGTGGTGGTGGCAAGAGTGAAATAGTTGGTAAAGGAACACTGGATATTATTGGTTTTCCTCCTTTGAAAAATGTCTTGTACGTAGATGGTTTACTTGCTAATTTAATTAGCATTAGCCAACTATGTGATGACAATTTGGAGGTAAAATTCAATAAAAATACTTGTGAAGTGTTTGATAATACTAACTTTTGTGTCATGACTGGAATAAGATCAAGTGATATTTGCTACCTGGTTGGTAATAAATCAGTGTGCAATTTGATATAACTTGATGATATAAGGTTATGGCATCAAAAGTTAGGTCATTCTCATTATAGGAATCTTGAGAAGATTATCAAACATAATGCCGTCAAAGGTGTTCCTAAACTAAACCTCAAGGACACCATGATGTGTGGTGACTGTCAAAAGGGTAAGCAAACTCGTGTTGCTCACAGTGTTGAACAACACAATGAGCAACACTCAGGAACAACACATTGTTTTCAGCTTCTACATATGGACTTGATGGATCCTATTGAGGTAGAAAGCTTGGGAGGTAAGAAGTATGTTTATGTGATAGTTGATGATTTTTCTAGGTTTACATGGGTGTATTTCTTAAGAGAAAAATCTGAAACTTTTGATAAATTTACTCACTTAGTCTCTAAAATCAAAAACATGTTTTGTTCTCCTATTTTTCGAATAAGGTCAGATCATGGTAGAGAGTTTGAAAACATCTCCTTTGCTACATTTTGTAGTAAAAAGGGGATACACCATGAATTTTCAGCACCCAAAACACCACAACAAAATAGTGTTGCTGAAAGGAAAAATAGGACTTTAATGGAGATGGCTCGTGTTATGCTAATTGCTAGAAATATTTCTAAAGGTTTTTGGGCCGAAGCATTAAGCACAGCTTGTCACACTACGAATAGAGTTTTCTTAAGACCCGGTACTACTATGACACCCTATGAGATTTTAAATGGAAAGAAACCGACGGTTCACTATTTTCACGTATTTGGGTGTTTATGCTATATTTTAAATGACCGGGAATACTTAGGAAAACTAGATTCCAAGAGTGACAAAGTCATCTTTCTGGGCTACTCTCAAAACATTCATGCTTATCGAGTCTATAATTTGAGGTTAAAAGTGATTCAAGAATCGGTAAATATTGAATTTAACGATTACTTAAGTGCTACAGGAGAACCAGCTGATGATATACCTCTGACCTTACTGGAAGAAGTCGAATAGAGGGCTGGAACAGAGCCGATTCGCCGGTTACGGCCACACGAGATTCAAGTGTTGCCCTCGAGTGTTGCCCCTGAAATGGCAACACGAGGCAACAACGGGGAAAACTAGAAACAGCTGGCTGGAAATTCGAGAGCGGATGACTCGGAAGAAGAAGATGGATTGGTGTACCATCAAGGCAGGAGAGATCCCCCAGCTCGTATTAGAAATTATCATCCCATTACTCAAGTAATTGGTGATGTTAATGAAGGGGTTCGAACAAGAAATAAGGAGTCAGTAGACTACAGAGATATGGTTAGGTATGTGTGTATGTCCTCCACATACTCTCAGGTAAAACACTCCTGTTTTATTTCCTCTCTTGAACCAAAAAATGTGATTAAGGCTTTAAATGATAAATTCTGGATTCAAGCTATGCAAGAAGAGCTTGAACAATTTACCCGTAATGAGGTTTGGTGTTTAGTTCCACGTCCTTTAAATACAAACATTATTGGAACTAAATGGATTTACAAAAACAAATCTGATGAATTGGGTAATATTGTTCGTAATAAAGCTCGTCTTGTGGCTCAAGGCTATACACAAGTGGAAGGAATCGACTTTGACGAGACATTTGCACCTGTGGCTAGAATTGAGTCAATAAGACTTCTTCTTGCTATAGTCTGCTACCTCAAAATCACATTACACCAAATGAATGTCAAAGCGGCATTCTTGAATGGGTATTTAGATAAAGAGATCTATGTTGAGCAACCTAAAGGGTTTGAAGATCCATTCCACCTAGACCATGTATACAGACTTGATAAAGCCTTATATGGCTTGAAACAAGCTCCTCGTGCATGGTATGGGCGTCTAACAAGTTTCCTTCTTGAATATGGATTTATTAGAGGAGAAGTCGATAGGACACTATTTATTCATAGGGAAAATAAAGAGCTTGTCATTGCTCAGATTTATGTTGATGACATAGTTTATGGTTCCACATCTAAAACATGTTTACAAAATTTTGTGGAAGCTATTACATCAACGTTCGAGATGAGCATGATAGGAGAACTTAATTATTTCCTAGGATTGCAGGTGAGACAGTCAGATGATGAAATCTTTATCTCTCAGAGCAAGTATGCTAAGAGTTTGGTGAAAAGATTTGGATTGGAGAGTGCAAAGAGCTCTAAAATACCTATGGGATCATATCTTAAGGTAACCAAAGATCAGGCAGGGGAGGATGTTGACCCAACTCTGTATAGATCCATGATAGGTAGTCTTCTTTATCTTACTGCCAGTCGTCCCGATATTATGTTCAGCGTAGGTGTATGTGCTAGATATCAATCCGCTCCTAAAATTTCTCACCTAAATGCTGTCAAGAAAATCATCAAGTATGTGTCTGGGACAAGTGAATTGGGAATCTAGTTCACCAAAGACACTAATTCCAACTTAGTTGGTTTTAGTGACTCTGATTGGGCAGGGGATATAGATGATAGAAAGAGCACTAGTGGGGATTGTTTTTTCTTGGGTAATAATCTTGTGTCATGGTACAGTCGCAAGCAAAGCGTGTTTCTCTCTCATTGCTTGAATCGAATATGTGGCAGCCGGGAGTTGTTGTTCACAGCTAATATGGTTGAAACACATGCTTGACGACTATGGTCTTGATAGTAATATCTTGACCATAATTCCTTTTCTACTAAATCTCTCAAAAAATGATGGCGGATATCAATGTGCTTAGTGCGTGAGTGTTGTACAGGATTTTTGGAAATATTTATAGCACTCAAATTGTCACAATACATGGTCAAGATATTACTATCAAGACCATAGTCGTCAAGCATGTGTTTCAACCATATTAGTTGTGAACAACAACTCCCGGCTGCCACATATTCTGATTCAGCAGTCGAAAGAGAGACACAGTTTTGCTTGCGACTGTACCATGACACAAGATTATTACCCAAGAAAAAACAACCCCCACTAGTGCTCTTTCTATCATCTATATCCCCTGCCCAATCAGAGTCACTAAAACCAACTAAGTTGGTATTAGTGTCTTTGGTGAACCAGATTCCCAATTCACTTGTCCCAGACACATACTTGATGATTTTCTTGACAGCATTTAGGTGAGAAATTTTAGGAGCGGATTGATATCTAGCACATACACCTACGCTGAACATAATATCGGGACGACTGGCAGTAAGATAAAGAAGACTACCTATCATGGATCTATACAGAGTTGGGTCAACATCCTCCCCTGCCTGATCTTTGGTTACCTTAAGAGATGATCCCATAGATATTTTAGAGCTCTTTGCACTCTCCAATCCAAATCTTTTCACCAAACTCTTGGCATACTTGCTTTGAGAGATAAAGATTCCATCATCTGACTGTCTAACCTGCAATCCTAGGAAATAATTAAGTTCTCCTATCATGCTCATCTCGAACGTTGATGTCATAGCTTCCACAAAATTTTGTAAACATGTTTTAGATCTGGAACCATAAACTATGTCATCAACATAGACCTGAGCAATGAAAAGCTCTTTATTTTCCCTAAGAATAAATAGTGTCCTATCGGCTTCTCCTCTAACAATTCCATATTCAAGAAGGAAACTTGTTAGACGCCCATACCATGCACGAGAAGCTTGTTTCAAGCCATATAAGGCTTTATCAAGTCTGTATACATGGTCTGGGTGGAATGGATCTTCAAACCCTTTAGGTTTCTCAACATAGATCTCTTTATCTAAGTACCCATTCAAGAACGCCGCTTTGACATCCATTTGGTGTAATGTGATTTTGAGGTAGCAGGCTATAGCAAGAAGAAGTCTTATTGACTCAATTCTAGCCACAGTTGCAAAGGTCTTGTCAAAGTCGATTCCTTCCACTTGTATATAGCCTTGAGCCACAAGACGAGCTTTATTACGAACAATATTACCCAATTCATCAGATTTGTTTTTGTAAATCCATTTAGTTCCAATAATGTTTATATTTAAAGGACGTGGAACTAAACACCAAACCTCATTACGGGTAAATTGTTCAAGCTCTTCTTGCATAGCTTGAATCCAGAATTTATCATTTAAAGCCTCAATCACATTTTTTGGTTCAAGAGAGGAAACGAAACAGGAGTATTTTACCTGAGAGTATGTGGAGGACATACACACATACCTAATCATATCTCTGTAGTCTACTGGCTCCTTATTTCTTGTTCGAACCCCTTCATTAACATCACCAATTACTTGAGTAATGGGATGATAATTTCTAATACGAGCTGAGGGATCTCTCCTGCCTTGATGGTACACCAATCCATCTTCTTCTTCTGAGTCACTGCTCTCAGAATTTCCAGCCACTGTTCTGTTTTCCTGTGTTGCCTCAGGTGTTGCCATTTCAGGGGCAACACTCGGGGCAACACTTGAATCTGTGGCTGCAATGGCCGAATCGGCTGTTCCAGCCCTTTGTTCGACTTCTTCCAGCAGGTCGAGGTATATCATCTGGTTCTCCTGTAGCACTCAAGTAATCGTTAAATTCAATATTTATCGATTCTTGAATCACTTTTAACCTCAAATTATAGACTCGATAAGCATGACTGTTTTGAGAGTAGCCCAGAAAGATGGCTTTGTCACTCTTGGAATCTAGTTTTCCTAAGTATTCCCGGTCATTTAAAATATAGCATAAACACTCAAATACGTGAAAATAGTGAACCGTAGGTTTCTTTCCATTTAAAATTTCATAGGGTGTCATAGTAGTATCGGGTCTTAAGAAAACTCTATTCGTAGTGTGACAAGCTGTGTTTAATGCTTCGGCCCAAAAACCTTTAGAAATATTTCTAGCAATTAGCATAACACGAGCCATCTCCATTAAAGTCCTATTTTTCCTTTCAGCAACACCATTTTGTTGTGGTGTTTTGGGTGCTGAAAATTCATGGTGTATCCCCTTTTTACTACAAAATGTAGCAAAGGAGATGTTTTCAAACTCTCTACCATGATCTGACCTTATTCGAAAAATAGGAAAACAAAACATGTTTTTGATTTTAGAGACTAAGTGAGTAAATTTATCAGAAGTTTCAGATTTTTTTCTTAAGAAATACACCCATGTAAACCTAGAAAAATCATCAACTATCACATAAACATACTTCTTACCTCCCAAGCTTTCTACCTCAATAGGACCCATCAAGTCCATATGTAGAAGCTGAAAACAATGTGTTGTTCCTGAGTATTGCTCATTGTATTGTTCAACACTGTGAGCAACACGAGTTTGCTTACCCTTTTGACAGTCACCACACATCATTGTGTCTTTGAGGTTTAGTTTAGGAACACCTTTGACGGCATTATGTTTGATAATATTCTCAAGATTCCTATAATGAGAATGACCTAACTTTTGATGCCATAACCTTATATCATCAAGTTATATCAAATTGCACACTGATTTATTACCAACCAGGTAGCAATTATCACTTGATCTTATTCCAGTCATGACACAAAAGTTAGTATTATCAAACACTTCACAAGTATTTTTATTGAATTTTACCTCCAAATTGTCATCACATAGTTGGCTAATGCTAATAAATTAGCAAGTAAACCATCTACGTGTAAGACATTTTTCAAAGGAGGAAAACCAATAATATCCAGTGTTCCTTTACCAACTATTTCACTCTTGCCACCACCACCATAAGTCACTGAGCCTCCTTGAATAGGTTGGTACTCTGTTAGGAATGATTTTGTACCCGTCATATGACGTGAACAACCACTATCAAAGTACCAAGTTCCTGCAATGTTAGTCCTTAAAGCTGTGTAAACAACATAGCATTTCAGTTTTTCCTTGGGTAACCAACCCTTTTTGAAAATGCAGATTTACGTTCATGAGTGTTGCCACGAAATTGGCGACACTTGAGGCAACACTTGAAGACTGGACATTTTCTTTTGAAGGAAAAAGCAATCGATTTTATATGTCCAAACTTTTGTTCTGGTATCCACATTTATTGAATTGATCAGGAGTATCACTAGGAGTGCTACCCTTTTCCTTGACACGCTCTTTTACAAAATAATTTTTAGTTTCAACATCAAAAAAGGAAGAGGTAATACTTTCAAGTGATTCTTGGAACCCAAGACCAGCTTTCAGAGGCTTACTCAAATTGAGTATTTCATCTAATTTGATGAACTCGTATTGAGTTTTTTGAAGGTGGATTCGGCTAGGTTGAGTTTGGCCTTGATTTTATCAAGATCCAAGTCTCTCCTACTGAGTTGAGCTTCTAGCCGAGTCAAGGAGTTCTTAAGATCCTGATTTTCCTTTTTCAAGAAAACCACCATCTTGTTCTCCTTTTTCCATTCCACGAGGAGGGATTTATAGAGGTTTTTTAATTCACAAATGAGCTCATCTTTATCAAAATCATCCTCTATAAACTCCTCTGAATTTAAATCAGCAGAACCAAGCAAACTAAGATCATTAAAAGAGTCATACCTGCTGAGTGTTGTGCCAAGTGTTGCCATTTCCTGGATGATACTTGGGGCAACACTTTCTGAAGAAGTCACAAGTGTTGTGTCAAGTGTTGTTAAATCTGGAACAACACTTGAAGTAACACTTTCTATCGAAGGTAGCTCCTCTACCATGGCCATCATGACTACTTGCTCCGTCTTTTCTTCTTTCTCTGTTCCTTCCTCATCTCCATCACTAAGAGATACCCACAAATTTTTGCCCGCCTTTCTCAAGGTATTAGCACATTCATTGGCATAGTGACCCCAACCGGAACAAGCATGACATTGAATAGATTCAATGTACTTAGGATCGGACCGAATCTTTTTCGAGGAAGCACGCCTAGGTGGGGTATCCTTTTGATTTGGAGGAGGACCTCTCCATGGCACAAAACTAGAGGTTTTGGCCGTTTGGTCCTTAACTTTTACCTGCACTTTGTTAAATTTTCTAACCATAGAATTATATCTCTTTGCAAGTAAAGCTACACTAGTATTTTCATCTAACTTCTCGAAGACTTCATCTTCATCATCCACACATGTGTCCGAAGATTCGACTTTTAAGGCAATATTCTTGCCTTTAGAAGCCTCCGTTTGTTCATTGAGATTCAACTCAAAGTTTTTCAAAATACTCATGAAGGAGTTAATGTTGGGTTTTACGGGTCCATGCGCAGCGGAATTAAGCATTAAAAACATAAAACCCAAGAAGCCCTAGGATCCGTTCTATACAATTAATTTGAATACCTATGAGATAGAATTAAACCAACCTTGAAACGCTTTCCGGTCTTGAGCTATCGAACGATTTGATTATGTGATATCGAATCACAAACTTCGTTCTTCAACTTGCTTGAACTCTAGGCCTTGATCGATGAACGAGCGAAGACCCTCTTTTGGTATCCACACCTTTGAATGAATCCAAGAACAATTTCTTGTTGATTGCTAGATCTAAAACCTTGAAGAATATTGAGAGAATTTGATTGTGAATTTTGCTTTAAAATTTCGGCTAGACTTTTAGGTCTGACAGAGCCCTTGTATTTATACTAAAATAGTGTAAATACCTCTTCTAATCGAATTAGGAGAGACAGGCTGTCAATAACGCGTATTGGCCTATTATGTCGCGCGGTATATCAAGCCATTGGCTTGATATGTCGCGTGACATAAGTAGCTAGTTTCTGAGCCTCTCAATCATTCTTCCTCCGGTTTAACCAATTCATTCTAGTTGTGTGTGACCCAATAGGATTACATCATGTTGGCAATGAGTTCGATCATATCGAACCTCATAAGACATAAAGCGGACTCTAGCAAGCCATTATGTCTACCCAAATGATGTAACGTAAGAGTTCACGTTTCCAACGGTGTACTTCCATTTATCCCTTTTGTCTCACGATGTTATATTGAACACAAGTCATGGTCCTTGTCAACTTGTTATTGTTCAATGCTTTCTCGATTCTTGAGTATAATGATAATTCCAATCATATTGGGGTACGGCCATACACTTTCATCATTATCACTCATCGAGGGGACCAAGCATTACATCTCTCTTCCGAGGGAGAAACTCCTTCTTGACTTATCATCCTTCCCATCATGTATCCGATCATGCCAATGATAGCCTTTATAGATATCGTGTTAAGATATCGTTTGACTAAAATCAAACATGGCTTTCATCATATGTAAGGTTATGATAGTCTCAGGTCTAGGAAATAAATGAAGTAACCGTATGAGATTTAAGTATGACATTTGACCATGACATAAATCTCATGCGGGTCATGTCCAGTCACTTGTTCTCTAACAAGTACCCATAATTTCAATGTGCATCCCTTATGCATATAATCATCACATGATTATCCATTGACAATTATACTAATTTATTCTCTTAATAATTAGGGACAGAGATTATTATAAACAAATATACAAAACATATAATAATCAAATAATAAACATCTCATATAATAATAAATAATGTCAACACATAAGTCTATCAATCATAGGCCTAGGGCATAACACTAACAGTCTCCCACTTGCACTAGGCCCAATCTACCATGTATCGAATACCCATGGACCTAACATGACCATCATGTTTAGCTTGCGAGAGAGCCTTAGTTAGTGGGTCCGCCACGTTGTCATCGATGTCTACTCGCATATCTTAACGTCTTCCTTTTCACATATCTCACGGATAATGTGGAAACGTCGAAGTATGTGTTTGGATCTCTGGTGTGATCTTGGTTCCTTTGCTTGTGCAATGGCACCATTGTTATCACATAAAGTTCAATAGGGTCTTTGATGTTTGGAACGACTTCCAAATCACTAATGAACTTCTTGATCCAAAGCGCTTCCTTAGGCTGCATCGGATGCCGCTATGTACTCGGCTTCGGTTGTAGAATCGGCGACGGTACTTTGCTTGGAACTTTTCCAACTCACGGTGCCTCCATTAAGCATAAACAAAAATCCAGGTGCGATCTGAAATCATCTTTGTTAGTTTGGAAGCTAGCATCTGTGTAGCCTTTGACTACAAGATCTTCTTCCATTCCTCCAAAGACCAAGAATACATCCTTAGTTCTTCGTAAGTACTTAAGGATATTCTTGGTTGCTATCCAATGTGGTTCGCCGGGATCCGATTGGTACCTACTCGTCATGCTTAGAGCACACGAGATATCGGGTCTAGTACATAACATAGCATACATGATAGACCCAATTGCCGAAGCATATGGAATACCATTCATTCTCTTTCGCTCATCATTAGTCTTTGGACATTGATTCTTGCTAAGAGATATACCATGCAACATTGGCAAATTCCCTCTTTTAGAATTTTCCATTTGGAATCTTCTAAGGACTTTGTCAATGTAAGTACTTTGACTTAAACCAATCATCCTCTTGGATCTATCTCTATAGATCTTGATACCAAGGATATATGCGGCTTCGCCCATATCTTTCATTGAAAAGCACTTTCCCAACCAAGACTTGACGGTCTCTAGTGCGGGAATGTCATTTCCAATGAGTAAGATATCGTCGACATACAACACTAAAAATAGTGCTACGCTCCCACTAATTTTCTTGTATACACAAGGTTCATCTTCGTTCTTGATAAAGCCAAATTCCTTGATTGCTTCATCAAACGTAGATTCCAACTCCTTGAAGCTTGCTTCAATCCATAAATAGTTTACGCAACTTACACACCTTGTTAGAATTTTACGGGTGACAAAACCTTCGGGTTGTATCATGTATACATCCTCAAGTAACTTCCCATTAAGGAAAGGCTGTTTTGACATCCATTTGCCATATCTCATAGTCATAATATGCGGCTATGGCAAGTAAAATTCTAATAGACTTAAGCATAGCTACAGGCGAAAAGGTTTCATCATAGTCTATGCCATGAATCTGCCTATATCCCTTAGCTACTAGCCTAGCCTTATAGGTGTGCACCTTCCCATCCATGTCGGTCTTCTTCTTGAAGACCCATTTGCACCCTATGGTTTTTACACCTTCGGGTGGATCAATCAAGTTCCAAACTTGATTATCGGCCATGGATTGTAATTCGGACTTCATGGCTTCTTGCCATTTTTCCGAATCCGGAGCGGACATCGCTTCTTGATAGCAAGTGGGTTCATCATTTTCGATTAACTCCACTTCATCACTTTCCGTAACGAGAAATCCATATCTCTCGGGTTCGGATCGTGATCTACCACTTCGGCGAGGAACTTGTGCATCTTGAACCGGTTCCACAACGGTTTGTGAACTTGGTTCGGTTTCTACCATTGGTTCAATGTTGTTTTCGGGTTCTCGAACTTCTTCGAGATCTATTTTACTCCCATTTGGTTCCTTTGCGAAGAAACTCCTTTTCTAAGAAAGTACCATTTCGAGCAACAAACACTTTGTTCTCGTTTCGGTTGTAGAAATAGTATCCTTTGGTTTCCTTAGGATATCCCACAAAAACACATTTATCGAGATTTAGGTGCAAGCTTGTCGGAAGTTAACTTCTTGACATATGCATCACAACCCCAAATCTTCATGAAAGACAAACTAGGTTTTCTTCCATGCCACATCTCATATGGGGTCTTTTGAACCGATTTGGTAGGAACTCTGTTTATAGTGAAAGCGGCGGTTTCTAGTGCATGTCCCCAAAGGATAAAGGAAGCTCAACTTGACTCATCATAGAACGAACCATGTCTAACAAAGTTCTATTCCTCCTTTCGACACACCATTCCATTGTGGTGTTCGGGTGGAGAGAGTTCTTGAAACGATTCCACAACTCTTAAGATGATTGTCAAATTCTTGGCTCAAATATTCACCACCTCGATCGGAGCGAAGTACCTTAATAGTTTTGCCAAGTTGATTTTGCACCTCATTTTGAAATATTCGAAATATCTCAAACGATTCACTCTTATGTTTCATTAGATAACCATATCCAAATCTACTATAATCATCGGTGAATGTTATGAAGTACCGAAATCCTCCCCTAGCATCGCTACTCATAGGCCCACATACATCGGTATGTATGAGTCCTAATAAGTCGCCCGCCCTTTCACCGGTTTTGGTAAATGGGTCCTTGGTCATCTTGCCAAGTAAACAAGATTCGCATGTCTCATATGATTCATAATCATGTGAGTCCAAAAATCCATCTTTGTGGAGTTTAGAAATGCGTTTCTCGTTTATATGGCCAAGACGACAATGCCATAAGTAAGTGTGGTTTACATCATTGGGTTTAGATTTCTTGTTAATGTTATAGACATCATTATCGCGATTTTCAACATCAAGAATATAAAGGCCATTGAATGAAATAGCGTACAATAATGCATATCACTCTTGTAAATAGAAAATTTCTTATCACATATAAGAAAATTAAAACCTTCATTATCCAAACATGAAATCGAAATAATATTCCTACTTAAAGCTGGAACGTAATAACAATTGTTCAAAACAAGTATTAGTCCACTAGGTAAAGTAACTTCATAAGTTCCTACGGCTAATGCTGCAACTCTTGCTCCATTCCCCACACGTAGGTCCACTTCACCTTCCTTAAGCATCATACGTTCTTTAGACCTGCACATTTAAACAAATGTGAGTTCCACATCCGGTATCCAATACCCAAGAACTAGAAGTAGATAGGAATATATCTATAACAAAGATACACGAAGTTGAAGCAACTCCTTTGCTCTTCTTCGGTGCTTCCTTGTATTTTGCGCAATTTCTCCTCCAATGTCCAATCTCATTGCAATGGAAGCGGATGCGTCCTCTTGGGACTTAGGCTTAGCCTCTTTAGGCTTGGAGGCCTCTTTGGGCTTGGCAACCTTTGCCTTAGGATTAGCAACCTTTGCTTTTCCTTTACCCTTGAACCCTTTCCCCTTGTTAACCATTAGCACTTGATCGGTCTTCTTCTCGACAATCTTGGTTTCCTTGAGTAGTCAACATTTGAACTAACTCGGAAAGGTTTCTATTCATTCCACCCATGTTATAGTGCATTATGAAATGACTAAAACTTTTAGGTAATGAATTCAGTATTATGTCGGTAGCCAACTCTTGGCTAATTGGAAAACCGAGCCTTTCAAGATGCTCAATGTGGCCCTTTAACTTGAGAGCATGGGGACCAACGGCTTGTCCTTCACTCATCTTGCATGAGGTCAAGGATGCAAGCTGTGTTGTACCTTTCTTGCCTAGCTTGAATTTGGAACATTTCCATCGGCCGATTGTTTAAGTCATTGTCCCCAAGTGCTCAAGATTCTTCGAAGACTCTTGCACATGGCGGAGAGCATAAGGCAACTAACATACTGTAGAGTCACGCTTGTGCTTCGAGATATTGTTCCCTTATTGCCCTAGCGGCATTGGCCGACGGAGTTCGGGTGGAATAGGTTCGGTGAGAACGTACGGTTTCTCCTCTTGTTTGAGAACAATTCTCAAACTACGGATCCAATCCATATAGTTTGTACCATTCTCTTCCAACTTTTCC
Source organism: Adenophora triphylla var. japonica (assembly GCA_022495995.1). Classification (NCBI taxonomy): domain Eukaryota; kingdom Viridiplantae; phylum Streptophyta; class Magnoliopsida; order Asterales; family Campanulaceae; genus Adenophora; species Adenophora triphylla. The sequence goes on along the minus strand of JAFEMH010002813.1, from coordinate 45,139 downwards.
TTCTCAAGGACGGATCGCGGTGAAAAGTGATTATTGTTTGATGCCATTTATTCTACAAAAAGATATACATAAAATATGAACACATATAAGTAAACATATCATATGAGAAGTATAGTGCATTTAAATAAATGCTCCCACTAAATTATACACCTTCAAATGCAAATAAGCATAATATACATTTAATGGGCTAAGATCCAACTTTAATTCAATTTCAAGTTTGCTATGGCAAACCGCTCAAAATTAAATTAATTAGGTAGAAAACATCAATCATATCACATATATGACTCTTAGATCTTTTATGAGATCAATTCAAGACATCATATGTCTAGGCATATTTTAATCTCATCTTATGCCTTGGGTCCAAAACCATTTTGATAACCCAATTAAGTTCATTCACTTTAAAACGTATAGGAACCACCATTTCCTCATCTTGCTCGCATTCGAATAGAATCAAAGCACCTTGCTATGGCAAGCCCACCCAAAACTATCCGAATGGTCTCAAGTGTTTTTAATCATGAATTGGCATAAAGAACTTAAAAGTTAAATGAAGGTTCTTTAAAGGTAGATTATAAGCATATCGGAAAGATAGTCAAAATCATGCACCAGGTAAGTTCCCGGGAAGATAGGTGAGCCGCGAGGACTTCTTAAGTACCAACTCTTCCTTAGACGAGAACTCTCCTAGACATGCATAATTAGAAATCAACTCTGATTAGGCAACATAATCCTTACCTTTTATAAACAATCAGTTTCCTTTTAAATTTCGCGTATTTATGACTTGTTTCCATAAACAATCATAAGATCCAAAATTTACAATGTCTAAATCTAAACATATTAGGAAACTAAATATCATGTTTCAACTAAACATCTAATTTAATAATTCTTAACAATTAAGAACAAATAATTCATGCATCGCAACAATTAATAAAACACATCTAAATTAATTAAGCATGCATAAACAATGAATCAATCTAGCATGGACTTATAAACTCAATTTTATAACATCCAGATTTTCATATACATTGCAATAATTATTAAAATCATATTTTAATCAATTAATCATGTATATCAATGAATCAATCTATCGCGGACTTATAAACTCAATTTTATAACATCCAGATTTTCATATCAACATATCAGATTGTAAACACAATCATAGAATAGCGAAAAATTGAACAAGCGATTACGCCGGTTTTGGCTTATTATGTCGCGTGACAACATCGGCGGAAGGCTTGATATGTCGCGCGACGTAACATGCCGGTTAACCTGAATTCCACATGGCTCGATATGTCGCACGACATAGGCGACGGGTTACGAGATTTCAGATTCGAACCAATACGATTACAGCCAATTAAATCACATAAAACAGCCTTTTTACAGATTTAATTCAGCATAAATTGAAAACGATTTTCACATTGTTTCACATAAACAATTAAAATTCTATGACATACAAAACATGCAATAAGCATATAAACAATTTATATCTTAAACCTAGCATGTTAATTCAAACTTAATCATACGAACGGGGCTCGATACCCTTTGTTGGGTTTTACGGGTCCATGCGCAGCGGAATTAAGCATTAAAAACATAAAACCCAAGAAGCCCTAGGATCCGTTCTATACAATTAATTTGAATACCTATGAGATAGAATTAAACCAACCTTGAAACGCTTTCCGGTCTTGAGCTATCGAACGATTTGATTATGTGATATCGAATCACAAACTTCGTTCTTCAACTTGCTTGAACTCTAGGCCTTGATCGATGAACGAGCGAAGACCCTCTTTTGGTATCCACACCTTTGAATGAATCCAAGAACAATTTCTTGTTGATTGCTAGATCTAAAACCTTGAAGAATATTGAGAGAATTTGATTGTGAATTTTGCTTTAAAATTTCGGCTAGACTTTTAGGTCTGACAGAGCCCTTGTATTTATACTAAAATAGTGTAAATACCTCTTCTAATCGAATTAGGAGAGACAGGCTGTCAATAACGCGTATTGGCCTATTATGTCGCGCGGTATATCAAGCCATTGGCTTGATATGTCGCGTGACATAAGTAGCTAGTTTCTGAGCCTCTCAATCATTCTTCCTCCGGTTTAACCAATTCATTCTAGTTGTGTGTGACCCAATAGGATTACATCATGTTGGCAATGAGTTCGATCATATCGAACCTCATAAGACATAAGCGGACTCTAGCAAGCCATTATGTCTACCCAAATGATGTAACGTAAGAGTTCACGTTTCCAACGGTGTACTTCCATTTATCCCTTTTGTCTCACGATGTTATATTGAACACAAGTCATGGTCCTTGTCAACTTGTTATTGTTCAATGCTTTCTCGATTCTTGAGTATAATGATAATTCCAATCATATTGGGGTACGGCCATACACTTTCATCATTATCACTCATCGAGGGCCCAAGCATAACATCTCTCTTCCGAGGGACAAACTCCTTCTTGACTTATCATCCTTCCCATCATGAATCCGATCATGCCAATGATAGCCTTTATAGATATCGTGTTAAGATATCGTTTGACTAAAATCAAACATGGCTTTCATCATATGTAAGGTTATGATAGTCTCAGGTCTAGGAAATAAATGAAGTAACCGTATGAGATTTAAGTATGACATTTGACCATGACATAAATCTCATGCGGGTCATGTCCAGTCACTTGTTCTCTAACAAGTACCCATAATTTCAATGTGCATCCCTTATGCATATAATCATCACATGATTATCCATTGACAATTATACTAATTTATTCTCTTAATAATTAGGGACAGAGATTATTATAAACAAATATACAAAACATATAATAATCAAATAATAAACATCTCATATAATAATAAATAATGTCAACACATAAGTCTATCAATCATAGGCCTAGGGCATAACACTAACAGTTAATGTCCATTGTTGAAAGATTATGTGCCTCTTCAATAGCTGAAACTTTAATATTAAAACGTTCGGGAAGAGTACGAATAGCTTTTGAAACAAGTTGTTTATTTGTAAAAGGCTCCCCTAATACTTGACAGGCATTTGAAATATCTATCAACTTTTCAAAATAAGACGAGATGTCTTCGTTTTCACCCATTCTTAATCTTTCAAATCTACTAGTGAGACCTCTAAGCTTTGTTTCTCGGACACTGCCATCTCCTTCACAAAATCTTTGTAAAGTATCCCAAGCATCTTTTGCAGAGGGACTATTTTGAATGAGTTTGAACATATGCATGTCAACCCATTCATAGATGGCATTCACTGCGTTTTCATTGAAACTAGCAAGATTATTCTCTTCAATTGTCCACTCGAATTCAGGTTTGACTTGAACGTCACCATCGTCATCCGGAGGAAGCATTGGAACAGAATAACCATTTAAAATAGATCGCCAAGCCCGAAGATCAATTGATTTGATATGCGAGCGTAGGCGAATCTTCCAATAAGCATAATTAGATCCGTCTAAAACCGGTAATCTCTTTTGATTAGGGTTTGCATGATCATAAGCCATGACAAAAAGGATCTAAACACTTAGTATATCAAGTGCTAGGCTCTGATACCAATTGAAATTGTCTATGACTTAGAACAAGTGAGGTGAAACTCACAAGGTGAGACGAAACTCACAAGTGTTGTCTTTAGTGTTGGCAACACTAACAACAACACATATACCAATTCTAGAAAAACACAAATCAATAAAAATAAATATAAATTGCAGCGAAAGAATTAAAGCAATACACAAGAATATAATTTTTATCAAGTTATATAAATATATAACTTGATGGGTGCCAAGAAGGCAAGACCTTTCTATTAATAATATGAATTCAATACAAGGTCGAAGAAGTTCCTTAATGATAAACGAACCCTGATATAAGGAACAACATATACACGAATTCTCTCTAAAAAAGAACACTCAAAACCTCACAAAAATATAAAAATCTATATGAAATTCTCGAGTGTTGTGGCAACACCAGTGGCAACACTGGTTTGCAACACTTGGGACAACATTCATGGTAACACATGATCTTAACATTAACAATCTCCCCCTTAGTTAACAAATAAACATGTGTTTATTTGTTTAATTAATGACCAAGCAAAGAGATATTTTATTCATCTATTCTGGGGGAGAACAAGTCAGAGTACAAGGCATCCAAAGCTGAGAGGTACAAGCAAGAGAAGCAAGAGAAGACCTAGTCTCCTACAAAAGAGGCGAGTGAACTATTTTGGAGGAAACAAACTCAAGGCTGTTGCTGATCATTTTGAGTAGGCTCCAAGACTTTGTGGCCTATAAATAGTGCAGTGGATCTTCATTGAAGGTCATCCAATTCATAAAACGCAAATCTGCACAAGAAGTAGAATTCTGCTCTCAAGTGTTGCCATTCAAGTGTCGGCAACACTCAGTCCAACACTCGAGAATTTTATATAGATTTTTATATTTTTGTGAGGTTTTGAGTGTTCTTTTTCAGAGAGAATTTGTGTATATGTTGTTCCTTATATCAGGGTTCGTTTATCATTAAGGAACTTCTTCGACCTTGTATTGAATTCATATTATTAATAGAAAGGTCTTGCCTTCTTGGCACCCATCAAGTTATATATTTATATAACTTGATAAAAATTATATTCTTGTGTATTGATTTAATTCTTCCGCTGCAATTTATATTTATTTCTATTGATTTGTGTTTTTCTAGAATTGGTATATGTGTTGTTGTTAGTGTTGCCAACACTAAAGACAACACTTGTGAGTTTTGTCTCACCTTGTGAGTTTCACCTCACTTGTTCTAAGCCATAGAAAATTTCATTACCAAGGCGTGATGATGATGGAGCTGGAGATGGAGCTGGACCAAGTGGTACAGCAGAGGGAGGTGAAGGAGCTGAAAATGCAGGTTGAAGGTGGTTGGTTCGAATGGTTGTTGATTTTGTGGGTTTGGTAACAAAAACAATGTTATTTGTTTTTATTTTGGTTTGTAATGCTTAAACAATTTCTATTTCTATTTTTTTTCTTTGTTTCGGCTGGAATTTTCTTCAAACTTGGGTGGATGTTTTTGTTGAATGGTTGGATGGTAGTTTTAAGATTTTAATAATTGTTTTGGTCAGTTATTAATTTCGTATTAAGGGGGAGATAATTAGAAATTATGTGACTTCATTTGCCTGAAGATTGATGTTGCCACTCGTGTGAGTGTGATACTTTGATGAAAAATATTTTCAAACATTGTCTGAAGATTGATGTTGCCACTATTCATCACATGGCATTTTCTTTTTTAGTTAAGTTTGACTAACTGGTTTGTAAAGATCATCACATTGGTATTTTGTGAAGAAATCACTAACTAAGGGGGAGATTGTTAATGTTAAGATCATGTGTTGCCATGAATGTTGTCCCAAGTGTTGCAAACCAGTGTTGCCACTGGTGTTGCCACAAGTGTTGCCATTTGGATTTGGCAACACTGAAATAGTTACTGTATTTTTCACAAATATTAATGTGTAAATTAATGTTTATATAACAGTAGTTAGTCTTCTTAAAATGAGCTGGAAAGAGCAACAGAAACTGCCCAGGCGAGAGTTACGAGAAGAAGAAATTAACAAATAAACATGTGTTTATTTGTTTAATTAATGACCAAGTAAAGAGATATTTTATTCAGCTATTCTGGGGGAGAACAAGTCAGAGTACAAGGCATCCAAAGCTGAGAGGTACAAGCAAGAGAAGCAAGAGAAGACCTAGTCTCCTACAAAAGAGGCGAGTGAACTATTTTGGAGGAAACAAACTCAAGGTCATTCTTTGATCATTTTGAGTAGGCTCCAAGACTTTGTGGCCTATAAATAGTGCAGTGGATCTTCATTGAAGGTCATCCAATTCCTAAAACGCAAATCTGCACAAGAAGTAGAATTTTGCTCTCAAGTGTTGCCATTCAAGTGTCGGCAACACTCAGTCCAACACTCGAGAATTTCATATAGATTTTTATATTTTTGTGAGGTTTTGAGTGTTCTTTTTCAGAGAGAATTTGTGTATATGTTGTTCCTTATATCAGGGTTCGTTTATCATTAAGGAACTTCTTCGACCTTGTATTGAATTCATATTATTAATAGAAAAGTCTTGCCTTCTTGGCACCCATCAAGTTATATATTTATATAACTTGATAAAAATTATATTCTTGTGTATTGCTTTAATTCTTCCGCTGCAATTTATATTTATTTCTATTGATTTGTGTTTTTCTAGAATTGGTATATGTGTTGTTGTTAGTGTTGCCAACACTAAAGACAACACTTGTGAGTTTTGTCTCACCTTGTGAGTTTCACCTCACTTGTTCTAAGTCATAGACAATTTCACCAGTATTGCAAGCTAGTGAAGAAGTTGGTCCAAGACTTGGAGTTTTGGGTGATACAGAGAGTAGGCCATGACAAGAATGAATTGGTCGACTTACTCTCCAAATTAACTACTTCAAACAGCAGCATGGAAAACCAATCTCATACTTAGAGCATCCAGCATACGAAAGAGTACAAGTTCTATTCTCGGTCTACGGCTCTAAGTATTGGATTGACTAGATGAAGGCGTACATCAAAACAGGCGAGCTACCAGTTGGCGAGCAAAAAGCTAGAACGATAAAGAAGAAGTCCCCCAGGTTCACTATACATGGGGACGCAATGTTCAGAAGGTCAATTGTGATACCATTACTGAGGTGTGTTCATCATATGGAAGTTCCTCAACTCTTGATCGAGGTACACAGTGGAATATGTTGTGGACACTCGGGGGCCAGAACTTTGGTAGACAAGATACTCACCTTGGGGTACTACAGGCCTCATCTAAGGGAGAATGATTGTGATTTTGTGCAGAAGTGTGATAAGTGTCAAAGATATGCCGACCTACCAAGGCTCCCAATAACTCACTAAACACCTATGATCGCAGCTTGGCCGTTTGACATGTGGGGGTAGACTTGATCGGACCCTTCCCACCCGCTCATTGGAATTATAAGTATGTGATAGAGGCTATTGATTACTTCACCAAGTGGATCGAGGCAAAACCTTTGACAAAGATAACAGAAGAAAACGCCATCAACTTCATCCATGATTATATTTGGTGTCGCGTTGGGGTGCCACATTCAATTGTTTCAGACAATGGGCTACAGTTCTCAACTGCTTTTGAAATAGAGATGAAAAGGTTGGGGTTCAAAAACTAGAAGTCGTCAGTCGCTTATCCTCAAGGCAACGGGCAAGTAGAGGCAACAAACAAATTGGTATTGACAGCACTAAGTAAGGGCCTAATTGGTTGAGCTGGCAGATGGTTGGACGAACTACCCCTTACTCTTTAAGCAGTCCGTACAACCACCCGGGGGCCTACAGGGGAAACCCCATTTGATCTTACATTTGGGTCGGAGGCCATGGCACCTGCCGAGCTACGAATTCCTACAGCTAGGGTGGCCTTATTTGATCAGAACCAGAATAACTCCAGCAGATTGCTCGACTTGGACCTTTTGGACGAGAAACGGATGACTGCCCAGCTTAGGATGGTCAATTACAAGTAAAAAACTAAGGGGTATCATGACAAGAAGGTAAAGAAGAGGTCATTCAATATTGAAGACTACGTCCTACGGAAGATCGAGGTAACTGGAAGGAAATCTGAACAGAACAAGTTATCTCCGAACTGGGAAGGACCCTACATCGTCACTAGAGTTGTCAAGGAAGGGACCTACATGATTGGCCATCCAGGTGGTGACGAGCTAAAGCATCCTTGGCATGCTAGCCACTTAGTTTAATATTATTTTTGATTGATATCTCTATGTAACGATCTACTTAATCAATAAAATGGGGTTTCCCCCGAAAAGTTCCACTTACAAAATATGTTATACTTACATCATGTTCAATTTAGGTTCGACTGCTAGTCGATCTCGAGATATTAAACAGACTCGAATAAAATTCCTAAGTCAACCTCATTCTTAAACAGGTTCGACTGAAGAATTAGGTCAGTCTGGTTCCTTATACAGACTCGATTAAAATCCTAAGTCAACCTCGTTCTTAAACAGGTTCGACTGAAGACTTAGGTCAATCTCGTTCCTTAAACAGACTCGACTAAAGTCCTAAGTCAACCTCGGTCAGTCTCGTTCCTAAAACAGGCTCGACTAAAGTCCTAAGTCAACCTCATTCTTAAACAGGTTCGACTGAAGTTTTGGGTTAGCCTCGTTCTCAAACAAGTTCGACTAAAACCTTAGTCAGCTTCGTTGTGGCCAACTGATCTGATTAAGACTTTGGTTGACCTCCTACTTAATACAGTTCGACAAAAAGACAGAAACTTGAATCAAAGCAAAATGGTTCAGAAGTCAACTAGTATTAAAGTAGCAAGTCCCCCAAAAGCGGGCCAAAACTTACACAAATTCGAAATACAAATGTCATAAGTTAAAACGCCTCCCAAACCGAGCCAAGGCATTAACTACTAAAAAAATAAAGTAAAAATTGTTTGGGACTTGTTCGATACAAAACAAAATTAAAACAAGCAAAAGATCAATCTTCTTGATCGTCATTTGGTTGCTCTGGTCATGTTGATGCTCTCTTTGCTCAGCTTTATCGAAAACATGGTGTTAGGTGACCTCTTCATCTTCCTCATTAGCTTCATCAGCCTCCTCTAGCTCTTGTAGTATAACGTTGAAATTCCTTTGCTCGACTGGAGGAGCGATCCAAGGCTCTAACCTAACTTCAACATCTTGTTGGGCGATAACAACCAGGTCATTGGCATTGAAGGGGACAAGAGGGTGACCAGCCTGAGCTGTATCATCATACCTTTCAGTATGGGCCCACTCAACCAACTTCTCAACTGGCAGCTCAATACTGGGATCCACTATGGCCCGCCGAGCCATATGTTGGCGTCCAACATCATAGAAGTCCCTAGCTTGGGACACTATGATGTTGTAGCACTCATTGTTATTCTTAAATAGCTCGACGACCGCCTTCTCCCTTGCTTGGGCCTCTTCCTCCCACCTAAACTGAGCTGCCTGGTGGTCTTTGATCAATTGTTCCATTCTTCTATTATGATCCTGGACCACACCCGACAGCTAATCGACCTGGCCTTCAGTTTTGGCCTTCTCCTGGCAGGCCAATGCCAAATCCTCCTCCAAGGCAGCTTTGGCAGGGGCTAAAGATTCTACCTGGGCTTGGAGAGGAGCTAGTCGCTCCCTTGCTACCTTCAAGTCAGACAGACCCTCATCCCGCTCCTTCTTAGCATTGAATTGGGCATCCTGGAGAGCTCGACATTGAGAGTCAGAGTCTACCAGCTTCTCCCTCAGCTCGGCGGCCTCCCTAGCCTTCCTCGAATATTTAGTGGAGGCTATCTGATCCTTCTCAATTGCAGCTCTCCAACTGCACCTAGCCTTCTCTGTCAAAGTAAGAGACTGCATGGATAAAGGGAGATGGTTAGTATAACAGCTATCAAAAACACAACGACCAAACAGAAAAGGAAAAAGTATGAAAAATGCAAGTGTTACCCTGGAAGCTATGAGGCAGGACCTATCATGGTATTCATCTGGAGTGAGCCCCTCCTCTAAAAACTGGGCCACCAGGTCTCTGTCCGCTTCCCTCCTCACAATTATTTGCCCCAATCCCAGGTCGAGATACTTGCGACATAAGCTATTAACCCCAGTGAGGGGAGGGACATCACTCAGCCTCTCCACCAACGCTTTAACTTCCTCGGTGCTTCTGTAGGAGGGAACTTGAGGTGGAGGATGGCTCGAAGTGGAGCCCGCTGCTCAGGAAGTTCCATCTTGTTCAAGTCCCAGGTCGACACGGGACCTTTTTCTCAGCAGATCAAGGGGAAAGTCATTATCAGCTTCTTCTGGCTCGTCATCGCCAAGCACCAAGTCCAAAATATTGTGGGGGTCTACCCCAACTAACTCATGCATGGGATCGAAGCCCGACTCCAGCTCGGTCGACATATCGACCTCCCCCTCTCCCCCAATAACTTGCACTTGGAAGGCTTGTTCAATGGGCTCCACTGGCCCAGATCCATCAATGGGGACCATCCCCACTTCTTCCTTGGGGAGCAAAGTGTTTCTACCCTCCGCTTCCTTCTCCCAGCTAGCTCTAGCATTGGCCATCCCGTGGCCCTTCTTGTTCCTCCTCCTATCTCCGAGGTCAACTATGCGATTCATATTGGCCTTCTGTTAAGCAGTTAGAACTGTGTGATCAAAGGGAAAACATTCAGCAAAGAGATATGCAAACAAAATTATGTGAATTAAGAAGAAAGCAAGTTAAATACTTAACCGCCATAGTAAAACAGGCTTCTGCAATGGCCGGGTTTCTTCTTGCAGTAGTGGCACTGAGACTCAAACCTTTCTCGCTCATGGATAACCCAATTGGGGTACCTAAGACTACGGATTATTGGTGCTAAAGGGGCTACCTCCCCATCTCCTCCTAACATCATTCCGTCCTGAATAAAGAAATCTTTATCTGAGCTAAGAGTGGCCCAACTTATGGTGCTCCTCCGAGCCACCAATGTCAACTTATGAGTGAGCTCCCCGCTCTACTCTGGGACCCAGTAATCCTCCTCCTCATGGGAGGTATATCAGCATCGGGCAAGGGGAACTCCCATCCCTTCCTACTTTCCACCAAGATCATGTGGCTATTCCACCAAGACACATTGTCGAGAAAGTTAGTGAACAATTTGGAGGCCTTAGCTTTGGCCAGGGTACTTATTCCAAAGGTTTTCTCGTTCTGCACAACCTTAAAAAAAAACCTTCTAAAGACGTGCATGCAAGGCTAATACCCCACAAACCTACAGACCATGGCAAAGTAAACCAACACCCTCATCGTATTGGCACCCAACTACACATGGACAGAGGCCATGCACTCCATAAACTCATAGATAAACGGATCAAGGGGAAGTCGTAGCTCGGCCTCCAACTGGCCATAGTAGAAGGCTACCCTAGTCGAGCTCAGGCCCCAATGCATCCAAGACTGAGTCTTCCTTTGCTTCTCCGTGAAATGAGTGAGGTGGAAGTCTTATTTGGGGACCTCGAAGAAATCATGAAGAATTTTGATGCGGGATTCAGCGTTATTCCTCCCTATGACTGGCTTGGGGGCCACATACCCCCTCTCATTGAGACCTGGAACCATGGTCGAGCAAAACTTGTCCACGATGTTGCCTGAGAAGCAGCTCGAAGAGGTAGAAATGGAAGATTGTTGAGCTGCCATATCTACAGAAGACACAGAAATAGGGAATCACACCTATTTGAAGTATGTTCCGAACTACCTAAGGGCGACCTAGATTTCCCTCGGAATGCTAACCTCTCTCTAGGGAAGGAAGGTTTATTGGACTTGATATAGAATATTATGAGGTGGTCTATCAGTTTGTTGAAAATACGTAAACGAATAATCCGTGTATCATCCGCTTCCAAATCCCCCATGTTCTAACCAGCTGGAAACCCTACCTCGCCATAAAATCTAGAATAGTAATACACTCCTCTCTAGTCAATTCCCTCCATGAACCCTCTAGCCTCTTGTAAATCCTAAAGTTTGTGGAGTTGTATCCGTACTTAACACCTAGCTCGAAGCCAAAGGTCCTAGCCATGGCATAATAATGGGAAAAGCTCAAAAATAAACCTAAAGAAGAGAAATTGAAGGGTACCTTGTCAAATTGGGGAAGAACGAAGTGCAGCGGTGGAACGGGAAGGCAGATTGCACCAGAAAATCAAAATCCTTTCTTGATCTTGCTGGAGCATATGTTTGCTAGAGGATTGTAAAGTTCAAAAAGGAAAGGGGTTCTTTCTTTTATACGCCTCCTTTTCCTTACCTGAATTGGAAAGGGTAGGGGACATAACCGTCCAATTTGTCAGTTAATGTTATGCAGCGGTTCCCAAGACGGATGTCCAATCGCCAGAATCGTACCATTATGATGGAAATTATGGCACATTATACACCGCATCCAACCGCCAGAAGTCAATGGTCTAGAGCGACCTACACTTACTCAGACGGTCATCAGACAGCGAGCAACGTAAGCTATCACATAAATTTTTCATAACTTCCTGGTCGACAAAGTCAACACAGAAAGTTGGGGGCCACTGAATGGAATAAAAGTGACGGGCTAGGCCAAATGAATGAAGCCCAACATTACAAGTATTACACATGCAAAGTTATTAAATGGGCCAATCCAGTTACCATAACGCCTACGTTCCACCAACATAAGGTCAGTCGACCTCTCTCATTGTCCGACCAACTTTGGTCCCGACCTAGCTTCGTCCGACATACGATTACTTATGTAATCCATATCTAATGTCAAGGCACAAAGTCAGGTAGACCTCGAATATTCAGGCGACCTCGACCTTGAAACGCGTACGTCTATCCACGACTCTCTTTGTAACCGTCTCCTATAATCACGGAAATCACTACGACTATATTATCTCCTCGATTTAAGGGATTCCCTATTATCCTATGAAGCTCCTATATATAACAGACTACATCCAACCTAAAAAGGTAATGTGTATTCTTGGTTATTTTGAGATTACGTTATTTCCATACAGTTTTATACAAACTCATAACACCATATCTCATCATCACGCCGGAGGTTATTAGCCGGATACCACCCTGACTTGTCGTTTGTTCGTGGTTTCAGGTCACATTTACTGGGAATCAACCTATTGATGTAATAAGGCGGATATGGACTGTTTCCTGTGTCATCAGTCCCCTGTATGCATATTCTTGATATTATCCTTATAGGTCATTCGCACCTACTAATTCGGTATTTCCAAAAAATCAACGAACTAAACACTTAACTTTAACTCGTGAATTGGTTCATTGAAATCTCAATTTCAGTCTAGTTCTTACAAACAAAATTGAAATCTCAATTTCAGTCTAGTTCTTACAAACAAAATTGTCAAATCAGTTCCTCTCCATCTTAGTTCTCCGTTTATCTTCGTTATCGTTGGTTTGTTTGCGACAATGATTACTTGTGTTAAGGTTTGAGAGGCTATTCTCATTTATCTTGTAGTCACATCAAATCAAGTTATTCACCATGATATTATAAATCATGCTTAAATTACCGGCTCTGTTTAGACTCACCAAATCCCCGCCTAAGCGTTTTAGGTGCTAGACCTGACTCTGTGACCCAACAACTGCCTAACCATTTTTAGAATCTTGATAATTATAACTAAAGAAAGTAAGGTATACACTTAGATTTGATTTTAGATAACACTAAATTTAATCTTCAATAGGAGACAAGAGTAGCACTTTTCAAGTTTTTTTCTCTTGTTCTCAAGTGAGTCACTCAATGATAAAGGCCAAGTTTCACACTTTATAAAATTTAGAATTTGATCATTTTTCTTGCTATCTAGGGATATTCTCTCTCTAGGACATGGTCTGCTGCAGCATTTTTTTTGCTCTAGCAGTACATTCTACGATCCAGATTTGACCATCTCACCTCGTTCATTTGTGTGTAGTCGAAATTACTTCTAAAATTTTGTACACTCTCCACCGACCTCAACACATGATTTCACTTAGTCATATACTGTATCTTTCATCCAACAGGTCTACAAGTACAATTATGCACATGAATGAGTTTACTTCCAGAACTAAATAAGATTATCTTAATTAATTGGAAAAAAAAAAAAACCACTCTGTATTTATTTTGAGACCAAACAAACTCTTTTGAGACAAAATATGTACTCCGTATATGACAAATTAAGTAGTACAGTACTAAATTTTAGTACAATAACTTGGGCAAATGGCACATTAGTGGTCTTAAGTTTCACCAAAGTACTACCAACGTTTTAATTTTGACAATTTCAATTCTTATTTTCACACTTTGTGGCAATATGAGGTATTTTTGGATGAACGTTAAAAAATTTGGATGGAGTTAACGAAATGGACGGAAGACTACTAAACTTAAAAACAATTACACACCCAAATTTCAAAGGGGTCAAAATTTACATCATCCACCCAAATTTTGATTACTCCGTCCATTTCGGAAGGATAATATCACATTTTTAATTGTCAATTTAAATAAAATTTTACTAATAATAAAATTAACTTAATTATTCTAATAAAAATCAAAGAAATGTTATTTATAAACTTTAAAATTGTTGTATAGAATTTTATTGAGAAAAATATACTCTCTTTGTTCTAATAAGAACTACACTCACTATTTATACGAAAATTAAGAAATACTTATGTTAATATATTAGGTGTTGTGAGTATAAAAGTGAGATAGACGAGAGAAAGTGGGATAATGAATTGTGACTGAATTGTTATTGTGAGTATCACATGCAAGTCTCATTAATATAAAAGTATTATTTATTTATTTTAAATAGTGTAGTTTGTAGTGGGACACTTAAACTTAAACGGAAAGTGTGTAGTTTATATGAAAAGTATGTTGTTTGCGGTGAAATGGAGAGAGTATTTCCAAAATATTTATCTAAAAGTTCAATTAAATTGAAAGTGAGGCTATGTTATGAAACTGAGGAGTATATGATTGAAGTGGTGTTTTTGAAATATTAATAGTATGCATGTCAAACAAGTGGGTTGAGTCGGGTATGAGTTGGGTAATGACGGGTTCAACTCGTCGCAACCCGTTTACATTCCTGATATTACGGGTCAGGTCAGATACGGGTCAACACATTTTTTTTTCACCCAACCCCTTCCCCCCCCCCCTAAAACCACCACATACACGCACTGTGACAAAAAAAAATGTAATATGTAAGCCCGTCAAGTCTGAGCCCGCTCAATGCCCGTTTAAAGCTCGCAAAAGCCCGTTAATTTGAGCCCGCCTGAAGCCCATTATGTTGGGCTCTTGAAATTGAAGTCCGCAACTAAATGGGCCCATACCGGGCTTTGCCAAAGCCCGCGGGCTTTAGGCCCGTGCACACCCCTAACTGACACTCCCTCAGTCCCATCCGAATTTCCCTTTTAGATATATGTCTCACCTCTGTCTCATCAGAATTTCCCTTTTAGATGTCTCACCCGAAAATTTAAAATTTTAAAATGGACATTTTTTATTACTTCTTATTATTTGTGAGTTACATATCATACTCAGAACAATTATCCACTAACTATTTCTTACTCTACTTTCTTTCTCCTATTCAACTATCTACACAACATCACCTTTTTCTTAATTCTTGCACCCTCTTTATTTTTGAACTTTCGGTTAGAACGGATGGAGGGAGTTGTAAGTACGCCAATCCAACTCGCGACCCGATAAAAGTGTCTTTTAATCAATAAAAGTGTGCTAGGGAGCGTTTTGGTAAATTTTCGGTTCATTCCGAGACTTACGAGGGTTTTTAATAAGTTTCTTGGGCTGGAAGGACCTTTCAGGTATTATTCAGCTTGGACCTGTTGGGAATTATCTAGGAAGGGTCCAGAATACGCCACCTTGCAGTGTTCTAGAAGGAAAGCGGTTATCCTTGTCCAGTCGTGCGACATAACGTGCCAAGAAAAAGCGACACATTATGTAGCGCGACACAACAAGCCCTGTCCTTGCAGCCTATAAATAGAGGCTTGCACCTCTCATTTCAGGATCCTTCTCAGCCCCTTAGCGTTACGCTGCCAAATTGATCCCAGAGAGCTCGTTCTTCTCCCCAAACACACATCAACCCACTCATCCCTCCTCAATTCATCTTTCTCATCCATAATCCAACCCCTCCAATGATTTCTCATACATCTGATGTGGTGAATTTCAGTATATGTAATTCCCTAATTTTCTATACATTTTATTCCTATTTTGATGTAATCTAGACTAGTTTTGATGTAATTTTGAGTAGATGTTGAATTGGTGAGTCTGTAGAAAATCATTGTATTTTGAGACTATTTTGAGTGAGTTTATGATTTTCCTGCGGAAGTTTATTAATGCTGAGGATTGTTCTGTAATTCTGAAAAGTTTGGGGACCAGAAGGAAATTATGGGAACTTGGAGGACCAAATTGAAAAAGGAAATAAAGTGACTTAATTGATTTTGCAAGCTGTATGTAAATCGTGGGGTGAAGAAGCGTGTTGACCGAGTTAACCGAAGGAGAGAAGACTTTAATTTTATTTTGTTACATCTTTTTACTTTTTCTTAGAATTAAATGAGTTTAGGTTTTTTAGATTGGAGTAGTATATATACTCCTTTTTAACTTCTGTTTTAGGGTTCGAACTTTGTTTCTTTTTCTAGAGAGCTTTGTTGAATTTCCATGGAAGCTTAATTCCATTGCTTTAGATTTGAATCTCGAACCGTTTATTGAATTCAATTGAGGTATTTATTTCTTTATTCCTTAATCCCCATTTATAGTTTTACTCGTTTTAATTGCAAGATCTTTTTCTAGGGTTTTGAGATTTGATCACCCTCGTTTTCCTTGTAATTGATTTATTTCTAGTTTAATCTTAAGTCTGTGCCAGATTAGGATTTTTCACAAGTAGCATCTTTGAGATTTATGTATGTGCCATGGTAAATTGAGAAGTGGGTAAAACTAGATTTTGTTCTATTTGCAAAAGAATAGTGAAATTCTTGATCTTAATCTCTTAAAGCTTTATCAATTGATTATCTATACCTAGACTGTGCCAGTTAGGTTTGATTATTGATTAGGGTTATAGGTGAGTGTGCCACTGCTTAAAACCATTAATAAGAAAGAGATAGAGATTGAAATACATCTCGGATCAAGTGAATAGGAGGAAAGGAAAGAAATTATATCGATGATATTGAATTGGTAAACGGGGACAGAAACAAATCTGAAGTGCTTTTCTTTTATAATTGTTTGCAATCACATTTATTTTCTTGCTTTAGTTTAATTACAAAAATCTCAAACAAATCCCCCAAACTGGTCTGTGACTATTACAAAAACAAATAACCGTTCTTCAGTGGATCGACCCTGGACTTATCCTTGCTGTAGTTTTGTAGCCCAGTCTTGTCTTGGTAAATAATTTGTAGGCGTGCGACTTTAGCCTATCAAATTTTGGCGCCGTTGCCGGGGAACGGTGTTTATTTGTTTGTGTTCTTATTTAATTTCTGTCATTTAATTTTATTTGTTTGTCTTTTATCTCTTTATTAGTTTCACCCCCTGTCCCTTCGTGGTGTGGATCATTGTTTGGTCCATACCCGTTCTACTGATTTTTCTCTTGAGCTTCTTGATCCAGAAATTGAAAGGACTATCAATAAAGAGATGGGTGATAGAGCACCCCAGACACTCAGGCAAAAAACTGCTCCAAATTGGACGGAGCAACCTCATGCAGTCACTTTTCCCGCTTTGCCTGCGGGAGTCACATTTGAGTTGAAACCGGGATTACTTAATCAATTGCCGAGTTTCAATGGGCTACCCGGTGAAAACCCGAATCAGCACGTATCTCAGTTCGTGCAAGTTTGCAACAGCATGAAGCCTGCTAATTTTCCAATTGAGCAGCTTCTTCTTCGAGCCTTCTCCTTCACCTTGAAGGACAGAGCTAATATGTGGTATTATCATCTGGCCCCGAACAGTATAACCACCTGGCAGCAGATGAAGGAGGCATTTTTGGAGGAGTTCTTCCCAGTAGATCAGATAAATGTCATGAAAAGGGACATCAGTAACATGGAACAGAAGGCAGATGAATCATTTTATGAGTTTTACAATCGGTTCCATACACTCACCCGGAGTTGTCCCTATCACGGGTATGATGAGGATCAGCTGATAATGTACTTCCATGGAGGACTTACTGATCAGGACAAGAGGATGGTTGACTCTTCGTGTGGGGGTAGCATACTGAACAAAACTACTGCGGAGGCCCAGAAATTACTAGAGGAGCTAGCAAGGAGTACCCGAACACAAGGGAGGAGATCCAGTGTCAGACAGGTTAGTGCTATGGGCACAAGCAGTGGGGAGAATGAGAAGCTTGAGTCCGATGTCAAGGAGTTGAAATGTATGATGAAGCAATTGCTGTTGAGTCGGACAGAAGGTCAGGAGAATGTGAATTCAGTTGGGTTCCCACAGCAGCAGCAGAGACAGTATAACTATGGGGGTAATCAACCCGATGCTAGATGGGGACAACCACAACCACAGCAGCAGGGACAATCTACAGATGATATGTTCCGTACACTGGCTCAGAGTATGACTACCTTTTCAAGCGGTTTTCAGCAGTATCAGCAGAGGACTGATGCTAGTATTGGTAACCTGGAGAGACAAATGGGGCAGATTGCAGAGGCAGTGGTAAGAATGGAAGCTAGAGAGGCGGCAAAATCATCACCTCAAACTGAGAACCTTCCGAAGCAAAATGTTAGCGCAGTGTATGTGAGGCGGAAGAAGAAAGTTGATGGACAGATGGTTTCTATAGAGTCGGAACAACAGAAGGTTGAAAAGAGTGTTGAGCCGGAACTGGAGGTTGAGAAGACGAAACCGACAGAAATTTTTTTGGAAGAAAAGGGTACTACATCGGAGTCAGTGCCACCAGTAATTGAACCGGAGGTGCCGTTCCCTCAAGCATTGAAGAGAGACGCCTCAAAGGAGCCTGACAAGGCTATTTTTGATACTTTCAAGAGGCTAGAGGTGAACATCCCATTTTTGGACCTTCTTCAGACCGTTCCGAGATATGCTAAGTTTCTGAAGGAATTGTGTACCACCAAGAGAAATCAAAAGCTAAGGAGTCAGAAAAAGATTAAGGTTATTGAGCATGTTAGCGCTGTTTATCAGAAAAAGATGCCCAAAAATGTAGTGATATGGGCATGTTCGTGATTCCAGTGACTTTTGAGAGTAGTTCAGCTCAGAAAGCTATGCTTGATTTAGGGGCTTCAATCAATGTTATGCCTTATACATTGTTTGAAGACCTTAAATTGGGTAAATTGGAGGATACTCGAGTTGTTATTCTGTTGGCGGATAAGTCCAACGCATACCCCAAGGGGGTAGTGAGAGATGTTGAAGTCCGGGTTGGTGACTTGATTTTCCCGGCAGATTTTTATGTGCTTGAGATGGAGACGGATTTTGAGGCTCCTATTCTATTGGGGAGGCCTTTTATGTCTACTTCTCGTACCAAGCTAGATGTGGCTCATGGTTCTTTGACGATGGAGTTCGATGGGAAGAAAATTGGGTTTGATGTGTTTGATGAGAAGATTTTTTCTAAGAACAATGTTCGTAAAGTTAGTGCCATGGACTTGAGGGAGCCGATTATCAAGGAGGAGGCCAAGATAGATGAGGTGAAGTTTTCTAAAATAAAGCCGGAGGAAGCAAAGAAAGGTGAACCACCGAGGAAGAAAGAAGGGAAGCAAAAGAAAAAGGGGAAGCCTAAATGGTCTCCCTTGTAATTGATTTATTGCTAGTTTAATCTTAAGTCTGTGCCAGATTAGGATTTTTCACAAGTAGCATCTTTGAGATTTATGCATGTGCCATGGTAAATTGAGAAGTGGGTAAAACTAGATTTTGTTCTATTTGCAAAAGAATAGTGAAATTCTTGATCTTAATCTCTTAAAGCTTTATCAATTGATTATCTATACCTAGACTGTGCCAGTTAGGTTTGATTATTGATATAGGTGAGTGTGCCACTGCTTATAACCATTAATAAGAACGATATAGAGATTGAAATACATCTCGGATCAAGTGAATAGGAGGAAGGGAAAGAAATTATATCGATGATATTGGATTGGTAAACGGGGACAGAAACAAATCTGAAGTGCTTTTCTTTTATAATTGTTTGCAATCACATTTATTTTCTTGCTTTAGTTTAATTACAAAAATCTCAAACAAACCCCCCAAACTGGTCTGTGACTATTACATAAACAAATAACCGTTCTTCAGTGGATCGACCCTGGACTTGTCCTTGCTGTAGTTTTGTAGCCGAGTCTTGTCTTGGTAAATAATTTGTAGGCGTGCGACTTTAGCCTATCAACATCCTTGAAGCTTCACAGCTTCTCTCTTTGAGCTCGAACTCTCTCTCTCTCTCTCTCTCTCTCTCTCTCTCTCTGCAGCTGAATTGAAGCTCCTTATACCTAACTTGGTATAAGGATCGTGGACTACAAGGGTAACGTTCCTAATGTTGGGTTTTACGGGTCCATGCGCAGCGAAATTAAGCATCAAATAATATAAAACCCAAGGAGCCTAGGATCCGTTCTATACAATTAACTTGAAAAACTATGAGATAGATATAACCAACCTTGAACGCTTTCCGTTCTTGAGCTATCGAATGATTTAATAATGTGATTTCAAATCACAAACTTCGTTCTTCAGATTGCTTGAACTCTAGGCCTTGATCGATGAACGAGCGAAGACCCTCTTTCGGTATCCACACCTTTGAATGAACCAAGAAAAGCTTCTTGAAGATTGCTAGATCTCTTAAACCTATGAATAATATTGAGAATATATGTTGTGAATTTCTTTTCAGAATTTCGGCTAGCTTTTTAGGGCTGACAGACTGTTATATTTATACTACTTTAGCATCAATATTTGTTTCCTAATCAAATTAGGAAACCAGTCCGAAAATACCTCTGTGGTCTTAGAGTGTCACACGACCAAGGTTTGAGGCACCTAAGACGCCATCACCAAGGTTCGAGGCACCTAAGACGCCATCATCAAGGTTCGAGGCACCTAAGACGCCATCATCAAGGTTCGAGACACCTAAGACCCCATCATTAAGGTTTGAGGCACCTAAAATGCTATCACACACAACACGAGGAAAGCGATAAATCGCAATCATCCCCTAATTCGAGAAGCCGAAATCATTACTAGGGTGACTTCCCAAAAAATAGTCAGATCATAGGGCGACTTCCCAAAAATAGTCAAACCATAGGGTGACTTCCCAAAAATAGTCAGATCTTAGGGTGACTTTCCAAAAATAGTCAAACCGTAGGGCGACTTCCCAAAAATAGTCAGATCATAGGGCGACTTCCCAAAAATAGTCAAACCATAGGGCGACTTCCCAAAAATAGTCAGATCATAGGGCGACTTCTCAAAAATAGTCAAACCATAGGGCGACTTCCCAAAAATAGTCAAACCATAGGGTGACTTACCAAAAATAGTCAGATCTTAGGGTGACTTCCCAAAAATAGTCAAACCGTAGGGCGACTTCCCAAAAATAGTCAGACCATAGGGCGACTTCCCAAAAATAGTCAAACCATAGGGCGACTTCCCAAAAATAGTCAAACCATAGGGCAACTTCCCAAAAATAGTCAGATCATAGGGCGACTTCCCAAAAATAGTCAAACCATAGGGCGACTTCCCAAAAATAGTCAAACCATAGGGCGACTTCCCAAAAATAGTCAAACCATAGGGTGACTTCCCAAAAATAGTCAGATCTTAGGGTGACTTCCCAAAAATAGTCAAACCGTAGGGCGACTTCCCAAAAATAGTCAGATCATAGGGCGACTTCCCAAAAATAGTCAGATCATAGGGCGACTTCCCAAAAATAGTCAAACCATAGGGCGACTTCCCAAAAATAGTCAAACCATAGGGTGACTTCCCAAAAATAGTCAGATCTTAGGGTGACTTCCCAAAAATTGTAAAACCGTAGGGCGACATCCCAAAAATAGTCAGATCATAGGGTGACTTCCCAAAAATAGTCAAACCATAGGGCGACTTCCCAAAAATAGTCAGATCATAGGGCGACTTCCCAAAAATAGTCAAACCATAGGGCGACTTCCCAAAAATAGTCAAACCGTAGGGCGACTTCCCAAAAATAGTCAAACCGTAGGGCGACTTCCCAAAAATAGTCAAACCATAGGGCGACTTCCCAAAAATAGTCAGATCATAGGGCGACTTCCCAAAAATAGTCAAACCATAGGGCGACTTCCCAAAAATAGTCAGATCATAGGGCGACTTCCCAAAAATAGTCAAACCATAGGGTGACTTCCCAAAAATAGTCAGATCTTAGGGTGACTTCCCAAAAATAGTCAAATCGTAGGGCGACTTCCCAAAAATAGTCAGATCATAGGGCGACTTCCCAAAAATAGTCAAACCATAGGGCGACTTCCCAAAAATAGTCGGATCATAGGAGACTTCCCAAAAATAGTTAAGCCGTAGTGGCGACTTCCCAAAAATAGTCAAACCATGTAGGGCGACTTCCCAAAAATAGTCGATCATAGGGCGACTTCCCAAAAATTGTCAAAAAGCCAAGTAGGGCGACTTCCCAAAAATAGTCAGATCATAGGGCGACTTCCCAAAAATAGTCAGATCATAGGGCGACTTCCCAAAAATAGTCAAACCATAGGGCGACTTCCCAAAAATAGTCAAACAATAGGGCGACTTCCCAAAAATAGTCAAACAATAGGGCGACTTCCCAAAAATAGTCAGATCATAGGGCGACTTCCCAAAAATAGTCAAACCATAGGGTGACTTCCCAAAAATAGTCAAATCGTAGGGCGAATTCCCAAAAATAGTCAAACCGTAGGGCGACTTCCCAAAAATAGTCAAACCATAGGGCGACTTCCCAAAAATAGTCAAACCATAGGGCGACTTCCCAGAAATAGTCAAATCTTAGGGTCAACGACTGAAGATGGTCGAAAAACCCGAACTACGACTGGCTTGATTCCTCTTAAGGATACGTAGGTAGCCTATCATTAGGTTCAGCCATCAGACCAAAATGGTCATTCTTATCCCCAGCAGAGCGGATAAACAACTTCAGTCATCAGACCGAAATGGTCACTCTTATCCCCAGCAGAGTTTCTTTCAGCAACCGACTGCAGAACTCGCTCATCAAGGTTTGAGGCACCTAAAACACCATCATCTACAGGGTCAAAGACCCGAACTACGACCGGTTTGATTCCTCTTATGGATACGTAAGTAGCCTAACGCTAGGTTCAGCCACCAGACCAAAATGGTCACTCTATCCCCAGCAGAGCGGATATACGACTCTAGCCACCAGACCAAAATGGTCATCTTCTATCCGTTCTATACAATTAACTTGAAAAACTATGACATAGACATAACCAACCTTGAACGCTTTCCGTTCTTGAGCTATCGAACGATTTAATAATGTGATTTCAAATCACAAACTTCGTTCTTCAGATTGCTTGAACTCTAGGCCTTGATCGATGAACGAGCGAAGACCCTCTTTCGGTATCCACACCTTTGAATGAACCAAGAAAAGCTTCTTGAAGATTGCTAGATCTCTTAAACCTATGAATAATATTGAGAATATATGTTGTGAATTTCTTTTCAGAATTTCGGCTAGCTTTTTAGGGCTGACAGACTGTTATATTTATACTACTTTAGCATCAATATTTGTTTCCTAATCAAATTAGGAAACCAGTCCGAAAATACCTCTGTGGTCTTAGAGTGTCGCACGACCAAGCGAGTCCCATGGACTAGTTCTGCCGCGCGATACACTAAGTCACATCAGGTTTCTCTCAATCATTCTTCCTCTGGTTTAATCAATTCATTCTAGTTGTGTGTGACCCAATAGAATTATATTATGTTGGCAATGAGCTCGATCATATCGACTCTCATAAGACATAAGCGGACTCTAGCAAGCCATTATGTCTACCCAAATAATATAACGTAAGAGTTCACGTTTTCAATGGTACACTTCCATTTCTCCCTTTGTCTCACGCTGTTATATTGAACACAAGTCATGGTCCTCGTCAACTTGTCTTTGTTCAATGCTTTCTCGATTTTGAGTATAATGATAATCCAATCGTATTGGGGTATGGCCATACACTTTCTTCATTATCACTCATCGAGGGGCCCAAGCAAAACATCTCTCTTTCGAGGGACAAATTCCATCTTGACTTATCATCCTTCCCATCATAAATCCGATCATACCAAAATTAGCCTTTTATAAATATTGTGTTAAGATATCGTTTAACTAAAATCAAACATGACTTTCATCATATGTAAGGTCATGATAATCTCAGGTCTAGGGACTAAATGAAGTAACCTTATGAGATTTAATTATGACATTTGACCATGACATAAATCTCATGCGGGTCAAGTCCAGTCACTTGTTCTCTAACAAGTACCCATAAATTTAATGTGCATCTCTATGCATATAATCATCATATGATTATCCATTAACATTTATACTAATTATTCTCTTAATAATTAGGGACGGAGATTATTATAAACAAATATACAAAACATATATAATAATCAAATGATAAACATCTCATATAAAAATAAATAATGTCAACACATAAGTCTATCAAACATAGGCCTAGGGCATAACACTAATAGTCTCCCACTTGCACTAGTCCCATTCTCCCATGTATCAAATACCCATGGACCTAACATGACCATCATGCTTAGCTTGCGGGAGAGCCTTAGTTAATGGGTCCGCCACGTTGTCATCAGTGTCTACTCTGCATATCTTTACGTCTTCCCTCTCACATATCTCTCGGATAATGTGGAAACGTTGAAGTATGTTTTTGGATCTCTGGTGTGACCTTGGTTCCTTTGCTTGTGCAATGGCACCATTGTTGCCACAGTAAAGTTTAATAGGATCTCTGATGCTTGGAACGACTTCCAAATCACTAATGAACTTTTTGATCCAAACGGCTTCCTTAGTGTAAGTGCTCCAATTTGAGCTTGTTAGTATTTTCGTTAGAAAATTAACGAAAGTTATAACATTTCTAACAATTCCTAACATTCCTAACTTTTCTAACAAAGCAAGGGTAAAGTATGGATTGCCATTTAAAGTTAAACCAAGAAAAGAATCTCAAAAAGCAAAAGAAATTGGAAAAATCCGAATTGGGCAAGTTGAAAAACAAACTGCTGGAATTTTCTGAAAATATTCCTCCTGTCCAAAAGCCAGCACTGTAGCAGATGAACAGTGCACGCCACCAACCTCCTCCACGCGAATATGATTGTTTCTCCCAGAGGGCTATAAATTGAACCCTCCTCTCGCCTTACACAACACAAATCACTCACAAAGAATAAAGACACCGACAAAAAATAGAGAGAAAACAGTGGGAATTCACTTGACTTGCCACCATTTTCTCTCCAATCTTTCCCAAATCTCACTCACTCACAAACACTTCAAAACACTCTCATACATACTCTCATACATACACTAATCCAAGCTCAAATCACCCCTTAGGAGGAGGATTAGAGAGAAAACATAGAGGACTTCATTGTTATCTACTTGTTTTCTCTTTAATCAACTCAAATCATCAACCCTAAACACTCTCAAGCCCTAAACACATTCAAGCCTTTGAATCCATTCAAACACAAAACACAAGGAAGATAGGTATAACCTCCCTCTCCTTACCCTAAAATTCATCCATGCATGCATTTTCAAACTCCAAAATGTAGTTTGTTCATCTTCTTTCTTAGATCCAAGAAGATCACCATGGAAGTTCATCTCCATGGATGATCTTCTACAAGGATCAACATTATTTTCAAAGTGTTCTTACTTTCTTGCAAAGAAAACACATTTTCAAAACCCTAAAAATCATTTTCATACATCAAATCTCATTTTCAAAGGATAAAATTCCCCTTCCCAAGCAAATGAAGTGCTTAGTCCTAATGTACCCCAAGGATGGTTTGATATAGTTGATTCACCACTAAAATGTCAAGTGATCACTAATAAAAACCTAGGGAAATTGGAACAAGCATGGATGCCAAACCCCCTCTAAAATCATGTTTTTCTTTCTTGAGAAGTTGCTGTCCAGTAGCAATTTTCTAAGACCCCAGTCCATGGTCTAATTTTTTGGACACAGATAAACTTGGAATTTGGTGTTGACTAAAAAATACTTTTTGTAGACAATATCCATAGATTTCCAGAAATATTTTTAGTTTATTTTTTTCGTGAGTAAAACTCACTTTTTCAAATTTTCTTTTGAAGGTCAGATCACCAGTCTCTGGGAGTCCAGATCTCATATCTGAGATTTCCAGAAGGTTTTGGGTCCTCAAATCTTCTCCAAAATGGAAAATTATTTCGTAGAAATCTTATTTGAGGTGTCTGGAACAACTTTCATTCTCTGAGTTTCTCCAGATTATGATGTTTTAAGGCCCTTAAATCCATTTCAAAATCAGGTATCTACTGCCTTTTTCATTCTGGCAGAAGTGTTCTTCAACTTCCAAAAATCTTTTGAGTATCAAAACTCAACCCAAAAATCACACCAAAAATCATGGGATCTGTCCAAAGTCTAATAAAGAATTCCCAATTTTTACTTTTCTGAGTTTCAACTTATTTTGGCCAAAACACACACACACACACACACAAATGGTTTTTAAGCTTGGAAGACTCGTTTTACGAGGCATTCCGGGTGCACACTAACGTCCTTCCCGGCGTGTAACGTGACCTCCGAACCCAAATCTCTTATTTCGGGCATTTTTCAAAGTTTTGGCCCTCAAAACAAAAATGGCGTGGCGACTCCGTTTGATTTCAAAAAAAATCGGGTACATCACAGTGGCGACTCCGCTGGGGAAAAATAAGTTTTTTTCTAAAAAAAATGATATTTGGTATATTGGTGGAAACCATTAAACTTCCCGTTATCGCCTCCTAACACGAGTCGGGGATAAATTGTGGTTTAACAATCCCACGTACCGGTATCATTGTTTTCAAAAAAAAAAAGAAAAGCTTTTGAGGGTCAAGCTTCCGTCCCGGCTTTAAAAATTATTTGTTGTGTGTGTTGATTTTTGCACATTTTCGCGTTGTTTTGACCGCCTCGGAAAAAGTCAAAATTTTGACTGTCGAAATCATGTCCCAAATTGTCGGAATTCTTGTGCTTATATGCTTATGTGCTCGTTTCAAAAAAAAAAATTCAAAAAAAATTTTTTCAAAAAAAAAAAAAAGGAAAATTCTCAAAAAAAAAAAATATGCATCATATTTTTAAGACACATAAAAAATTTCTATTTTACTCGTAAAAGAAGATAGATCGCTTGCACACTACGCGCACGTGACCTTACACCGCACACTACGTCCCTAACCCGGGAAACCCTTGTCGCGGCCCGTTTGGTCTTATTACGCCTCTCGGTGCGAGCACAGGACTACCCAAACATCCCATGGAGCCTCGTGTCGACCATGCACTTGTCCGTGACACACTTTGTCCGAGACCCGGTTGGTTTTTAGTTTGGTCTGTGTCATGCCCCGTTCCGTGTATAGACATTTCCTTTCAAGCCTTTGTCGGCATACCGACTCAATATCTTTCGGGACCCTAATCCGCCGAAGCTCTGCCGGTTTTTCGCCACGTACTTTGACCAAGATATTGACCGGCGCCTTGACTTCGGCTCGATCGGCACAAATTATACACTCGACTCCCATCATGACACCGAGTCATCAAGGATTAATGATTATTACATGCCTAATTACGGCCTAATTGACGACAAGTCAAGATCAATTGTGGACATTTATCACCCAAATCATGCCGACTTTTTGTCGAGCCCCTGACATGATCTTGACTTTGACGTCGCCTTTGTCCGTAACTTACATCGAATGCTCGTTAAGACTCGATTACCCGCGACTTTTAGGATCGTTTTCTTTCGGTCGGTGGGACCCGCTTGCCCTATAGGACCCTCGCTCGGGGCTGCATCCACTGGGAGGTCGAAATACGTGTGGAATACGAGGGGCTTATAGACGTAGTGACGGGGCCCACCGATCCAGGGATCCAGTAGTTTGTGAAAAAGAAGAGCAATCTTTTTCCAACCGATTAGGTTTAATAAAACATGTTTTAAGTAAATTTAAACAAATAATCGCATTTTGCATGAGCCCTAAGCCCAAACACCAACCTCGTTCCGCTTCCCGAGTCCGAACCACACCCTTTCGTGCCTTCCACAAGAAGCAAAGTTTGGATCAAGCCCTGTGTCATCGTTTGTTCAAATTTCACTATTCCTGAGTCGATACTTCATCGGTTTCCTCCTCGCTTCGGCTCAAAGTTTCGTAATGGCCAACTCGGAGGAGAACAAATGGGCACGCATGCATCCGCACCCCGAAAATTCGCAAAATGCCGAGCAATGGAATCGATGTTGGAACGTATAAGACAACATCAAGAGGCTCAGATCGCTCGCTTATGGGAAGGTATCGAAACCGTGGGCTAGCAATTGTTCGCAACCCTAATGGAACCTTTACTTTGATGCGAAGATTGGAACTAATTACCCTCCCGTATGCCAACTACCGTCAAACGCCTGTTCCCTTTCGTGTGGAACTACTAATGGGCCAAGCGTCCCCACCTATCACTCAGCCTCGCCTCTCGGCCTCATCGTATCGATACTCCTCAACAGTCCGATCTTGGTCAACTTCCCCCTGGCACCTCTCGGTTTTCACCTTTGGGTTTCACCGCCCGTTTCGCCCGCAGCCTTGGAATGGGCCGGGCTTCGCTACTCCAAAACCTCGCCCGGCCCGGCCATCGGGCCCGGAATTGGTCGGGCTTCAAGTACATCTCTAGCCCCTACGCGCCGATACTCCTCAAACCGATCTAGGTCAACCCGCCCCGGTGCCTCTCGTGTCTCACCACCAGGATTGAATCAGCTGCCTTTCGCCCCACGCCTTGAAGGGGCCGGGCTTACTACTTCACAACATCACCGATTTGGGTCATCATCTCGGAAGGGCCGCTCGCGACTTCTCAAGCCCAAGAAGGTGACATGGCTCCGCAAGCCATTTTGGGTCGCTTTGCTTCTCGTGCTCCATGGTTCGTAGGGGGCCGCCTTGCTTCCTCCAATTCTCAAAGCACACTTGCCCCTATGATACCGCAAGATCACATGGGCCACCGTGCTCTTATCACCACTTCATCAGGTTTATCGTATTCACAACATCCTCCAAGCTCTACCAAGTCCCTCCGGTTGGGAAGTCCGACAAGATCAAATGCTCCTCATCAAATTCTCCACCCGGCTGTTACGCAAGCTGCTCCTGCTCATCAAGTACAGTATGCACATTACCCTTGTAGTCACGTTCCTCAGTGTGGTCAAGACACGTTCAGTCCTACTGTTACGATGCCTCAAATCTCATATCTTCAACAATTTGGATCCATACTCACTGCTCCCTGGTATCCAACCATTACGAGCCATATATCCTCATCTTCGGCAACTGCCAGGCCTTATGAGGAGGGTTACGGTCACGATCTTAATGCTCAGATTGTCATCCCTCCCACCAAAGTACTTCAAACTGTGGTTTCATTTACTGATGCCAGTCTTGTAGCGGTGTCGTGCAGTCCTAGTGTTCCTATTGACTCGTCCAATGGATTATTGAAAGAACCAATTGAGAAGGTACAAGAAAAGCCTAGCAACGAGAGTATCGACGATCGCTCGACTCGAGCCATCTCGCCATACCAATCTTGTGTATCTGACACGAATGAGGTTTACAAAAGGTCAAATCTCGACGATTACATCGATGATTACATCAAAAGGGTTCGTGCACGGGGAAGCACTACGGGTCGGAACATGTCTCATCGCTATAAACCTTACCCTTACAACACGGCTGCAACATTTATCAAAGGAAAGAAGGCATTGCATACAAATGATGGCATCCAAAAGAAACCAAGAAATGGTGGTCCTCTAAGGCAACGAGAACATTTTGATGATTTTGGGATGCCCATGGGCTTAATTTTCAAGGGTTTAGTAAAGGAAGGCCTGTTGGAGCCTCTCAAGGACTACCATCCGAGGAGCTCAAATGCACCCTCGACATGAGTAAGCACTGCGCCTTCCATGATCATTATGGCCACACGACCGACAACCGCACGCCTTGAAGAGAGCGGTTCAAAGGTTAATCGAAGCGGGCAAGCTTGAGTGCCCCAATGGACCAAAACCGGCGAACCCCGTTCAGAATGGTAACCAAGTCAATGACCAAATCTCGAATCAAAGAGCGTTAAGAGTTTATTCTCCCCCAAAGGAAAAATCACATCCCAAGGATTTGGGTGTTCCCTTAAGCAAAGTTTTCAATAGCTTGCTAAAGGTGGTCTCCTCGAACCCATGAGAAACTATCGCCCCGTAAACCCCAATGCTCCTTCGGATACCTCCAAGCATTGTGCCTTTCATCGCACTACCGTGGGCACTTGACAGCACGATTGCGCCCCCTGAAAAAGGCAATCCAAGGTTTGATTGAGCAAGGGAAGTTAGAGGTGCCCGAAGGGCCCAATACCGTCGCAACCCGTTCCCTAGAAATAACAACATGAGCGCCAACATGGTCGAAGTTTGGTGATTCAAGACTCATGGGCATAATGGAATTTGACTCGCCCTTTTGTGATCGATGAACCAGTCATCGCAGGAAATGAAAATGGCTGGATTGGGCAAGGGATTGCCAAAGAAATCCTGGTGGAAAGATCTGCGATAGTTTCCATCTCCAGCGTCGAAGAGTAAATGCATGGTCCAACAAAGAAAGAGCGGCTAGACTAGGGGCTACCTATCTCTAAAATAGTCTTTTAGTCAACCTTCGTAGGTTCTAGTACCTCTCTTTCACCTAAGTCCTTCCTGGACATTTGTCGTTGTAGTCCATTTTGGACATAATAGTTAAATGTCTAACTTTTATATATATGTCTTCTTTCTTTTCTTGCTAGACTCGAGACATCACTTGCGCACTCACGTTATACTTAATTGAAATGGTTTTATCCAAAATGATCACTTGTGCTGCTCAACCACTAATTCTTTGAAATGATTAATATTTAAATTAATTGGAGTGAGAAAATCAATTGATATCCCTCTCAAATTGGGGCTTACCAACTCCCCATCTTGCATCTCATATGCTCACATCCCTTTCATCAGCCTCATCATCTCGTTGTTCGATGAATTTGCATGGATCTTTTCTCATTTAAAGCTTAAGCAAGCAATGAAGACTTAATCTCGTTTAGGTCATCCGGTAGGGATTGCGGTTGAAGCCTTTCACCCATAGGAAAAACATTACCTCACCCCGCTAAACAATACCCTTTCATTTCAAGATCGGCGTGTTTTGAAACCCCATTCAGCCATCACCTTTGCTCCTTGCCAAGAGAAGTCCAAGCAACGCCAAAGAAGTTAGCTTCGAGAGTCGACGATGCAAGGAAAGATAATTCCCAATTCCTCAAAGAGGCCTTCCAAATTATCAAAAGAAGGATTTTAAATCCTCACAATTCAGCAAAAATCCTCAACGTCTCAGGAGGCTCTTCAAAAAAAGAAGAAAGAAAATAGAAAAGCTCAAGCAAGAACTTCAAAAAAAAGGGGGACCGTCGATCCTCACAATTCAAGAAAAGTCCCCAACTTCTCAAGAAGCTCTCCAATGATCAAAAAGGAGCCCGAATCCTCGCAAGTTCGCAAAAGTTCTCGACGGCTTGGACTTCCTCTCACCATTACCTTAAATCAACCCTAAGCCATCCTCTCGCTTTTAGAGGATATTCCCATTGCCATTACCCTCGCCTTTGGCCAAAGTCAAAATCTGACCTCTCATTCTTAGAGGCAATCAATCTTCCCCGCCATAGGTTTCCCAAACACATCCCTAAAAGCCAACCTCTTATCTTTAGAGGTTCGCCAAGAAAGTCCCAAATTCGACCTCTCATCTTAAGAGGTCACAACTTTCCAAATCACCCGATGGCCGATCGAAGCCCTAAACCCGGCTACAGCCCCACTGGATAGTAATTTCATTCCAAGTATCTTCAGGAGCTAAATCAAATTAATGCTTCATTGCTTGCTTAAATTGGAGCCAAATCCATCTCGGCTCAAATGATCAAAGATTGTGCAAATTCAAGTCTCGATTCATTCGACATTTCATGTGAGCATATTTCATTTCTCCTCCACAAACACTTGCCGTGGATGTCCCACTGGGGCTTCGCATCCGTGTCTTTCATGGACACTCTAAGGGGATATGTTATTCGAATCTCCAATCCTCAAATTCCTAAAAGAACCTCAAAGTCTTGAATTTTCGCACTCATTCTCTCTTCATTCGGGATAAGCCCGAACTACGGCGACCTGAGCTCTTCATAATGAAGGGAACGTAGGCAACCAGTAAATGGTCCTACGAAATCACAAACAAATTCCAAAAAAAAAAAAATCCGTTCTCATCAAGGATTGTCCCTATACACTTTCCGCCCTTCCGAGCTTGATTCTCGATATCAGTTGATTTTCTCCTTGTGATTAATCAAAATATTTGTTCATATCAAATTTAGGGGTTGAATAACCCGAACATTAACAAAGGGTTTTAAGTAGCCTTGTGATCATCACGAATAAAACAAGTTTTCAAGTGTCTCGACAAGTCTTCTCTCTCTCCATCATAGGGAAATAGAGCCAAACACCGTCTTCGTCGCCAGGGGCTTCCATACACTTTTCCACACCTTGTGATGCTTATACCCTCTCAAAAGAGTCAAACCAACAGCGAGAGTGTCATACACAAATTCGGGAGAAATTCCCACCTTTCAAAAAATATGCCCCGCACGTAAACATTTCGAGTCTTGTCCAAGAATCGGTTGACTAAGGTCCGAAAAGATGGGTGCCTCCTCTCGTTAGACTACTACGAATTTCTTCACGTTGGGGCTTTGCTAAGCGGTTCTCCTGTGTTCTCCTGTATCAGCTCTTCAAGCTGGGGCTTATATAGTCGTGTTTGGGTCCACATTGGGTTCTTCACTACAAGATAGATTCGATCTTCATCAGATTATTTTCAGGATTGCTTTGTATTACCAATCAGATTGGGGCTCTGCTAATTGTGACGAAATCACAACGAGGTTATAAGATTGGGGCTTCGCCAAGTCACTTCTTCAAAATATGGACTTTGCCAAGCTGGTCCTCTGGACCTGAATTTTATCAAGTCACAAGAAAGGTCTAGTCACATCAACAGCTAGATTTTCAGCTTCAGAACTTGGTATATAGCAGCTTCCTGTAGCGTCGAAGTCTAAGATCTGGGTTTCACCCGGCATTAGCAATTCCATCAAGTCATTCTCCGAACAAGGTTTCGGCCAAGTCACGGCTCACCCAAATGAAAGAAGTTTCACTCATATCAACGTGCCCTAGAGCCTGTCAAAGACGCCTTCAAATGACCAAAATTGAGAGGGAAAATTCCAAACAAGACCCGGAACCCGAATCCAATCTCATCAAGATTGAGGTCCATGTGATACTGTAAAAAAAAAAAAAACCTCATCAACAACCACTGTTTAAATCGCGATCGAGGGCTCTCACCTCCCCCACTTGCTCAAAATCTGTTCCAAACAGTCTCCAGACACATACATCCCAATGCATCCCCTCTCATCACCATGCATCCCTGTGATGAATGGTGTATCCGAAAATTTTCCCATTTTTGTTTGAAAAAATCAACGAAACGGAGTCGCCACGCCATTTTAATTTTGAGGGCCAAAACTTTGAAAAAAGCCCGAGATCAGAGATTTAGGTTCGGAGGTCATGTTACACGCCGGGAAGGACGTTAGTGTGCACCCGGAATGCCTCGTAAAACGAGTCTTCCAAGCTGAAAATCATTTGTGTGTGTGTGTGTGTGTGTTTTGGCCAAAATACTTTGAAACTCAGAAAAGTAAAAATTGGGATATCTTTTCAAGACTTTAAACTGATCCCATGATTTTTTGGAGGATTTTTGGATTGAGATTTGGTACTCAAAAGACCTTTTGAAGTTGAGAGCCATTTCTGCCAGAATGAAAAAGGTAGTGGACCTTTGATTTTGAAATGGATTCAAGGGTCTTAAAACTTCATAATCTGGATAAACTCAGAGAATGAAAGTTGTTCTAGACACCTTAAATAAGACTTGTGCGAAGGAATTTTCCATTTTGGAGAAGATTTGAGGGGTCAAAACCTTCTGGAAACCTCAGATATGAGATCTGGATTCCCAGAAGCTGATGAACTAGCCTCTGAAAGAAAATTTGAAAAGAGGAGTTTTACCCATCCAAAAAATAAAGTAAAAATATGTCTGGAAATCTCTGGATGTTGGCTACAAAAAGTGTTTTGTAGTAAACACCAAATTCCAAGTTAATCTGTGTCCAAAAGTTAAAATAATGGACTGAGGTCTGGGAAAATTGCTACTGGACAGCAACTTCCCAAGAAGGAGAATATGATTTTAAAGGGGGTTTTGCATCCATGCTTGTCCCCATTTCCCTAGGTTTTGGTTAGTGATCACTAGACATTTTAGTGGTGAATCAACTATACCAAACCATCCTTGGGGTACATTAGGACTAAGCATTTCATTTGCTTGGGAAGGGGATTTTTATCCTTTGAAAATGAGATTTTATGCTTGAAAATGGTTTTTAGGGTTTTGAAAATGAGTTTTCTTTGCAAGAAAGTAAGAGAACTTGAAAATAATTTTGATCTTTGTAGAAGATCATCCATGGAGATGGTCTTCCATGGTGATCTTCTTAGATCTAGAGCAAGAAGATGAAAGAACTACATTTTGTAGTTTGCAAATGCATGCATGGTTGAGATTTAGGGTTAGGAGAAGGAGGGTTTACCAATCTTCCTTGTGTTCTTGAGTGTTTGGCTTGTATGTATGAGTGTTTAGGGCTTTAATATGAGAGTGAGTGGATGAGTATGAATTGGGAAAGATTGGAGAGAAAATGGTGACAATTCAAGTGAATTCTCACTGTTTTCTCTCTATATTTCGCCAGAGGTTCGGTGCAAAATATGTTGTGGCTCCTTATTTTTGTGACTGGAGGGTTCAATTTATAGCCCTCCTGAGATGACAAACTCATCCGCGCGGATGGGAACCCTCAGCGTGCACTGTTCATTAAATGCAGCTCCAGCTTTGGACAAGAGGAATATTTCTTTTTGAAATTCAAATTAAGCAAACAGCTTTATGTTTCCAAAGATTTCTATTTATGGTTTTCTTCTTTTGTTTTTCTTTTGAGATTCTTTTTAAGGTTTAACCTTAAATAACAATGCCCATTTTACCCTCACTTTGTTAGAAAAGTTAGGATTGTTAGGAATTGTTAGAAATGTTATAACTTTCATTAATTTTCTAACGAAAATTCTAACAAGCTCAAATTGGAGCACTTACAGTAGCCCCTCGGCGACGGCGCTTTCGAAGGAAGCGGGGTCGTCGATAAGAGTAAGGCTCCAATTTGGCAGGATGATCGAGTGATCGGGTGGCCGAACCTAGCGATAGGCTACCTACGTATCCCGAATGGGAATCAAGCTGCCGTAGTTCGGGCCCGACCCCGGAGATGATGGCGTTTTAGGTGCCTCGAACCTCGATGAGCGAGTTCTGCGGTCGGTTGCCGGAAAGGAACTCGGGCTGGGATAAGAGATGACCATTTTCGGCCTCGATGGCTATCCGCCCGCTGGGGATAGGAATGACCATTTTCGGTCTCTCGCCGGGGATGATTGCGATTTATCGCTTTCCTAGTGATAGCGTCTTAGGTGCCTCAAACCTCGGAGATGGCGTTTAGGTGCCTTGAACCTTGAAGATGGCTTTTAGGTGCCTCTGGACCTTGATGATGATGGCTTTTTAGGTGCCTCGGACCTTGGAGATGGCGTTTTAGGTGCCTCGGACCTCGATGAGGATGGCTTTTAGGCGCCTCAGACCTTAATTTGAAATGGCCTTTCGGTGGACTTCGTCTGCTGCCGAAGGAGAGGGTGACCGTTTTGGTCGAGGGGCTGGACCTAATGATAGGCTACCTACGTATCCCTAGTGGGAATCAAGCCCTTTCGTAGTTCGAGTACTACTCGAGATTTCGTTGGCTTTTGGGATTCCGTTAACTTTGGGATTTTGTTAGCCTTTCCGGGGAAAATCGACGTATTCGTCCTGGGAAATCGGTCTTACGTTTGACTGCCGTTGGATGATTTTGATGAAAGATACGGGATCTCGTTATCTTTCTCGGGGAGATCGGTCTTACGTTTGCCGGGGAAGATTTTGATGAAAGATACGGGATCCGTTATCTTTCTCGGGGCACTCGGTCTTACGTTTGACTGCCGGGGATGATTTTGATGAAAGATACGGGATCCGTTATCTTTCTCGGGGCACTCGGTCTTACGTTTGACTGCCGGAGAAGATTTTGATGAAAGATACGGGATCTCGTTATCTTTCTCGGGCACTCGGTCTTACGTTTATCACGGGGTGATTTTGATGAAAGATATGGGATCTCGTTATCTTTCTCGGGGCACTCGGTCTTACGTTTTACCGCCGGGAGATTTTGATGAAAGATACGGGATCTCGTTATCTTTCTCGGGGCACTCGGTCTTACGTTTGACCGGGGTGATTTTGATGAAAGATACGGGATCTCGTTATCTTTCTCGGGCACTCGGTCTTACGTTTACCGCCGTTTGGATTTTGATGAAAGATACGAGATCTCGTTATCTTTGTCGGGGCACTCGGTCTTACGTTTGACCGCCGGAAGATTTTGATGAAAGATACGGGATCTCGTTATCTTTCTCGGGGCACTCGGTCTTACGTTTCATCGCCGGGAAGATTTTGATGAAAGATACGGGATCTCGTTATCTTTCTCGGGGCACTCGGTCTTACGTTTTACTGCCGGGGGTGATTTTGATGAAAGATACGGGATCTCGTTATCTTTCTCGGGGCACTCGGTCTTACGTTTTACTGTCGGGGAAGATTTTGATGAAAGATACGGGATCTCGTTATCTTTCTCGGGGCACTCGGTCTTACGTTTTACTGCCGGGGGTGATTTTGATGAAAGATACGGGATCTCGTTATCTTTCTCGGGGCACTCGGTCTTACGTTTTACTGCCGGGGATGATTTTGATGAAAGATACGGGATCCGTTATCTTTCTCGGGGCACTCGGTCTTACGTTTGACTGCCGGGGAAGATTTTGATGAAAGATACGGGATCTCGTTATCTTTCTCGGGGCACTCGGTCTTACGTTTTACTGCCGGGGGTGATTTTGATGAAAGATACGGGATCTCGTTATCTTTCTCGGGGCACTCGGTCTTACGTTTTACTGCCGGGAAGGATTTTGATGACAAGGGGCTGACTTTGGTTAACTTTGTTAACTCTGTCAAGTTGGGGACTGAATTGCAGAGTCCTGAAATTTTAAGGGGCAAAAGGGTCATTTTGACCCTTGCAATCCTATCCGCGCGGATAGGAGCTGAAAGTCGTGGGTATTAATTAGGGCCAACGCCCTTTTCTTCTTCCCCATTCGCTTTTGAAATTGTCTCGCAATTACGAGAGAGAAAGAGAGAACCGAGGAAGGAAGCCATTTTTGGCCAAAAAATCTTCAAAAATCCTCCGTTTTCTTCGATTTTTGAGCAATGGAACACGGGGAAGGCGCTTTTCAAGGCCAAGGACGTGGCCCGGTGGCGGAGAGACGATTGGAGCTCGTCCGGATGAGGAGGCATTACAATCTTTCGCAATCGATTGCGGAGGAGCCCTACCCCGATGCTTGGCAACATTGGGCTTCGGATTCGAATCTCCGAACGGTATACTTTGAAACCCTTTGATCCCTTTGTTGATTTCTTGTTTGAAATTTGAATTTTAGGTGATTTTTGAAAAAAAAAATTTTGAAATTGAATATTGATGTTCATTGTCTTTGAATCTTGATGATTATGTGAGTAACCCAAAATGTGCATTTTGCTTGGGAAAAAGAATTTGGCATTTTCGCCATTTTTTTTTTTAATTCGAAAATTGCATGTGAAAATTTGAAAATTGTGATTTTTTATTTTTTTTTTTTGAAATTGAATATTGCATGTTGATGATGATGATTTTTTTTTTTGAAATTGAATATTGATATTGATGAATGATGCAATGCATGCATTTTGTTTGGAAAGAATGGGCATTTTGCCAATATGGGATGTATGTATGTTTAGGATATATTTTTTTTTTGAAAAGTGGGACGGATTTTTCCTCCCGTTGTATGTAAGATGGATGATATGCATGTATGCATTTTTTTGTTTTTTTTTTTGGTGAATGCATTGGGATTTGCCGAAAACTGTTTTCTTTTATGCGAGAAAAATGGGGCTATGCTCATTGTATGCTGTTATGCTGTCGAAATTTTTTTTTTTTAATGCATGTGTATGCTTTCTTTTTTTTTGTGCAAATGCAATTTTTTTTGACATTTTCTCTTTTTTTTTTTTTGCAGGGCGGAAACCGTTTTGTGACGGAGCAGCTGAACAAAATGAAGACTCGAGGATCAGTGGAGTCCGTGATTGACTTGTGGGATCGGCTTCCGGATGCGGGCCGAGGAGCTTTGCCGAGTCCGAGATGCATTGTTGTTGAGACGGGGCTCGGGAGTTCGTTGAGTGCTTGAGGGGCCGGGTCAAGTTCCCTAAGAGCAAGGGTTTGATGTTTGCTCGCGCAAAGATCGGTGGGACGCGACCCACACCTTTCACTTCTTCTCGGGGCGAGGCTACGGTTACGCCCTCCGATTACGCTGCGATTACGGGCCTGTCCCTTTAATGGACGCAGATTGAGTGGCGGGACGGCTATAGCGATGCCGATCTACGTGCTCTTCTCGGGATTTTCCCCTATTCCCAAAAAGGGGATGGGGATGGAGTATGCCGTGGTCTACGGGAAGATTGTGGAGACCATTGTGAGTTACGAGGTCGGGAGGAGAGGATAGGCGCCGATCGATTGCCGTGGCCTTCTTGTGGTTTGCTTTTTCGAGCACCCTCTTTGGGCATGCCGAGGGGACGGCGGTCTTTGCCTTGTTGAGGTCCTTGGAGGACATGGAGACGGCCGGAGATGTCTCGTGGGGAGAGGCCGGGCCGGCAGAGCTTTACTTTGCTCGATAGGTACAAATAAGGCCGCGAGCTCTTTGCACCGCTTTCGAGTTTGCCCCGGAGGTATAAGCTCTCTTTTTGCTTTCCCTCTTTTTTTTTTTAGCACACACTTTTCTTTCGCACCGGATTGATTTGATTTTTACCTTTCGTGTGTATGGGCGTTGGAGTTTTTTCACGTCACGGTGCGGCGACATGGCGGAGTACGCCGGGCGTATCCGGCCATGCAGCTCTTGGTCCAAGCATGCCCGGAGAAGATAAGCTCCAGGGGGCGTACGACCTCGTGTACGCGGATTGCCTTCCTTTGACGGAGGCCGAGACAGATGAGGGGATGATATTCTTCCCCGGGATCGCTCGAGGTGGCGGCGCACCGAAGGGCGCCGAGATCCGGACTCAGGCAATGGAGGATTTTGAGAGGTCCGACTCGCGATGCATATTATCCGGGAGAGAGGGTGACGCGCCGCATGGCGTGAATTCGCCTTTGAGGCCACCGGTGGAGCCTCCCGTCGATATGATGCACCCGAGCGATCGGGCCGTGACCTGGGATGATTACCGAGCCGGCCAAAGCACTTCTCGGATTTCGTGGCGATTGAGCCATATGCGACATTCGTCTGAGGAGGCCGAGGATGCCTCAGTCCCGGATAGGGAGGGGCTTGGGATCCCGCGGTACCCTCGGACGGATTTTTCCTATATCCAGGATGGGGTCCGATTGAGGTGCAGATCCCTCACCCGAGCGGCTTCCACGAGCTTTCCGGCCTCGTCCGGGTATGAAGGTATGGCTTTTTACGCTTCTGCCTCTTCCTTTCTTTCTTTTGTTTCATCATCTTTAGCATCACTTCCCTTTTTTGACGCTTTTGCTTTTGTGCAGTTTTCGGAGGTGGTCGTCGAGAAGCTGACGAAGCAAGTGATCGGGGCCAAGAGATTCATCAGGAGGATGGTCGCTTGCGGGCTCCTCGTGCTAGAGCGAGGCGACCACGGCCGGCGCCCGTCGACGGGAGGCTTCCCCTATTCGCTCGTAGACTTCTTCAGAGACTCCTCTGTCTCCTCTCCTTGATCCCCGCGCGGTGCTGCCTTCGGATCACGTCATTCTCGGGGATCCACACGGGCAGGGACACGTCTGGGTCGTCTTCGTACGTCCAGGAGTCCGACGCCTTCACCTTCGGATACGATTTTTTCGCAGATCTCGGCTTGCCCTATCAGAGCGTACCGGTTGGTCCTGACGAGCCTCTTTCTGGAGACGAGGACGATTCTGAGCCCGAGATTTTCATGGCTCCTGAGGAGGCGGGCCCGAGTCGCAAGAGGGGCCGGGGGCGTACATCGGGCGCCGGAGACTCCGATTGATTTTTTTTTTTTTTTGAGATTTGAGATTGAGATTTAGATTTGTACAAATTATGTACATTTTTTTCTTTTTTTTTTTTATGGATGTAATAATTTAGGATTTTATTGATGTTTGTTTGTTTTTTTTTTCTTTTTTATGCACACTTTTTTTTTTTTGGAATGTAATAATTTAGGATTTTATTTTATGAATGCAATGCAGTATGAATGCAGTGTTGCATGAGCCTTGGTTTTTTTTTTTTTGCAAGGGTGTTTGGTATATGGACTGGTTTGGGGATGTTTTTTTTTTTGCACAGGTTTCGAGCAACCGGGACGGAATATTCCTCTTTTGATGTAGCAGCTTGGACTGTTGCAGAATTTTTTCTGGCTGTGACAATCATGTCCGCGCGGATAGGGGCAAACTTTCCGACATTGTCCTTTAATTTTGGTTCGACTGGTCTTGCTTTATTTCAAATTCAAATATCCTCTTCAACCTCCAAATTCAAACAGCCATTTTCGGGGAGAAAGAGAGAAAAACCATGGAAAACTTTAGAAAAGCTCCATCAAAATTGTCCCAAGAATCCCAAATGTCATTCTTCAACAAGTTCAAGGATTGGTCCCGGGAGATTATGCATGAGAGGAGGTCCTTCTTTGAAGAAAGGTACAAGGTGAGGTGCTTATGGTCTCTCAAGGAATTGATTCCGGACTACGACCTCTTGAGAGCTTCTTCATCATTTTGGGACACTAGAAGGCATGTCTTTTGCCTTTCCTTCAACGAGATTGTTCCGACTGTGGAAGAATTTCGGGCCTTGCTTGGAGGTCCGGAGGTGGAAGAGATAGCGATTCCTTTGCCCGGAGGGGCTTCTTTTGTTGACAGATTGTGCGTCCTCCTTCATCTTTCCCTGGAGGAAGCGCAAGGTATGATCCGTGGTCCCGATCATTTCGATATTTCCGGTCTTCCCGACAGATTTAGGGGCCTAGGCTTGGTGGATGATGCCTATTGGGATGCCTTTGCACTTTGTATGTTTGGCACCCCGTTCATGGTCTATTCCTTCGGGATCCGCCATCGGTCTGGGCCGGATGTTGTCGTTCACCGTCGCCCGGCGTAGATGTCGTTCCTTTGATTTTGGGGGAGACTTTTCATGCTCTTGATAGGTCAAGCTACCGGAAGACGGTATATGCACGGGGCACTGCTTTCTCTTGACCTTGTGGCCGATGGAGCGCTTGGGGATTCTTCGGGAAACTCCCGACATGATCAAGCCTCGGACATTTGCCAGAGGGGGGTTGCAGTGGATTTTGGTGATCGTGGCTCGTGGGAGCGTTGGATAGCCGGTCTCCGCAGAGGATATCGATGGTCGGTGCCTTGTTGGCGGGTGGAGACTCGCAGAGTGCTTCAGTGATGGGTCTCCCGTGGTCATGCTTCCGGGCTTTCTCACCCAGCCTTCTATATTCCGGCTTTAGTCCCGAGACAAGCTTTGGCTTGGAGCAGTTCCTTTGGAGGGCTTTGATGATATAGCCACCAGGGTGGTGGCTCCTGTTTCCATGGATGATCCCTCGTTGTTTCCATTTCTTTCCCGAGCGTGGAGGTATGATGCCTTTCCTCCTCGGGTTATCCTCAGCGTCCGAGACCGGTGTTCCCGACCACTTGGTACCGGATTGGTATGAGAGGCATCTCGGGAGAGACTCAGGTGGCTATTTTGAGACGGCGTGAGGCCATTGTGGGTGCGGAGGACCCGACTGTTTCGAGAGGAGGAGGGCCGAGGCGAGGGCCAACCCTCATGACAGGAGCGGAGACGCCGTGACCGATTATGAGGCTTACGTCAAGAGACAGGAGAGGAGGGCTCCTATGCTACCAGCCTAGGTTACAGGAGATGAGGGATGACGCTAGGGCTACTAAGGCCCCGACAGAGGCCGGTTTGATAGACCCCGTCCCTATACCGTAGCTTGGTAGGAGAAACACCGACATCTTTCCCGTTCGTAAAAGAAGACTCGAAGGGGGAAGAAGAGGGGAGAGGCCAAGCACGAGTGGCTTGGAGTGACTCGAGGTTTCCGAGTATCCCTTTCTTGTCATGGCGACACATTAGTTTGATTATGTATCTTAGTTTCTTTTTAGCAGGTTGCCAGTTGTAGGAATGAATCGGGCTTAGACTCATCAAAGAGCTTTTAATTTGTAATGAATATTTGAATTGCTTTAGAGTTTTTCGAGACGCTTTCATGGTCTGATCAATTGTATTGATGCCAAAGTATGACTTTTA
The DNA here is from genome assembly GCA_022495995.1 of Adenophora triphylla var. japonica. Lineage (NCBI taxonomy): Eukaryota > Viridiplantae > Streptophyta > Magnoliopsida > Asterales > Campanulaceae > Adenophora > Adenophora triphylla. The sequence continues at coordinate 3,197 of JAFEMH010002813.1, read as the reverse complement.
TTTGTGCTTTAGACCGAACCGTTTCCGGCTGCCTACGTTCCCCTCATTTCGAGGAGCTCAGGTCTTCGTAGTTCAACCTGGTGAACTCTTTTTTTGTTTGTTGTTTATTTTTTTTTTTTGTTTGGTGCAACCCTGTTTTTTACCTAGGCCGCCCTTTTCGGGTTTCTAACCTAGTTGGGTATTACTCTTTTAGCACTTTTCCTTTTTTTTCTTGTTTTTTTTTTGTTTTTGTTTTTTTGTTTGGTGCAACCCTGTTTTTTACCTAGGCCGCCCTTTTCGGGTTTCTAACCTAGTTGGGTATTACTCTTTTAGCACTCCTTTTTTTTGTTTTTTTGTTTGTTTTTTTTTTTTTGTGTTTGGTGCAACTCAAGCTTTTACCTAGGCCGCCCTTTCGTTTCTAACCTAGTCGGGTATTACTCTTTTAGCACTCTTTTTTTTTTTTTTTTCTTCTCTCTTTTTTTTTTTTTTTTTTTACGCGTAGTATCTCGCGCAGCCTTGTCACCATTCACCGGGTGTACAAAGGGATTCCCGTCGAGGTCCGCAAGTTGCATGGCTCCTCCTGAGAAGATCTTCCGGACGACATATGGCCCGACCTGCATGTGCTCCCATTTTCCGAGGGGGTTGATACTGACCGGGGCTTTTCTTTTAAAACGAGATCCCCTTCTCGGATTTCCCGATGCTTTACTTTCTTGTCGAAGGCTCTCGGCCATTCTTCCCCGGTAGGCTCGGATGTGTTCCATGGCCTTCGCCGGCTGTTCATCTAGTAGGGCCAATTCGTCATGGCGACTCCGGAGCCATTCGACCTCGTTGATCCGGCTTTCCAAAGAAGATACCTGAGCGAGGGATCTCTAGCTCGATTGGGAGTACGGCTTCCATTCCGTATGTGAGGGCAAACGGTGTTTCCCTGGGTTGTCCGCTCTAACCGATGTCTCCGTAGCCCCGCAGTGCCGTGTGTAACTTCTCGGGCCAATCTCTCGCCTTGGACACCATTTTCCGGATGATATTTTCCAGAGTCTTGTTTGTCGCCTTCGACGCTCCGGTCTGGTTTGGGGGCCCGTAGGGAGATGACTTGTGACGGGTTATTCGGAATTCCGCCAGCCAGCTTTTCGCATTCCCCTTCGAAGTGGGATCCATTATCTCGAGATGATTTCTACTGGCAACCCGTATCCGCACATGATGTTTTCTTTGATGAAGAGGGCTACTTTCCTTGAGTTGAGGATTTTGTAGGACTTTGCAGAGCATCCTTTCCGATTCCTTCAAGAAATCACCAATCTGCGTCTCTTTAGGCTCTTCCGCAGCCTCCCAAATTCACACTCGTCAAAATCTCTTCTGGCGACTTGGGCTCGATTTTCCTCTTTCCTGACAACCCGCTTAAAGATTTTTTTTTGTTGTTTGATTTTTTTGTTTAATGTGTCTCGCTTTCTTTATCTAATGAATTATTATTAAAAAAATTTTATTAATTAATTCATCATTAGTTAAAGTGGCAATCGAGGGATACTCGTAAAGGTTCGTCATTTCATTGAAAACGAAAAGGAATACAAGGCTTGCTGCACTCCGTAGTCTTCAGCGTAAGGTCGCTCTGGACGACCCTAGAGACTCCGATCTTAACAAAGAGAGATCGGGAGGACTTGTCCTAGATTGACACAAAGGGACTGGGGACCAATCCAAGCTTGGTGATCATTTCTTCCTTGGTCGCGGACGGCCCGAGAGGTTTTCCCAATTTCTTAGCGGCATCGCTTTGTTGGTGGCCTCATGACTCGGAACTGTGGCCGTTTTTGTTTTCCTTTCTCAATTGCTGCTATCATCTCTTGGACCGAGCCGAGATCAATCGTGTCCGGCACCTGGACTTCTTCTTCTCGAACAATTGCCGCATAACCGCACCATCCCAATCATCTCGAGGGAAATTCCGTGGCCTTAGCTTTTGGCACCGTCATTCGAATTCAGGTTTCGGATCTTCCTGGGCAATCGGGAATAGTGGTGGTGAGCTTCTCGAACCTGTTCCACCAGGTCGTCGCACGCCTCGAAGGTATACTCACTCTTCATGGTAGTGGTAGCCCTGTGTATCTTGGGTAGGTCCAGGAACATTCTACGGACCGGGTTAGCCTTGGTTCCTCTAAACTTGTTGAGGCTATCCCGTAGCTTTAGCCATCCCGCCGTAGGAGTGGGCTCTGTGATGTTTCCCGGTTGTGTGGGACCCTTTACAAAGTAGTCACCAAATTAGGACCGAAGGGGAGAGATTTAGGGTTGTCGACCGGGACCTTTCCCCGTGGCAGCCTTCAAATCTTTTTTCCCTTTTGCAGTGTCCACCGAGGAGGCCTCATATCCCGTGCCGTGGCGAGTATTCCGTCCTTTTCACCTCGATGAGTTTGTGAGTTCCTTGTTGTCGGGTGCTTTCCTGCACCGAGGCCAGTAGATAGCTCATTTTTCTCATCATTTTCAAGACCGCGGGATTTTATCCCGAGTGACCGTCGGGATCTATGTTGCACACTTGGGCCTTGGGAGGCTCGACCGTGAAGCCCGTTAGCATGTGACCTTCCTCGTCATGTTTGATTTCCGTAATAGGTATTCCGCCCGTATCCGTGCCCTCCAAAGTGACTAAATCTCCGTAAATGGTCGTCGCCGATCCCCATTCGAGACGAATTTCACACACCGAGTGGAGGCTTGAGGCGACCCCTTTGACTTGATGGAGCCAAGGTCTTCCCACAGGGCATTGAAAGTAATCGGGATGTCGATAACCTGGAATTCCACAGTATCAATTTCTCGTCCGAAACCAGAGGTCTAAAGTGGCGACTCCAAGGACCGGCCGGATGTTGAGTCGTAAGCTTGATCGTGAGAGAAGAAGGCTTCAAGTCCGTAGTCTTGATATCAAGCAAGCTCATGATCTTTGCAGGAAGAATGTTCATTCCGGACCCATTATCAACCAGGACCCGAGGGAGGCGTCGTTCATCCACCGGACCGTGATGAAGAGAGGCTCGTTATGATCGCCCCCAAATTGAGGGAGGTCGAGATACGTGAAAGTGATTATATTCCCGTAATGGATGTTTCCAATTAGCCGTACCACATCATCGGGAGTAGCATCAATAGGCACGAGAGTGCGAGCTGGGCTTTCTTCCGGCTTCGGCCATGGGATAGGACGAGGTGAGTAGAGACCACTGTGTAGGAAATGTTGGCCTCGTGTTTGCTTTCAATCGGGTGAG